>JAAWXA010000046.1:1474301-1525000 GCA_038090715.1 Florisuga fusca | reverse complement strand
AACCTCAACCCTAACCCAACCAAAACAAAACGTACTCCTAAATTTCTCCTCCTCCCTGGGGTACTTCAACCCACTAACCCACCGACTTTCCTCACTAACCCTACTAAACAGCGGACAGAAAATTGCATCTCACCTAATCGACCTATCCTGGTACAAAAAAGTAGGACCAGAGGGACTAGCCGATCTGCAACTCATGATAACCAAGACATCAACCACCCTACACCCATCCCCACCCATCCAAACACGCACCCACCCCTGGCTCTCCCGCGGTTCCCTGGTGCTGAGGGGGATGCCTGAGGGGGATGCCAGCTCACCCAGGTGGCCGCTGCCCCCGGGCTGTTTAACCCATGGATGCAAGGACATCAAATTTTAATTCTGCCTCCCCAGGCGCTGCGGTCACACCAACCCCGCTCCCCTCCTGCAGGGCACAGGGGGGGATGTGGGGAGAGCCGGGGCTGGGTCCCATCCTGCTCCTTGCTGAGGAGAGCAGAGAGGAAAAAGGGAGGTCCCAGGAAAGAAAGAAGTGAGGGGCAAAAAGAATCCTACTATTTTTATAGTAAAATTTGGTGCTTTGAGGAACCATATGCTATAAAGACTCAACACACTAGACTACCTTACATAGAAGCACAGAGCTGGTTTTGTTGCAAGACACCTTTAAATACCAAGTAGAACCACTAACCTAGCACTGCCAAGGCCACTGCTAAACCCTGTCCTTAAGCACCACACCTACATGGCTTTTAAACACCTCCAGCAACCTCCCTGGGCAGCCTGTGCCAATGTCCTCCTTTCAGATAGTTGTAGAGAGTGAGGAAGTCTCCTCTCAGGCTCCTTTTCTCCAGACTGAACACCCCAGTTCCCTCTGCTTTGCTTTTCTTTTTTTTTTTTTTTTCCTTCAGGAAAACTTTAATTCCTACACACATTAAAGAAACATCCTTACAACATAATTTCTTTACTTAATTTACATCTTTAATGTTCACTTTAAGTACAGCCCCTGATGTACTTTTTATCAAGTAAACCTTTTTATAACAGAAGACTATCAGTGCTCCAGTAGGGCAGATGCTACCATTTGTATGCCTGCGTCCCAGTTTGAACTGGGATTTTCTCTGGTATTACTAAAAATTCACATTTCAACCAGGCTGAGATTGCCAATCAGCATTTTGGGGTTGGGAGCAATTTGTTTGCTCTGACTGGTTCAGGTGTACAAACTTTCAGCACTTACTTGGACAATTAAAAAAAAAAAAAATGCCCTGAAGCCCAAGCAACACTAGAATACAACTGAAGAGGAAAACAAGTCCAGGAAAGTAATTTAGCAACTAGAGCCCATGCAAAGGTACATTTCTTTCAAAAGTTGTTTAGGTTGTTTTGTTTGATTGTTTTGTATTCTTTAATTATGTATTAATATTATATTTATTATTAAAATTATATGTTCTTTAATTAATTATATTAATTTTATTCTCCCGGTTTCAGGAGAACTGAGTTTAGGGGTGCAGTTGTAACAAAAATCTTGCAGTCCTGTTTTTCACATGGCCATTTTTGCTCCCTTTGCATGGGTGCTCAATGGAGACAGAGCTGATAAGAGCATGCACCTGCTGGAAAGCACTGCTGATGAAAAAAGTAGTTAGAACACACTGCTTTTGCACAGATACCTGAAAGTGGATAGAATGGAACAGGACACCACTCCACAGCCAACTCCTCCAAGGAATGACTCTACATGAGACAACACAGCTTGCTGTGCCTTCCTCTCATCATGGCTCTCAGTATCTCCTAACATTCTATCACCATTATTTTTATTTCTGTATATCATGGGTCTAGGACTACTCCTGGTGGCCAGTATGTCAAGCTGAACTGTTCCACACCTCTTTCTGTTCACATAAATGTTGTGAAATTTGGAAATCCTAAAATGCAATAGTAAAGCATCAAAACTGTTTTTTTTTTTAAACTACTTGGTGGTTGTAAGCTATGGCATGCAAGTATTCCAGGGGGCTTCTACTGCCATAATTAGATACAACCTCTGAAATAAGCTGATCAGCCTTGCAGTATTTCCTCAGTCTGACTGGAGGAATCTGGCCTGAAACAAGCTGTTCATAACAGGCATCTCTGTCCCTCTGTACTTTTTGGAGGCCATCAATGAACTTCCAGATGGTGGGGTGACTGGTTCCCAGTTTGGCTTGGAGGTGACCATCAGCTTCTGAATGGTTGTTAGCACAATCCTCAGTGCTCCATCCTCTGCCAAACAGATTCCACATGGATGGTGGAAACAGTGGAGACTGTCTACCATATCCTGTCCCATCTGGATGACCAATATAGTTGTCCTCAAACCAGTCGAGAAGACATTGCAGCTCTTTGGGCAGATACTCTTCCAGAGCATTCCATAGTCCTCCAAGTCTGGGACAGGCACAAATGCTAAGGCCACAACCATGTTGGCCTTAAGGGCAAACTCCGTGTTCGTGTTGAACTCCTGAATGGCATCTACTGATGCCAAATGCTTCCTCATACTCTGAACCAGGTGGAAGAAGCAGCCTTTTAGAGCTGCTCCTGGGAAGCACTCCTCTGTGGCCTTCATGAGAACCATTTTGTACTCACAGTAAATGGACTGTGGCCATCTGTTAGGCACCAGTCTTTTAATAAAATCAAACAACTGCTTGTACGTGGAGAGCTCTTTGTCTGGCAGAATGGAGTAGAGCACGGGGTGCACCCCCCCCTTGCTGCTTTGCCAGGACCACACAGACCTGGGCAAAGAGTCTGGGGGCTACTGCTAATGTGCTACCCACATACCAGGTGTTGGATGTTGGCAGAATTTCCAGCCAACTTGCTCTGCCAAATATAAGAATCCTTCTGCACCCTTCTCCACAATCAGCAAACAAGAATGACTCCTGCATGCCTGCTGGTGGTGAGTACATCTTGTCCTCCTGGGGTAACACAAGGCAATCCACACTGACTGGGTCTGAGGGTGCTGCCTCTAATTGATTTCGTGCTCACTGGATTGTTTTCTGTAAAGCTTCTATTTGGGGAATTACAGCCTGAACCTCTGACCTCCAGCTGGACCTGCATGAATTAATAACTCCAGCTGCACCCTCCACCGTTTCTCCAGCTCTCTGCTTTATGCCTCTCAGAAATTTTTTCACTTCAACATTTGCTGGCGAGGGCAAGTGGGAATGTTGGTGGATCATCTTGATCAACTCTCCATTCCTGGTGTGAATTCTGGCCTTGCAGGTTCCCTGCTCACAACGCCAAAAGTTAAGAGAATCACCAGCTCTGCTGGCTCCATCGAACACATGAAGGTATCCATCACAACCAAACTTGGCCCTTCCTCTCTGGCTTTGAACTGTCACATCCATCTCACAAGTGGCAGCCAGGCATGATTTTTGCAAGGAGACTGTGTACATGTGAGTTACAGTGCAAGAAATGAGTCAGGTAGTTTGACCATCAACCCAGCCAGTCAGATTCTACAGAAACAAATGTCACTACAAGCACTATGTCCATAACTGCATGGCAGTGAATCTCATCCTGGAAAATACAATATGTAAGCTATTATTCCCTGATAAAGACAGCTCCCTGCCCAGTAATCTATCAGCTCTGGAAATTATTGCCTTTTTTCTGTATCTCAAAAGACTACCACTTAACTTGGTTTTCCTTCTGGTTCATTAAATCAAATTAGTTGATAGAGTGTTAGTAACAGTATCACTGGCTTGGGCAGCCAGTAGAAAATTGCTGTCACTTTGTAGCTAAAGAAAATCCAGAACAAGAGGAGGAATTTATTTGCAGTGTGTTGTTAGGAAAAGCTAACAGTAGTCACCACCCTGTACTTGTACAACTCATTGCTTGAAGACCTACCTTCTGCAACTGGTTTGTCCACTGGTACCTCTTCTTGTGTTGAATTCAAAAGCTCATGCCTAAAAGATTTAAGACACATCCTTCAATAGTGACATGCACTTTGATAAACCAGAACTTACCAGACTCAATTTACCACTGAAGGAACAGTAAAAAAAAACAAAACAACAGAGAACATCATGATCCAACATTAAATTGCCATTAACACCAAAATATTTTAAGAGCTGGTTGGAATCCTACTGACATTTTTCATGCTTGATACCCATATTAACCTGAGCAGTAACATTTCATGGCAAGATTACAGATACATTAAAATTATCTCTGAAGTCTAACATGCACTTTGTGAGACAACAAGATCCAAACTGAAAATTTAACCTTCAGAAAATGAACCAAACCCATCTAGGTTTATCCATATTAGAACAACAACAAAAACCAACTCAAATGTTTTGCAGAGCTGAACTGTGTTTTGAGCTGACACCAAGGCAAGAAAAGAGAAAAAAAAAAAAAATCAGAACATCTCCTGAGTCTCACATCCTCACTTTAAAGGCAGATGATACCCTGCCAGGCTAGCTGCAGCAGGCAGCTGAGCCCTCAAGCAGTTTCTACATACATCTAAGGTGCCCCTTCATGTACATTGTATTTGATCTACCTCCAGACACACCAAGGACAGGCATGCAACTAAATCAGAGGAACCAGTAGCCATTTTGGCCTCAAACCTGCCCTGAGAGATGCTGTATACAGATACAGCTATAGACACCTTGATACAACATTCCAGCAAGCGAAAAATAAGAGCATAAGCTGAAATTCAGGCCAGGATCCCCAGACAGCATCAACCAACCCCAAGCCTTCAGCATGTCCTACAGATGCTGAAATTACAACAGCAGAAAGAGATCTGCCCACTATATTGTCTGTAATATTGAAGGGATCCATTCAGATCTCAGTCACTACTGTGCTGCTCCAGTGATCCTATAAAATGAATTCATCAGAGTGATAACAACTAAAACACAACAACCCCATGGGGAGCTCCAGGCTGGGCACAGAGTGGCTGGAGAGCAGCCAGACAGAGAGGGACCTGGGGGTTTGGATTGACAGGAAGCTGAACATGAGCCAGCAGTGTGCCCAGGTGGCCAAGAAGGCCAATGGCATCCTGGCCTGGATCAGGAAGAGCGTGGCCAGCAGGTCCAAGGAGGTGATTCTGCCCCTGGACTCAGCCCTGGTGAGGCCACACCTCGAGTCCTGTGTCCAGTTCTGGGCCCCTCAGGTCAGGAAGGAGATTGAGGTGCTGGAGCAGGTCCAAAGGAGGGCACCCAGGCTGGTGAAGGGACTGGAGCACAGATCCTATGAGGAGAGGCTGAGGGAGCTGGGGCTGTTCAGCCTGGAGAAGAGGAGGCTCAGGGGAGACCTCATCACTCTCTACAACTCCCTGAAAGGAGGTTGGAGCCAGGGGGGGGTTGGTCTCTTTTCCCAGGCACCTCTCAGCAAGACAAGAGGACACGGTCTCAAGTTGTGCCAGGGGAGGTTTAGGTTGGATATTAGAAAGAATTTCTTTACGGAGAGGGTGATCAGGCATTGGAATGGGCTGCCCAGGGAAGTGGTGGATTCTCCATCCCTGGAGATATTTAAAAAGAGACTGGATGTGGCACTCAGTGCCATGGGCTGGGAACCACGGGGGGAGTGGATCAAGGGTTGGACTTGATGATCTCTGAGGTCCCTTCCAACCCAGCCAATTCTATGATTCTATAAAAAATTATTCAGCAGTACTGCACATCACTAGAAAGCAGAATTGGAAATCCTTTAAGACAAAATGAAGCAAAGAAGAGCCAGCAGAAACCAAGGAGTAAGACATGGATAAAGAGGCAGAATTCCTTACTTTTTAATCACAAAGCGGATCCGCTTCTTTGCTGTCAGTATCCTTTCCAGCCTGGGAATGCCATACATGGATGGTCGCCTGAAGGGAACTCCATCTGGCAGCCCTTCCACATACAACTCTCCCCTGTGTGCCTGGAAGAGTGGGTATGGGACAGACACTGGACCTTTTGCATTTATAGCTTGAGCTTTAAGAAAAAAGGAGAACATGACCATTAGGCTAGCTTGTGGCTCTACTCAGCTGATCAGTTTGATATCACTCTGGAAAACATCAGAATGAGCAGGCAGGCAACAAGGCCCTCAGCAAATTTAAACAGACAAGCACACATATTTACTGGGGTTGGGTTTGTTTTATAGCAAAATCACTCTAATTCACAGTAAACAAGCTGCAGACCTGCATACATATGCAGATTTCTTCTCTTTACTCTGTAAACACTTAATAACAGACTGCACCTGTTACAGTGAAGGTTCACAGTGTTTTAGGATCACTACACAGCAGTAAGTAAGAACAGCTACAGCATAAAAATCCTGTTTGTTTAATAAATAACTAAGTAAGTTAGTTATTAAGTTTTTACAAGTGAGAGTCTTTTTCTCTGAACCCTCTGCAGTGAGGCTTCTTGGATTTGGAACCTTACTCATTTTTGCACAGAAATCCTAATGAATATAGGTTTCTTTTTCATAAATTAATCTGTATTTGTGAGCTACTCTTTTGTATTTACATTAAAAAGCAATCCCATTTTGTTCACATCTAAACATAAAAAATTATTTCCAGACCTGTCTGTTGTTAACAGGTGACAGTGTCTGATATTGCTAGAAGATTTCAGAAACTCTAAAAAACAACAAATCTGAGGAGCATTCTGAGAAACTGCACATCCATACAGACAGAAAGAAATGGAACCTGATATGGAATTGGTTTGTGTATCAATGAAATGCCATCCACAGGGAAAAAGGGATCACTTAGTACCATTTGGCCTGCTATGGAAGGTCAGGAATAGCTCTGTATTCAACAGATCCCACAGGAGGTTTTTAGGCTGGTGATGTGCACACACCAAAACCAAAATTAAAGCAATTCACCAAGAATGATGCTCCTTTCTAGAACAATAAAATATCTGTGAATCAGATTCTGAACTGTTTTTACTTGGTATGAGTTGCTTTCAGTGGGCTGTTTAAATGGCAGACAAGAACCACACTCAAAACATGGATTAACTCCAAATCATAAGGTCCATTCTTGAAAGCACTTCCACTTTTCACATTAGAGAAACATCATTATCATGCATTTTGAAATTTTTGATAATGCTATTTAAAGTCTGTGGTACATGGACACAAAATATGTCCAGGTGCAGCAGCTGGAGACCAATCCAAAGTCTAACATGTGCTTCTTTTTTTCTCCAAGACCATTAACATATAATTGTTGCTTCACTGCAAAGCAATCATAATCAGAAAGGAACAATCAATCACTGGTAACCTCTCCCCAGAGTCCTTCTAAAAGATTCTTTCACTCAAGGACTCAGTGTAACTACAGAAAAAGGACCAGGCCTCTCAAACATGGGTGCTCCCAAAACATGAACACACTGGAGCTCCAGGAAATGGAGCATAACTGAAAATTAAATGAAGTTTCACACTTAGGTGCCAAACAGGCACCCGGTTTTGAAATGACTCTGCTCAAACTAGGTACTCCCCCTCATTTTAAGTCTTCTCATAATGTTTAACCCTTGGGTGCTGTCAGTACTAATGTGCTCCTGAGCCAACACCAAGATGTGTGCCAAAGAGCTGTGACGTACCGTGGCAAAGGTCTACAACAGATGGCTGTTGGGAAAGGAGTGCAACACATACCATATTTTTTTTCAAACATTTCTTCAACTTGATTTCTCAGTTTTGTTATCCGTGCATTCCAATTATCTGCAAAGAAAAGGACATGTCAGACTACAAACAACACTGAGAATCTCTTGTAAAATCCACACTACCCCTGAAATACAGAGTGTGATTTCACTGCTCACTTGCACAAGGTGCCTGTGGAGTACAGCAGAGGCCATACCTTGAAATATTTGGATACATGCAAAAGAAAAAGGATAGAATAAAATGTTTAAGATTACCTGTTAAACTTGTGCAGATGTGTTAAATCAAGTTTTTCTTAAAAAAAGACCCAAACAAACAAAGCCAACCATCGACAGGTTGGACAGCATCTCTCAAAGACATCAGGGCTGATGTCAGTTTGCAGTTGCTCTTAGCAGTTCTCTGTCTGGGAGCTGAACAGCTTAATTAGTGAAGCTTAATAAAGCTTACAGCAAAGACATGAAGTTGTTTTGGTGCAAATCTGTACAACTATCAGGGCTAGGAGGCACCGTGCCATCACCCAGTACCTTAATCCAGTATTTCTCCAATTCCTGATGTTGCAAAACATCCCTGTAAATCCTGTTTCTGAAAGAAGATACAGGCTGCAAGACAGAAGTTACCCAAATCCAATCCTGTGTTCCATGAAGAGCTGGATTAAACAGCAGAATTTTCACATCTAATTTTCTGCCTGTGACAGAGAGCACATGTTCTGAAAGCTTTTTGTACTATCTCAATGCTCTTAGAAAAACACCCCAAGTCTTTTGTAGATGGCACCAGATGCTGGCTGGCCTTCTCAGGAGTTAATAAGCAAGTGTACTTGCAGCTCATTTCTTACACCTACTAAGATCTTAGACTTGACCTGAGTAACTACAGAGGCCATTCAAGCTCCTACAGTTTCCAGTTGTTAAAAAACTCTTGCATCAGGCAAGGAAGATGACTGAACTCTGAGTCTGTATCAAAAGGGGTTTAAATATTGATTTTCAGACATATGTACACAACTTTGGTGGCCACACTTAAGCTGATCTTTTTTAATGTAATTTAATGGATATCAGGAGGACAGCATGCTTCAGATATGGGCAAGACTAAGACCTTGTTTAGAGGGGGAAGGGTGTTTTGGCATGCTGCCTTGCATCCACACATGAAGTCTTCATTCCAGTTATTTGGTGTATCACCTACATCAATTAACCTGCCTATAGTCTTAATTAACATCCTCATGGATCAATCTATGTAAATGCTGCTGCCACCCTTTTTACTGTTATCCTGTAAATTAAGTTGTCACTGGAATTTTAGAAGTTGCTGCCACCCAGTCTGCTCTCCCTGCTTGTTAGCATGCCCAGGAGTGTTCTTACATGAGCCATTAAGTTGTCAAAGCAAAGTTCCCAGTTACCAAACCCCACAATCACTGACCAAGTATTTCCTGAGGATCTCTTCAAGTATCTACTCCCATGCCCCTCCCCTTCCCATGGAAACACCACAAGGATTAATAACCAAATGGTGCTCAGGTACTAAGCCCATTCCTATTCCCATCAACGTGCCACACAGTACTCTGGGGGAGAAATAAGACACACAGCAAGGCTAAGCATGCTGCAGGCAGACAAAACCTGTGCTCAACAGTGTGCCAAAATGGGGAAGAACAGGGTTTCCATCACTGTCAGAGTGAGAAAACAGCTAAGGGGAGTTTATTCCCACTAAAACGTTAGACACAACTGCAAGGCACAACTTGAGGCTTCTGAGCTTTTGAGAAAATCTCTAAGAAAAAAACCCCAAAGCACTGTTAGAACAGTGGCTTGCACTGATGATTGTACTGCTGCAGCACAACCACAGAGAGCCTTGGGCTCTCAAAGGAATCCTTGCACTGGTGTGTCTCACTCTGGCAGTGTGAAGTTGTCCAGTATCTTTTTATAAAAGAAAGCAGAAAGACAAAAATAATCTTGAAGTTTTGTCTTACCAAAGTTGTAATCTCTCACTTTTCTTGTCCTTCTATTGGCAGCTTTATCAGCTGGCTCTTTGTTCCTAAGCTTCTTGTTAGGTGGTAAGTATTCATCATCATCATCATCATCATCTTAAAGAAATAAAAGTATCACTGCTTTCCTGTCCAGAGAACTCGTGTGCAACACTGGAAATGCTTTGAATTTCAAAGTTCTAATGCAAGTCACAGAACATGCAATTCACAAATACAAGAAATACAGCTGACACCTAACATCCTGGCCATGAAAACAACAGGGGTACTGGTTAGTGGCTTCAGTGCCATTTAGATGAGGAAGAGAGATGGGAAGGATAAAGGTTTTTCTCTCATATTCATTGATATTAAACAAATAAATTGATATTAAACAAATAAATTGAAGCTTCACTTACTCCACCTGCAACACATTTCTTTTATGATACAGTTCCTCCCAGGACTTAGTGCTAACTAAAAACTTGATCTAACTATTGTGTGCTTAGAAAACAACATGTTTTTCAGAATGAATATTGTAAAACCTTCTTTAAATCTATATTAGTAAGTTTTCTTCATTACCAACACTTGAAATATAGTCAAAGATTCAAATCTCTGGGATGCATCAATTCAAAACTAATCCAGTAATTCTAGTTTGCTTCAGGGTACTGAGGTTTTGTAAAGTTTCTGGACAAGATACATTTACCAAGCAGTGTAAAACTTAAATTACAGTCAACTTTGACATGTAATCCTGTTTATTCAGCACCAACTAATGCAGGCATTGCAGAACATTTTTTGACCTAAAAATGCCCAATGGACTGAAATCAAAGGACTGGAGAACAAACCTTCGAGGGTGACCTCAACCTCGGGATCCTCACCTGTCTCAGAAGGAGTGTGCTGGGAGGAATCTGAGGGGGGGAAAACAGGACTGCTGAGTGATGGACACAGAAGAGAGTTTTAACCAAACACTCTGATTTTGTATTACACACTTGACAAAGCAGCCCCTTGGGGCTCACTGAAACTGCTCTCATAGCACTGCTCTCATAGCATGCATCAAAAGCAGAAGCAAAGATATCTTGCCACAAGCCTGGAAGTGATTCTAGCCAAGGGCAAAGAGGTGGGGATTACACTTGCTAAAGTGCACCTGTAGCAGTGCTGAGGTGGCATTAGGAACAGGAAGAAATTCCTTATTTTTGGGTTAATAGGATTAATACAATCATAAATATTTTCCCCTTTGTTATTGAGGATTATTAAAAACATAACCAAAGGCTGTGTGTCCCTGCAGATGATTTCTCTACCATTCATACAGTCATGGATGTTGCAGTGCCTTGGTTCCTCTAACAGGCTGCAACAGGAAAGCCACCAGTGATCCACACCAAAAGATACATCCCTGCAGACCCCTGAATGTGCAGAAAACAATAATTTCTGCCCATCTTCTGCACTGCAGCCTGCAGGTTCCAGACCAGCTTTCAGAAGATCTTCAAATGCACAGCACATGCATCCCTAACAACAGTGAGAAGTCAGCTGCCACTTTTCCCACTGCCTATGGATCTTTTCCTACCAACCAGCCTTCCAGAGCAGCAAGCTTATTCTACTTAACAAACCAGGGTTCCAATTTCAGTGGATCTCTTGCAGAAATTTGTAAAAGAGAACAGACTTGAGAAAAGGGTGTGTAATAAAACCAATTCGTGACACCCAGGGCCACCCTCAGCATCTGCAGCCATGAAATTCTAAAGTCAAACCTAAAGCACAGCCAGAGCCTCACTCATTTTTCATTATGTTTCCCTTTCCTCAGGCTCCCTCTTCAGTCAGGCATAAAGATCATGGCATTATGCTTATGAAAACAAAGTACTTAGATTATATATTCCTAAAAAAAAAAAAAAGAGTCAATGTTGCAGTCCACAAGAGCAAAGAACTTTATTCTCCTTTATCAAGGGAAATGCTTTTCAGTTTCAGGCAGTGGTATCCTTCACTGTGCTGGTATTTACCTTCAAGGTAAAACTAATGAGATTTGCAAGAATGAGTATTGCTGCTAACATAACTTAGACTTAACATCCAAAGAACACCCAGAGCTCAGGGTTGAGGGGCAGGTGCTTAGAATGAAAGCAGCTGCTGAGTGATGGACTTCTAGTGTCACATCAAGGTATTAAATGTTGGGTGACAATGCAATCCCTGATCTGTAGGAATGACAACTCCTGTCATAACTTGCTTATAGAAAGCCACACAGTGACATGGTTTTGGAGATTCAAAGCAACCAACCCAAGAGCTAACCTTGTGGAAATGTGGAAAGAGAATGGTTGGAAAAGATGTACAACTTTAATTAAGGTGTCATCTTTTCAAATGTCTGTAAAAAAACATCCAATGATGTTAAAACAGTGTCATAAAACCCACTTTACATCTCTAACCTCCTATTTGTGTTTCCACATCTGTGTCTTCTTTGGAATCAGATCCCTGGTGACTGCCTTTAGACAAACAAAAAATAAAGAAAAAAACACCTTAATAAAAATACATCAGGAACCTTTAACATTAGCTACTCAAAGCAAGGAGTTTTGCAAGTGAAAAATCAAGAACTATCAGGTTCACATGAGCAAGACACACAAGGCTCAACTTGTGAGTCTGAGATTCAGGACAGCAGGAGCACTGTGACCTCATAAAGAAACTCACAGGTTGAAATGCAGATTAGTTTTTTCTAGTGATAGCAAATGGGAAAGCTAGTATTTTTTAACACAAACTGTAAGAAGCTGAAAACAAGTTACAATTTCAGAGTAAATTCATTTCAGATACTGTTCAGATATGGAAAAGAACTCGTAGGAACAGACACTCCATATACTTTGGTCTGTATATACCACCTCACTCACAGCTGAAAGGAACAAGTTGTACTCTTAATACAGGAGTTTATTAAACTTTAAAACCCATTATGAAACAGACTGAATTTCACGAGAAATGTATCAATTCCAGTGACTTGTTAGTGCTTTAGCAACCAATCTGACATCCCTTTTTGAATTTAGAAAAGAACTTACAGTGTCTTTCTACTTGGACATCTGAAAATTAAGGCAACTTTTGAGGTTTAAGTTTTAACCACCTAACTCCTACTTCAGATCAGGAAGGAGCCCTGAAAAGTAAAACTTACACCTTCAATTTCAAAAAGAGATGTGAGAAAAACACAACACTGAGAGATCTACCTGTGGAACTTTTTTCCAGAGTGTTTTCCCCCCTCTCTGATGTTTCAGAAGGCTCTGCTTGGGAACAAAGAGAAGAACTTTTGGACTGTGTTTCACAACACATTTTTCCAGTCCATATAAATGTTTGCCAAATGACCCTTAACTTCATATATCATCCACTCATTTCATATTTTCTGCAACACTGACCTCAGGAAAGACTTGTGTGAAATACTAAAAATATGTAAATTCTTACTCATCCAGTTCAACAGAAGAAAAATGTGGAGGGGCTCCTGGCAGGGGTGTACATTTCTTGGACTGTTGTCAGACTCTTGTGAAACAGCAGGATTTCAATTGTTTTGGTGCTCATAAACTCATTTTAAACCATGAAATGTTAAAGGTCCTGCCCTGCTCCAATTAATTTTTAATCAGCTAAATCTTTTTCTTGTTCCTTTGTCACAGTCTAAGAGGCCCAAACCAGGACATCATTAAAAAAAGATCTGTATTCCATGGGAGTTCTTTTTTACTTGAAAATTTCTCCCCAGATTAAACAGATGAATTCAGAGAGATTAAAATAATTTACGACACCTCAAGGTTGTTTGCTTTTCATCACAACTGCTCTTTTGATGGCTATATATGGGCTGCTTTGAAAAGGCTGCTGCAGAAAGCAGAACACAAAGGACACTTCAGAGATTAAACTCACACCCCTAAAATCCTACTGCTTAATGCTTTGACACTCCTGCAGTTACCCTAAAAGAGCAAACTGCCTGCAGCAGAAATGGCTTCACCCTGAGCAAGAGATCAGCCTGCACCACCCCAGTAGCACAGGGATATAAATCCAGCCCCTCTGTGGCACACAGGAATGCTGAGGACTAACTGGGACTGAAGGGTTTGAACTCACTGTTCTACATAAACTGAACCATTTGTGTTTGTTTGCAAAAGCAATCTGCAGAAGATCACAGAGCTCCCCAGAAATTTTGGCTGTTTAGAGGCAGGTTGGGAAGTGTAACAACAACTATTAATAGCTTCACAACAGAAAAGGAGACTGTTGGCTAATATGGTCAGGGAAAGATTTTAAACTCTGTCTTTCATACAGTAAGACAGAAAAGGCTTGTCACAATCAGACTTACTATTCCACTGAACTGGAAGTCTGTATGCAGTATTAAATACCACAAGTTATTCAAGAAAATTCATATTTGGGGATTAGAGGAAATTTTTCCACAGAAAAATGTTGTTATTAGATGGATCCAATAATACTACTTTGAGACAGTTTTGCCTCATTTGGTTGCCAGGATTTTCAAAGGGATTTTAAATTAACAGGATTTCATGTGAAAAACCTTTACTAGGTTGTTTGAGACACATTTCTTTCATTAAGTGCTGTCCTGTCACTTTTCCTTTGCTGGGGGGGTGTGTTTGGATTGGTTTTTATTTGTCTCTAGCTCTGAGGAGCCCCCCCTGATTTGGGTTCAAACAGTGCTCCAGACAGAGAGCTGCTGGCACAGCTGAGACCCAAGCCCAAAGTCAGGGATGAAAAGGAGGAAGGCAAAAACCAGGGGCACTGGTGGTGCCACACGAGAGGAAACTCTCATCAAAACAGTGTGATTTGCAACAGTGATGGGTGAGTAGTCACAGAACCACAGAGCCTCCCTGGGTGTGCTGGGAAACACCTCCATGGACTGAATTTGCTTTTATTTCACTAAGCATATTCAGTGTATTGCTGCCAGATGAGGGTAATTTCTTAAGAACTCTTCTGAACATGCAATTATTATTATAATTCACTGGCACACAGAAAAGTGAATCCCATTATCAGCAACTATCCTATTACAAGCACTTATTTTTGTGTTTATTCCTTGATGCAGAAATCCTGACAGGACTGTTTTACCTACACATTCTGCAACAGTCTTTATTTAATTATCTTTAAGGCAAATATCTGCTGTGACACAAACAAAAGAAGAAAAATAGGGCTCTTTGACACACTGAAATTTGAAGAAAGCTTTCTGTAGTTGAAGAGAGACACTTACTAGGCTTACAGCTCCTTGAATTAAGCACAAAGGACTCAATCCCCTCATCTTTACTGCCAATAAAACCTGCAGAACAGAGAGTAAATCCATCAGATATTTAAGTGATGCATACAGATTATTTTAAGAAACTTGAAATTTTCGTTATATTATAAAGGAGGATATAACAGTATGTAAAAATAATTTCAGAAATTACAATGTGCAAACCAATATATTCTGCTAGCTTAATTTAGTAAAGACTAGGAAATTAAATTTAAAAGAATTCTCAAAGTTCTACCACCAGAAAACACGAAAAAAAGGAAATACATTTCCACTCTACTGCATCCATGCACGTTACAGAGAAATCACATCACATTACTAAGAAAAGCAAAAACCCAGCAGAGTGGTAAAACCATTTACTACACAGTATAAACCCCTCAGTCTCAGTTTCTAACAGATTAATGTCCAAACACTCACAGCCAAACCTCTGCCACTTGGCAGAAGCAACAGATTTATCATCCCATGGATCAGCACTGCCAGCAATGCTCTTTTTTGGTTTTTTTTTTTCTCTACACAGATGGCAGCAATGTGAACAACATGTAATTACCAGGGTAATACCAGAGTGCCTTTAGGAAGCACAACCATGCTTTCCTGCTTTCTCAATGTATTCTGTGGAATTTCTTGATTAAAGATAGTATCTGCATGCTGAGCCTTACGTTGTGGAGGTTAGAGCACTGCCAGCCTAGCTGCACCCTGAGTCCCAGTGACATGGATGTTACTTCTGGAAGATCTCCAGAGGAGAAATATTTTGTTGTTACAGACACACTAGAAGATGTTCACGACTTTCAGCATCCCAGAGTGAGAATAAAAGCAGTTTTACTTCCCCATTTGGGGCTTTTTTGCCCAGCAGAAGATACTTTCAGTCTCATTTGGTTTTACATACATGTCCTGTGCTTTAGTTGCCTCAGAAAATCCAGAAAATTGCCTCAGAAAATTCCAGAAATCCCCAAGCTGACAGCACTGTTCAGCCACATGGTGCTTTAGACAGAGAAGACATTAGGCAGTTGCCTGCTCACTCTAAGTGGTTTATAAGCTAAGGCAGTCAGTTCACTAGTCAGCAGTTTTTAAGCTGAACCAGCCAATTCACAGGACTCATTGTTTACAGCCTTTTCCTCCTGCTGCCAGTTCTTTGAGGTTTGAGGTGCCAGTGGTCATTTGCATCCACAAAACTCACAGGGTACCACATCTCTTTAAGGAAATGTCTGGTCATTAGTCAGCAAGTTACTCAGTTCCCCATGGGCTATGTCTCAAAAAAATCCACGTTTTGCTCTGTACTGATGGAGAGGATTGAAGGTGGTACATGTCCCCAAGGAATTGAACTTATTCCTGCTTCTTTGTAAAATGAAAAAAAAAAAACCAACTAACAACTCCATTCTCTGAATTGATTCAGAGCTGCTCTCATTTTGGCACTGACAGTATTTGCACCACACTTTTTCCATGAAAAGCCTTCAAGACAGGCTGGGTCCTGTGGAGAGCTTTCTCATAAGAAGCCAAGATGCATGTCTGTTACTTCACAGTATGTTTGAGTCAGCTGAACCATCTGAATGCAAGGAAGCCAGAAGAGAAGCTAGGAGGATGTAGAGGCACAGGGATGTGTGTGCATTAACACACCCCAGAACACGTCCTCCAGCTCTGCTTTAGGATGCACATTCCCAGCTGGTTAAAATGAATGCCAGTCCCTCTGCAACAGCTGTGGAAAAAACCCTATTCCTACAGCACTGCAATATCATAGAATCATAGAATTGTCTGGGTTGGAAGGGACCTCAGAGATCATCAAGTCCAACCCTTGACCCACCCCTGCAGTTCCCAGCCCATGGCACTGAGTGCCACATCCAGTCTCTTTTTAAATGTCTCCAGGGACAGAGAATCCACCACTTCCCTGGGCAGCCCATTCCAATGTCTGATCACCCTCTCCATAAAGAAATTCTTTCTAATATCCAACCTAAACCTCCCCTGGCACAACTTGAGACCGTGTCCTCTTGTCTTGCTGAGAGGTGCCTGGGAAAAGAGACCAACCCCCCCCTGGCTCCAACCTCCTTTCAGGGAGTTGTAGAGAGTGATGAGGTCTCCCCTGAGCCTCCTCTTCTCCAGGCTGAACAGCCCCAGCTCCCTCAGCCTCTCCTCATAGGATCTGTGCTCCAGTCCCTTCACCAGCCTGGTTGCCCTCCTTTGGACCTGCTCCAGCACCTCAATCTCCTTCCTGACCTGAGGGGCCCAGAACTGGACACAGGACTCGAGGTGTGGCCTCACCAGTGCTGAGTACAGGGGCAGAATCACCTCCTTGGACCTGCTGGCCACGCTGTTCCTGATCCAGGCCAGGATGCCATTGGCCTTCTTGGCCACCTGGGCACACTGCTGGCTCATGTTCAGCTTCCTGTCAATCCAAACCCCCAGGTCCCTCTCTGTCTGGCTGCTCTCCAGCCACTCTGTCCCCAGCCTGGAGCTCCCCATGGGGTCGTTGTGGCCAAAGTGCAGGACCCGGCACTTGGCCGTGTTGAACCTCATCCCGTTGGGATCAGCCCAACTCTCCAGTCTGTCCAGGTCCCTCTGCAGAGCCCTCCTGCCTTCCAGCTGATCCACACTCCCCCCTAGCTTGGTGTCATCTGCAGATTTGCTGATGATGGACTCAATCCCTTCATCTAATCATCAATAAAGACATTAAACAGAACTGGGCCCAACACTGATCCCTGTGGGACACCACTAGTGACCGGCCGCCAACTGGATCAGCCCCGTTCAGCACCACTCTCTGGGCCCGGCCCTCCAGCCAGTTCCTAACCCAGCACAGGGTGCTCCTGTCCAAGCTGTGGGCTGACAGCTTTTTCAGGAGAATGCTGTGGGAGATGGTGTCAAAGGCTTTGCTGAAGTCCAGGTAGACCACAGCAATAGTATGCTTCATCTAAGAGTAGAAACCACATTTCAAAGACTAAACCACACTCCAGTCACTAAACTCTGTAAGAAACAGCATCTTAACTAATGTTTCTTCTCATAAGAGTCATAATAAGTGGTAGTTGAGAGAGAAGGTGTATGCAGGAATGTTAACAGTGAGAGCTAGAATGCCCCAGGTTGCATTATTTCAGCCAGCAGATCTGTGTTTACTCCTTTTCCTCATTTAGTCAATAAAATTTGGACCTTTCCTCCAGAACAGGTTGCCTTTGGTGTCCCCCAAAGCATTTAAAACCCATCCACTGCCCTACAGCTAATGCCCACTGATGGGAAATTACCTCTAATACTCTATCAAAACACCCACGTGCAGTGTTTGATGGCTAAGCCCCCTATTTCTCAGTCATCTTAGTGAGTGCAATTAAAACATTTCCAAATGGAGCAATGCAGCATCACCTCACAGCAACATCACCTGCTGCAGCACTCTACAAGACAGTGAGAGCAAGAAGACATCCCCCTACAAGTATCATTTTCTCCCTGTTTGATTAACAGAATTTTGTGTGCCACACAGCCCTTTGGCCAGCATTACACTTGTGAGAGGAAGCAAACACTCAGAGAAAGACAATAACCATGAAGCTTCACCAGTAAATCATTTTCTCCAGGAAGCTCCAGACATATGGTTGTTCTCTATCAGTTCAGTTCTTTCTTGTCATAAATCAGTAAGCCTGGCTTCTGCTGCAGGGTATTTTTAGTAAGAACTATGACCCCAGCAGCTTTTAGTTTATTTTGCAGCAGTTGTGTCTCTACAAAGCCAATTCTGGGGCCAGACTTGTGTCATCCCTTGGGAACACACCTCGGGATAACTGGACTTTTCTAAGGTTCACTTCTCTGCACAGCACCACCAGGCACATACAGACCCCTCCATCACCCCTGAATTTATAACTCTGCACTTTCCACTATCTTTGGCTTGAATTTGAGGATTCAAACTCCAAGGAAGCTGCTTGATTCTGGAGAGGGCAGCATGACTTGACATGGCAACACCTCTTGTAGCTCAGGGCACCCCATCCCTTCAGATATTCAGTATATTCAGTTTGTCCTTGTCTGAAATGCAAGTTTGAAGAAGGATTACTACACTGGGAGTGGGGAAAGGGAGTGATTAACCCAGCACCATTCTGTCTGAAAATTATACATATTCCTCTTCATCAATCAGAAGATTTAAATTCAGAGTTTTGTAAAAGATGAGAGAAATCCTCCAAAAAATCCCCATTGCTTAGTGTCTGCTACAGAAGCACATGGTATAAATGGGATTTCTTAGCTCAGCCAAACAGGCTGCAGCACAGTGGGTTACTGTTCTGTAAGGAAGAGATTTCACTCTCTTCAAACAGCACTGGATGACACTTTGGGCTACTGACCAAATTCCCACATTGTTTTCCTGCATGAAATGAAAAGCCACAAGAGGCTAAAAAGCAAAAAGATGACAGGACTTGGCTTGGGAAGGAACAACCATT
Organism: Florisuga fusca; assembly: GCA_038090715.1. Taxonomy (NCBI): domain Eukaryota; kingdom Metazoa; phylum Chordata; class Aves; order Apodiformes; family Trochilidae; genus Florisuga; species Florisuga fusca. The sequence goes on along the minus strand of JAAWXA010000046.1, from coordinate 1,505,934 downwards.
AGGCTGTCTCCAAAAAAGCATCCATTTTTACTGCACTATCATGTGTCTGTAAACCTCCCTAGGCAATGTACAAATACAAGGAAAAGGTAATCCTCATGCCAGAGAATCCACCTTGCAAATTGTGAACTTAAGTGGTGCCATTCTGCCATGCCAGGTGGTTCAGATCTCCCTGAACAGTGCTTGTACACTCCTTGAGACTTGCCAGTCTGAGCACAGATTCTACAACCCTGTGGTTAGTTCCTAGGGCACATGAGAAAATAATCCCAAGCCTGGTGTCTAAACATGCACAAAAATGCTATCAACAATATAGAATTCTACAAAATAAAAGGGTGTGCTGCTCTGGCCTTCACTGCTGCATATGCAGCTATCCTTCAGAGATGCCTGGCAGCCTGCCTGTGCTCCTCTGTGCTGCTCAATTAACCCAATGACAAATGCAAAGAGGCTGAAATAATAAATTTAGGGTTCTCGTTATGTCACGTCACCATTTATAATCAGGACTTCTTAATTACTGTTCATTGCAACCTTCAGAGCTCATTCTGTTTTTCCACTCGTAGTTGAGGGTAACATGTAGGATTAACCAGATCTGTGGCAATGAGGCAAAGCAACTGAGATACACTTTGAAACCTACCCAGAGCCTGCATCTGTGGCATGTTTGTCTATAGGATTAAACTTCTCCATCTAATTGTTACATATTGGTCATTCCATACAAGAAAAGTGATGGATACACTAGAGAAGTTCCTAAAACTGAAGAGAAGATCCCAGCAGTGCTCCAGACAGCATCTTTATGGTTTATTTCCTGTTTAAAGAGGTCACTGGAATTAAGGTCTGCATAGTGGACTCTCAGAAAAAAAATAAACACACAAGCAGTTGAAAAGTCTCCTGGAACTTCTCATTCAGCTCACACACACACATATGGTTATCCTGGAGTTGTACCTTAGCTCTTTTGGTGTTCTTCAGAATTACTTAACCAGCCTGGAAATGTTGTATCCTAACAAAGCTAAGGAACTGCAGAGATGACAAGCAAGAATTTAAAAAGAGAGGCACAGAGAGAGCAACAGTGAAGCCATTAGCCCTTTCATGAGATAAATACATGTGAAAGTCAGTAAGATTACCTGAAACACTGTATTGGCAGTAGTTAGGAACACCCAATTCCTGCTTCACTAATCCTGGTGCTTCCTAAATAAAAGTTAAAAAAAACCCCACACAAACACCCACCCACATCCTAGCTGGCCTCTATTCAAAAGAAGTACAACAAAATTATTTGCAGGTGCTGGGACACTAAACCTCTGTTGAGCTAAACCAGTGCTAACAAAGTGAGCTCTTGGTTTCTTGTGTTTCAGTTTGGTCACTATCAGAGGGGATTCAGGATTAAATGCTTCTCTACAGACCAGGGCTCCTCACAAATGCTCTCTCAGATCTGAAGAACTGAAAAAATTGGTCTCCTAATTTTGAAATTCTTCATATTCTATGACTCACTGCTGCTGAGAGCACTTCTAGACCTGGTCCTGCTCACCACTCTGTACAGCCAAGTTCAGATCCATCAAACTGGTGATGAGAGAGCAACACCAAAACTGCTCGTGGCTTCCTTCAGGTGAAAGATCCCCTCTGTAAGCCTTAGCAGCATTCCTCAAGAAGTTTTGAAAGCATTCCAGCACGAGGAGAATGACATAAATGCCAAGTAATCAGGACTAGCAAGAGTCTGAGCCAAACTGGATAAAAAAAACAGGCAAGAAAGCTACTGAAGAGTTTGGAACACATCCTCTATGAGGAGTGACTGAGGGTGTTGGGGCTGCTTAGTCTGGGGAAAAGGAGGCTGAGGAGAGACCTTTACAAATACCTGAGGTTGTAGTGAGAGTGGCCTTGGTCTCTTCTCACTGCTGACAGATGACAGAACAAGGGGAAATGGCCTCAAGCTGTGTCAGGGGAGATTTAGGTTGGATATCAGGAGAAACTTCTGTACAGAAAGGGTTGTTAAGCACTGGAACAGGCTCCCCAGGGAGGTGGTTGAATCTCCATCCCTAAATGTGTTTATAAATCACCTGGATGTGGTGCTTGGGTGCATGGTTTAGTGGTGGGTCATCAGGAATAGGGCAATAGGGTTAGGAAGAGGTTGGACTTGATGATCTTGAAGGTCTTTTCCAGCCTGAGCAATTCTATGATTCTATGACAAAAAGCTGAAGTTACCTCTTAAATTAACCTGGGTAAAGCTAAATGTTAACCATAAAGGCTTCCCCAGCCCAAGTTTGAAGTTGAGAAGCACAGAGAACAAGAGGAAAAGAAAAAAAACCACAACCACAACAACCACTCAGGCTAAACATAAAAAGGTAATTCTTATGTAGAATGCTGAGCAATGTAGCCCAAGCCAACAACAGGGAAAGCCACCAGCTTATCTCCAGGCACACCTGCTGTCTCCCTGGCTTTCAGGGGATTATTCCAGCATTTATCTCCAGCACTGCTCTGCTGCAGATCACAGTGCCTTGCAGGATCTTGTCCTACCTGCAAGCATCCCTGCAGGGATGCTTGGGCAGTTTTTTTACCCCCAGTAACACATTCTGCAGTTTATTTCAATTTTAGCTAGAAATTTGACAGCGTGAGGGATTCTGTATTTTAGTATTATTAACAAATAAACCAAGTTCTACTTTCCCCATTAGGAAGAAAGTGATCTCTGATTAGAACAAAATAAGAAAGAAATTCTTCTCCACTTAAAATTGAACTATTTACAAAGATAAATTATTTTAGTCTGCAGAATTTTACCTCCAAATCTCCTCCATTTAAAAATGGAATTATTTGACTGGGTTCAATAATAGGTTCAATACTTGATAACTCCAACTGAAAAGTGGACACTTTCTAGGAAAGAAAGTTTTTCCTCTTCACAAAGGATGGTTTTTTTGGATTCTTTTATCTTGAATATTTCTACCTTTGCTTAAATTAAGCCTTCTGAAGAGAAACTGACCATTGTTAAAGAGAAAAAGAGCAAAACTTTGAGCATACCAGAATCCTCCTTTGGTTCTGTTTTCACTTGAGCAGGAGGGCAGCTACAAAACCAAACAAAGCATGACAACATTATAAAAAAGAAATATCACATTTCTGCAAAGTTCCTCAAGCTTAACAGCTTGTCAAGTAAAATCAATCTCCCAGTATTTTCCAACTAAGAAAACAAAAGTAAAAAAACCCCAGATCTTGGATTATCTGCTTTAGCTCAAGGGAATTGCCAGGAATCTCCTATCCCCGTATTTCCAGGACATGTACAACACCCAAGGCATCTTTATGATTTAATGAGAAACAAACTCAGAGGGACAGCAAACCCCTGATCCCTGTTTTCACCTTAACTAATTTTTGATTTATTTCAGATAGAATCTCTTAATTTACTAATAAAAAAAATTATTTTTGGTTTTTCAGTTGAGCAGGGGGAAGGAAGAAGCAACATTACATCTCTTCCCCATTGCTCCTGTATCATTAAACTTGACAAACTTATCCCTGACTGACAGACTGTGAATTAAGAACACTCACTGGGCTAATGAAACAAGGGGAAACTTTGCCATCTGTTTAATTTGTAACAGTTGCCCCACAACACATGGTGGTCAAAAGAGAAAATTCAGCTTCATGCTTTGTAAATTCCCAGGCAAACAAAAATTATCCAAAAGTCAGCTGTACAGAAAAAGCACATGAAGATAAACTGGATGAAAAGACATAGTTGATAGAAATAAAATAAAATAAAAAACAAATCCCCAAAAAACTACATGATTTTTAATTCACCTGTGATCTGGAGGGATAGCTGAAGGTGAAAGATCTGGCATTTGAGCTCCTGAAAGTTAAAAGACAAGCTTTGAATTTCCTGTTCTCCATTTACCTGAAGCACAGATTGAAAACCTAACACTGATTTTATGAAGCAAGAACCTGTCCATATTTTATGAGTGCCTGTGCAAAGTTTCTGTATTCACAGATATGAGGGAAAGGTCTCATTAAACTGCTTTAGAAATGCATAAAGCAACAGCAACATAAAATTACTTCAAATGTGCACGTTTCTTTTCACTGCTGTCTTTCATGATGCCAAGGGAAAATCTTGGGGAAAGAAAGAGAAAAAAATCTTGCAGCTACATTCTGCTAAAAGAAAATTGATAGTTTAATAGAGATTTAAATTAGTCCTAAATTACAGATAGACACAAATAAAAAGATAGACACAAATAAAAATTCCCCACTCTCTAGGCTTCTTACTGGGCACAAGCAACACAGGTCTAATTTTAATAATCTAGCACCAATTTCTGGCTGTTTCACCTGAGAAAGAAGAACTTTTCTTTTTTGACTACATTCCCACAGACTGATTCAGCCTCTTCAGAAAACAAATGCTCACATATACAAACTTTCCAAGTAATGTGACTGCATGAAAGGAACAGGAGAGAGTTCTTCCAAGCAAGAAGTGAATCACTGCAGAGGTTTAAAAAACTCACTCTAGCTCAGAGTTTTAAATATATAGAGGCTTTTACAGGAACTACACCAGCTAGCCACTTCAGAAGACCAAATAATTTTTTAAAATGAGATACAAATACCAAAACCAACTATGTATTGGGACACAGCACACTGCAAACTTCTTGGCACCTTCTAAACATGCAATGAAGTCCCTCATTAGGCCCCTTCTCTTCCTAGGATATTATCCAATTCCCATTAAATATAAATTCAGTAAAATGATGAAGAATGCAGTAAAGCAAACTTTATCTCTAACTAGTTGCTCCTGGCAGAACACCTAAAGCAAAAGGCTATAAAGTAAGGCAACTCACACTCTAGGAATTTCTGCACAGTTTGCCACTTTATCCACATGACCAAATCTTGTGTCTACATTGTTATTGAATCCAAAACTCTAATCTGTTTCTGTTTAGTCTGAATAAGTAGTAACTTACCTAGCTGTTCCTTTGGCTTTAGGAAGGGCCTGAGTGGAAACACAGAAAAGAAGCATAGCTTTAGCAAAGACATCATGACTTACTTGGTCATGGAACATTAAAAGGAGAGCATTCTTGTTTCAGAGAAACAGGCTGCAATGTATTTAATTAAAAATTAAAATTAATTGGCTTTTACATAAGGACAAAACCAAAGTGGGCAGACCAGTACCAGAGAGAGCAAATAACCTTTTGATGATAAATGAGAACCCTGACTTGTTCTCCAAAATCCATTTCAGGGTTGAAGTGTTGTAATTTTCGGGATGTTTAAATTCCAGTCCTTTGGGCAGACCCTGCACCACCACAGCAGACTGGTCCCTCTGAATCTCCTCATATGGCACAGGTACTCCTGTTGACTTGCCTAAAGCTTTACCTAGGGGAAAAAAAAAGAGATTGTTTTGAAGTCAAGAGCACTCAAGTTAGCAAAAGGACAAATCCCTCCTAACACTTGTTCTTTTAGAGAGGACTGGAGTGAATTGGCTACTAGAAGAGTTAAAACTTAGCACCTTAGCAGTACTGTGGCTGGAAGCATAAAATCAGGCAGTGTTTTCCTAAAGATTTATCCAGTCTTCTAAATAGCTCTTCTGGATTTCAAGCACCCACCATAGCAATAGCAGAAGTAGTCCTCCACAGATTTTCTGAGAGCTTCCAGTTCCACAATATCCACTGTCAGCCTGTTTGCAGGTTGTAAAGCCTTTGGCTTCTTGCCTTCCTCCTCTTCTCTAACACCTGACAGTTATTTATAAAGACAAGAAAAAAAAAAAAAAAAGTTATAAAAATCTCCAGTACTTAGTCCCTCTCACTTTCAACTATAGACACTTGGGAAGGACTTCTGACAGAAAACTGTAAGAACTTATTTGCCTTGGAAGCAAATGCACTTTGTATGTGGTCAATGAGTAAATTTATTTGAGTAAAATGAGTAAATTACAATGAGTAAATAGTAAATAAAATCACTATATCTTTCTTACAGCCTTTGTAAATTATCACCCTCTAAAGTGCAAGAATGAGGAATTAAGAGACACATCTAAGGCAGGCTTTTTTGGGCACAAATAGACAGAAAACATTATTAATCTCAGCAGAGGACAATACAATAGAAAGAAAATGCAAAACTGCCAAGAAGAGAAGGATCAAGACAGTTCCCAAGGAACAGGTAAAACTCCTGCATGGAGTCAGCACTCTGGTGTAATGCCTGATTTCCTACTCAGTATTTATACCTTGTTTTGTTTAGGCTGTATATGCTCAGCTGAACTTCTTTGAGAAGGGATCAGACTCTTGCCACAACAGCTCTTCCATCTTTCAAAAGACATTTTAAGTGCACCTCTCCTATTGTCAAATAAAAGTTGCAAACTTGCATCATGAAGCAGAAAGGAGAAGAATTCAGCCCTACACCTGGTTGCAGTGTCTGAGCAAGAGTAATTGTAAAAGGAATGAGGGAATAACAACACTTCCAACATTAAAAAGCAAATGGAAGCAATTGTTACAAGTGGCTGCCTTCCTTTATCACATTTCTTATCTTACTCAGTTCTTGCAAAGATTTACCATGAATCACCCAGCAAAAAACCAGGGGAAACAAGAGAGATGCTGTGCAGATGAAAGGAAAAACAAGGGAGATGTGTGTTCCCAAGTGCAGGGGAATGATCAGTGCTGAAGCTGTACCACGACTTCCCTGTGAGCAAGCACAGCAGTCAGCCTGAAACACTGTGATTTGCAGCATCACCTCTGCTGGCATCAGAATTCCAGGCTAATAGGAGAAAACAAACACCAAAAAATAGGAGAAAACTAACTGATTACAGATCAGTTGTGAAATGAGCTGAAGCAGCAGTGGTTTTAGTAAAAATGCATTTTTCATCTTAAAACCTCCTATTTGCATTTAAAAGAGAATCTCTTCCTTCCTCTGCAGGTCACTCCCCTGCTTCGTGCCCTAAATCCCCCCTCCACACCACATTTAGCTCTTCAGACCTGAAACTTGACAGTACCAGGGCAACACAAACCATCAGGTGCTGCCAGTCAGGAGGAGGAAGGTGTGAGCCCCTGTTCAGCCCACCTCTGCCCAGTTAGGGCTGGTCCCAACTGGGGATGAGCAGAACTGGGGGACCAATAAAAGGTGAGCTTGAGAAGCCACCAGGGCTCACTCTAGAGCAGCCTGAGGAAGAGGATGGTTGATCTGGAGCACCAGACTGACTGATTCTAAGGGCAACTTTTTGGGGTGCTGTCCTTGCACCTTGGCAAGAACACCTACTGGACCCCAGAACACCGTGGTCCAGGGAAAGGATTGTCTGCAACATCTGGTGGAGAATGGGGGCAGTGTGCCCAGGAGCTGGCATGGAGCAGAAGATTGGCTCTTTCTTTAGTGCCATCCTGGAGCTCGTCCGTCCCGAGCCCGGGGAAGGCGTCTGCATCATCATCTGCCCCGGGTCATCCTCATTGCATTTAGACAAAAGGTGGGACTGTCACCAAGCACCCCTGTGAGTAAAAAGCTTCTGGAGGGGCTGACAACACAGGTAAAGGAGAAAAAACTCCCTTTCTGGCTGCATGGGAGCTCTGGCAAGAGGTTGGAGACTTGTTGGAGGGCCTCTGCTCCCAGGAAAGGATTATCTGCCACACCACAACACCAAAAAAATGCAAGGATGGAATACAGTTATTTACCCACTGCACAGGGGCTCAGCTAATGACAGCTGATGAGGTTTGCCTGAGGTTTGGGGATAAGAGAAGTCAGTTTCCATTTATAGCTACAGCCAATATCACTTTTTGGGTTTTGGGGTTTTTTTTTCCCTCCACAGAGACTGATGCACTGAAAACATCTTTACTGCCAGAAGCTTCTTAACAGTGTACCCACACTTTCTAAAAATAATAGAAAAAGCCAAAATGACACTGCTTACTTCCCATTAAAATGAAAAGCAGGCAAAAAACCCCCAACCAACCAACCAAAAAACCAATACAGAAATATTCCTTCTTGAGTATAAGAAACCCTTAGTGTTGCTTTTTTAAGACATGATTTTTATCCATTTTTTGAGGTCATGGCATGCAGCTGCCTGCCTCATTTCTCCAACATCTGTTGGCCCATTTCAATTGAGTCTGACAAACAAAGGAAAGCTGAAAAGCCAGAAAGAGTTAGGAGAGCTCTGCACAACTGAGCACACGGGGCAGCCCTTCATCTCCTCCTGGCAGCACTGGGCTCATCCTCTTGCTGAAGGTCACACAACTTGCAGGCTCTGTCTTGGGAGAGGCAATGCCTGGAGCACATCCAACAAGACTTTTGGGGAAGAGGGATAAAGGGCTATTCAGAGGGTAAAGGGCTCAGGAAGAGTGAGGAAGTGTTCTAAGGCCCAGGTTGCCCAGAGAAGCTGTGGCTGCCCCATCCCTGGCAGTGTCTCAGCCCAGGTTGGATGGGGCTTGGAGCACCCTGGGCTGTGGGAGGGGTCCCTGCCCATGGCAGGGGGTTGGGACAAGGTGACCTTGAAGGTCCCTTCCAACCCAAACCAGTCTGTATCTGAAGCTGATGGAGCAAAACCTTGGCTGATAGAGCCAAAGAGCTGACAGCCATAAAAGGTTTTCAGTCCCCCAGGTAGAGAAAGCCAAGAAGTGATTAAAAAAGTATGAATGTCACCTCTGCAGTATAGGAAGCAACCTAAGGACAACAGTTATGTTATGATAACACTCCTGTACATGTATTTTTATCATTCCTGTTTAATGAAAATTATTTTCTGAAAATAACTGAGCCACAAAGGAGGGAAACCAAATGCATGCATGGCTAAAAGTATTTTGCTTTGCTTTATGGTGCATCCACCCAGCTCACCTGTGAGCTTTTGAAGGCCCTCCAGCTTTACACTTCAGGAAATTTGACAAAAACTTCAAATTAAAAAAAAAAGCAATTAGCAAAGTATCACTTCAACCACAAGAAAAGCAAATCACCTGAGGCAGAATTTAAGAGCCAGGGAATTTCACCTTTTCTACAGTAATTTTCTGTTTGTTTGCAACTCTAAGGGAACCAGTGGGTGGCCTCCACTGAGATGTGACTGAACATCCTCAGCAATGTTTTGTCAAATAGCTGTTGGCTTCACCCCCCTTACCTGGCTAGGCAGAGACAAAAGGTTTCTGACAAGGAAGCCAAGCAACCTCCCTCTGCAAAGGCTGTAAAAGATGTAACTCACGTTTGGAATAAACCTGGAAAAACACCAAGGAGCTCTGAGCTAGGTGGGGCATGGCTGAAGGTGTTGGAAAGAAAAGGCATCCTGACTGGTGGAACCTTTCAGGTAAATCCCTTTCACCAGTCTGAGAAACTAGTTGCGGGGGGGGGAAAGGGAAGGAGAACAGTGTAGAAAAGGAAAGAAAAAGTATAGCAGGCCACAAGTTAAAGCTAATGACAGGAGAATTATTTCTGTGTCTGTTTCACAAAGATCTATAATACAGAGTTCAGCTAATGAACACAGGAATATGTAAGAAATATGCAGCACAGGACAGCTCATAAACTGCATTATTTGCAATTCAAAAGGTTAGACAGAAGGGGACTCTAAGCTGAGCCATAGCAGTGATCTCCAATGTGGACAGCAGCTGCAAAAAACATAAAATAGCAAAAAACATAGAATAGCAGCTCTCAGTAAAAGAGACAAGACTGATTGCTGTGGATTTCAGTTTTATTGCTTGTAACTGCAACTCTTTGGTGAGTGAGGAATGTGAACTTTAAAACTGATCTCTAAGCATGTGATTTATTAGGAAGAAACTGATAAAAGTCTTCAAGGATGGATGCTTAAACTCACAGCTACATTCTGCCAATACAAAATGGAAAGTGATTCAAATCATAAATCAAAACAGCTCTTGGGGATTGCAAAGATGAACATTGGTCAGTTAATTTATCAGAACTGCAACAGCAAAACTCCCTCAAAAACTAGAGGCAAGGCAGAAACAGATGCAAAATATGAAATAGTGAGAGTACAATGCAAATATGTCAAGATGTGGGGAAAGCAGCAGCCCAGAGTGCTGGAGGCAGTCCCAGTGTATGTAGCAAATTGTCCTAACTTTCCAGCAGGAACATCTGAAGCTTCCTGCTTTTTAGCAACTAACCAAAGATAATCCATAAGCTCTAGCCATCAGAGTACTCCAGACATCTTAGTGGCATCCTAGGGAGGTGGGGACCCCCAGAATTAACTCCCTGTGCCAAGGTTTTACAGCCATACAGGAGATGATCTTCCACAGGGAGCTGCAGAACAGGAAAGGAGATCCAAGAGGAACCCAGCAGTACCATTTCCACAGAACTGCCAAGCAGAAAGGATTATGAAACTGTTCCCTGACTAACCCCAGAGGCAGAGGCAGAGCCAGCCAGGTTAGCATTAACACCTCACTACCAGGCACACATGATCTAAAATAGTCAAGGGGACACTCATTTGATCCCTTCCACATATGCAAGGTCTGAATTCCCAAGTGACAGACACGGTAGTGTGGAAAAACACCATGGGAACAGATGGAGCCCCAGGAGATGGAGGTGCAAGGCACAGAGTGGTGTGATCAGTGCACACCCAGGAATCACTGGAGGAGTTTGGCTGCAGGAGAATGTTATGAGCTTGCTACCAGCTGTGGGAACAATTAGGTAAGATTTTTATGTTAGTAAGAGTATGTAACAAACAAAACTATAAATCAATCAGTAGATAATGGGTGTCTCTAAATGTGTAGTGAACCACACAACAGGGGCTTAGTCTTCTTTTTGAATTTTGGATTCTGCATGAACACAGTAAGGGATTCTGAGGAAGCAGAGGAGTCCATGCCTTCATGCCCTCTGACTTGGTAGAAGCAAATACATCATATCTGCCAGCACCATTAGTCTTGAAAATGGGGATGGGCTACAGTCAGTGTGGCCAGGAGCAGCCATCTCTTCTGGTCTTGCAGTTCAGAGAAGTGAAAGTTATTCCAAGTCAAAAAGGGAGGTGAAAACTCAGGGACACAACTGAGAGACACAGCTGAGTACATCCCCATTAGAAGTGACTGGGAAGAGCCTGTTCCAACAGATAATCAGACTAAATACCTAGCAGAAGGGGGGTTTTGTCTGTTTTTTTTTTTTAAAGAGGCCACTCCCAAATAGCCAGAAGGAAGTATGGCAGGAAAAAAGAGGTTGAGAGTTACCAAGGTGTGAACCAGCTCTGGCTTGACAATAAGGAAACAACCTGACAGTCACAGCTTTGCAAAGCAACTATTCCAACATGGTTTTTTCCTGTTATGCATTCTGTACTGTCTACTCATCTTGAAGTGCCCTGGAAGACCAAAGCTAAAGCAAGAAAGTGAGGTTCTTGCTCATTTAAAATAGGGATTTAAAATTTAAATACCTATTTGCATGTGAAATAGGTAAGAGCCTAGTGATGCTACACACAAAACTTCAGTGTTTTGTCAGGATTAACCCTCTGCCTGGCTCTTATTTTTTCTCTCTCATTTTCTATTTGTCTCTGATTTAATGGCCCCACTCTCTTCCAACATATTCTGTAGCTTCAGGAGCAGCAAAAGCCACAGAAGTCTCAGCTCACCACAGAATAGTTTAGGGCCACAGAAAATGACTGTGAGAAACCAGTTTCTACACTGGCACATCATCATCAGAAAAACCTGGTACATTTAAACTAGCTGCATTAGTGTCAAGGGATCAGCCTCTGAGCAACATTAAAAGATGTCAGATAGTTACAGAATGGTATTTTCACTGTATTATCACAGCACATCATCAGAGACAAAGCTGATGATGAAGATTGTCCTTTAGGTCTTCTAACAAGGACAAACACAAACAACAGCAGTTGGACCCACTAATAACCTCTGTTATTAGAGTAAAACTGAAAAGGGATCAGGCTGCTTCCACACGGGTCAGGAGATCCAGTCTGCACTCCATCTGAAGTCTGAGACATTCTGCTTTAGAGCTGGAAAGCTTAACATCCCATTTGGATACTGCTGCTGAATTACTGCTGCATGACAAGGTACACAGAATATAACCAGAGGTAACCACATTAGTAAGGAAGAAGCACATGAGCTGGATTAATACTTTATTTACATCTTTACTGGAGCATCCAAATGAAGTCCCAAATCAAAGGACTCTGTCCAGACTAGCAGCACAGCACAGGCACTAAACCAGCAAGCAGCTGTGTCAGGGGCTGCCTCAGCACATCTCAAAAAGATTTTTATGCCCAGGAATAAAACTAACCCAGAGCTACTGAGTGAACAGAAATATTCACACTGCTGTATCTTGACTCCTACCTATCCTCTTCTGAACACAGGATCTGTGCAAGGTGTTCTCAGGCTCAACAGTCTGTTGAGCAGTGCTTGAGTGGAAGTGCACAGACATTACACAGAGGGGATCAAACATGGGAGTGGCTTCGTCCCTCAGAAAAATGAAAGGGAGCAACAAGAACAAGAAAATTCATATTTATACCAATGCCATACACTTCACTGAGCTGTGGTTTTAAAAAAATACTTCAGTCCTGTCTTCCTACACCATGCTTTTTGGATCTCATCACCTACAAAGAGAATACAGTTCAAGACAAAAATACTGATTTATGAGCTATTTAGATGCCTACAGGTAGATGTCATGGAGGCTCTCCTAGCTTTGCTCTGGATTTTTAGGTGCTGAAGTTGCTTTGTAGACCTGGCTTTGCTGCTAGCACTGCTTTTCTTAGTGCTCATATTAGAACTGATTGCACCTGTGGTGATGCAGTAGAGAACAGGAAATTTGGAGTGCATGTATCTCATCACCTAAGACAGGTGACAGGCAAAGGAAGCTGCTGCCTCCAAGCAGCTGGACTTGAGGCTGAAGCAGATCAAGAGGGGCCACATGAGAGGTCATTTCACTTGCCTGCAGGTGATGGAGGATATCCAAAAGGGAAGAGTCAAACCACATACCAAAGAGATGGGATGTGATGCTGTTACATGTCCTTCCCAGCCCAAAGGATTCCTTGATCCCAAGGAGCCAAAGCCAACCAACCCCTGCCATAAGGTCTTTTTGGAGCTGGTGTGCTTTTCCTTCATCAGGAAGAGCTGAGCCCACTAAAACCAATCAGATTCTGAGTACTCCAGCAGTTACACATTCTTGCAGCCTGTGGCTGGATACCAGTACCAGTAAGAGTGGAAGATGCTGGGGCAAAGCCTCTAGCAGAGCCTGAAGCTGGCCCATCCCAGATGCATTGTTAAGATCAGCACAGAAACCTGGGGCCAGCAGGAAGGGAACAAAGGCTCCTAAAAATAAAGTACCACCTATCATCCAAGATGAACCATCTACAGAGGCAAGGTGGCCTCAGCTCTGGCAAGTGAGCCTGGAGGCCTGGCACCAAAGAAGGACAAAGCAGCACGACTGGGAGAGCTGACAGGCAGCTGGGGAGTAGCAGGATTACACTCCTGTGTGACCCAGATGTCCATGGTGCTGGTACCAGTGGAAATGCTAGCAGAGACAACTGGGATTACTGGAGAACAGTCAGCTCTTGGCAGATGGCATGGAACACACAGGCTGGGTAAATCTTTCAACATCCAGAGCAGGTGACCAGAAAGGATTTTTTGTCAGGTCTTCTAGAAGTTTGCTTCTGAGGGGCAAAAGTACAACCTGGTGATGAGGCATCTTCTGGTTTTTTTGTTTTACAAACCACCTGCAGCTCATTTCAAATGAGAATGAATTCCACAGAGCTGACACTGAGCCTCAAGGAAAACTTCCAAGATGACACAGATAAATACACAAAGGGCATTCCTGAGACACCCCAGGAATAAGCCTCCTGTTCAGGATGGATGGTAACCCACAGCAGGTCAGAGAGTAAGGAGGAACACTCCATCTTGCTCAGGTCATCTCCAAGAACTGAGGACCACAAAATCCACTTCAGCAGGAACAGCAGCTAAACCAAAGGGGCATGGGGCAGGGCAAGACACCCCTGAGCCTGACTGTGTACAGTGCACCAACATCCATCCTTGTCCATAATCTGAATATGAGCAGGGACTCAAAGAACATCCTTTCTGTGCATAAAAGAAAGCTACACAGGCTTAGACTGACACTGCAGGTTACCCAAGTTAACACAAAGAGCTCTACCTTGACTGAAACACAGCATCTCACTGGGACATGGGGCTGGCAGCCATCTTCATTAACTAGAAACACTCCAAAAAATGTATCACCTGGCCCAATTTTAATTATTGCCCGTTCATAGGTTCTTCAACACTCACAACACAACCCATGCTAACATTAAAAAAAAAAAAAGCATTGCTGTAATCTGCAATGATAATTCTATTATCATTCTAACCTTTCTTTCTTAGGGTGGAAGGTAGATGAGATGTGCAGGAGCTCAGGAACCCACATGGGTGAAAGTCATTATGAATTAAAGTCACAGGAAACCAAACTCCAAGGCCTCTGTCACTGAACCCCTGTTATTTTGATACCCTTGTAATGCTAACAAGTGCTGAGGCCACATCCTTCCTAAACCTGACACACAAATTTTCACCAATTTAGCCCACTAAATTCTACTCATGACTAAAAAAAGCAGCAGCTTTGAAGCCTGAACTCTCCAAAATCTGAAAACTCTTCATATTTACATCAAACTACACAAAGGAGCTGGAGGAAAAGTGGAAGACTGGAGATAGATAGATGCTGGCTGGTCACAACAGTCAGACACAACCAGAGGAATGCTCTGTAACTACACTACAGTCTCTACAGAAAAATTAAGAGACACACATGAGTGGCAACCTAAGTCTCAATGTTCCAGAGACTGATACCACAGCTGAATTTTTCAAGGTTAAATTCTAACAGCAATTTTTAAATCTCTTGGAAACCTTAACTAATCATAAAGGAACAAAAAAGGGTCCCACTCCTAGCTTATTAAGCACAAACAGAAATGTGGCCTTCCTGGATTTTTCTAGCCCCCTACTGAGAATGGAAATTAACCATGTCCATGGCTAACTTTTGTATTTAACTGACAAGGAGAAAGGAACTGTTGCCTCCACAGTTCTAAGTTTTAGATCAGAAGATAATACACTATAAACCTGCATTAATCCAAATCTGTCAAAGGCAGTGATGGAATCAGCACTGTCAGGAACATGTAATGCTATTAATCCTAAAAAGTGGAGCTCTGAAGTCAAGTTTTCTGGAATTATCAACATCTCTGCCAGCAGGAAGACTCCCCAGGAAGCAGAGGGGACATGCACTTAGTGAAACCATCAAAGCCATGACTGAGATATTTGGCTTTATTCCCACAGGTGCACAGCACAATGGTCAGCAGGAAGCAGGATGCAAAGTGTTTTCTAAGTGGGTGTTGTTTGACCTCAGCCTGCCAGTACTAAAGCACTGCCTGAGCCTGAGTAACTTGTAAGTGGAATAAAGTAAGATTATCAGAAGTAAAGCAAGATTTAAACACATTAACATACCTATAGAAATCATATCTGCTCCAGCTGATGCAGGGAAGGCAGTGCTTCCCATGGTACACAACCAGAAACAGACTTAGCCAGGGAGATCAAATGTTAAATCCCAGTAATTTCAGACTCCTGACCAAGAGATGTGCCCAGTGCACAAAGTATTCAGTACATCAGGCTCCATGACACCACTTTGCTGGCTGTAAACCAAAGGATCTCAGGAAAGCCATTTGATAAACACACAAACACACAAAACAAACACACAAAAAATAATTGTGCTGTTAATAAACAGCACAAAAAAAAAAAAAAGGTCAGGTGAGAAGCTGAACTCCCCCCCTTATTCAGCTGACAGTTTTCATTAATACCAGCATCAGAACACCACTCCTGTAAAAAAATGAGAAATCAATTCATTTTGCATTTGATTCCTCAGTGAGGTCATAATTCTGCATTATTATGTGTTATCTGTCACAATGCAAAACCAGGTGACTTCCTTAGAGTGAACACACTTCTGTGCACAGAAAGTCACTGTCCAAGCAAGTGGGGCATTGGCAAAAGCCCTGAGCCCTACCACAAACTGGTGACCTCCAGAAAAAACCCCAGGAGAATTTTAGCTAGCAGCAAAAGCAAATGTTTGTTTCAGAATAAACAGAGGTGCTTTCCAAGCAGTATTTAATTAGTCAAGCCAGGATATTTTACAGCTGTTGCTTTTAAACTCCCCCCCTCAAGCCTGTTTCTTCTCTCATACCCTGCTCTTCACCTGCAACTTCTCCCTTTCCATGGGCAGGTAAAGGAACATCTCATTATTTTTTAAGGATTGCCCTTCAACACCTTCCTAAATAAGCCCATCAGTGCTTACCCCAAGAGTCACTGCATCTTTGAAGCCTAACTCCTAAAAATACTGTCCTGCTCTCAAGGGGTCACGTTTTATGAACACAAAGTTCCCACTGTAAAAACAAAATTAAACAAAACCCATACCCTAGATGGACTTAAGTGAGAAGAGAAGTAATGCAGATGTAACTCTAAGGCATTGTGGTCTTGATACCTATTTCAGCTATATGAAAAAATTAAAATCTTGTAAAAAATAAGCATCTCCTTTAACAAGCCATGAAGTGATCTGAAGAATCATGACTGTGTGAGCTGAGAGATTCCACCTGTCCCACCCAGCCTTCACGAGAGGAAAAGCCAGAGGAGGGAAGACATGAAAAAAAATTACCATGCACTAAGAAATGCAGGATGTGTTGTAAGGGTGGCCAGTCTAAATCTTATTTTACTAATCTATCACAACACCCCAAAAAAAAATCAGTATTTGCAGTGACCACCATCACTGATCATTTTCATGTTCTTAAAGAGATGGTTTTGCCACTTCCAACACAACCACAGCATGCAGCCACAACATCTGGAACTCTGCTCCCCAAAGTTACTACTATTACAGTCAGTTAGCAGCATTACTGCAACACATAGTAAGCAGCTTGTGAAATACAAAACCACCCAATGTTGAACCTTACAGAATTTAACAAAATCCTTCTGAAAATCTTTCCTGGAATTGATGAAGCCTCTTCCTCTTTCAGTTCCAACTACAAAGACATTTCTCTCATACACAGCAATACAGGCGACTTCTGCCTTGGCCTTGGCAAGTTCTTTACACTACAAAAGAGAAAACCAAAAATCTTTTATTAGCATAGTTACAATATATACAATAGTCACAGTAGTTCCATACAGTTACAATAGGGTACAATTAACAGAAATGCATGTGTTATCAGCTAAACCAGCTAGAACTGCTGCTCCCAGCATCCACCCTTCAGAAGGTCCTGAAAGTTACAAGAGCAGCCACTAGCAAAGAGTAATACATACACCTGAATATATTCATCTGAATATATATATATATCTGAATATATTCATCAGCAATCTCAGAAGCATTGGGGATGCATTAGTGAAATTATGGCCTTGTCTAGACTCAGAGATTGGACTGGTTTTAATTAAAGTAATTTATGACACTAATCCATGGGAAATTATCACTTCTCTCTCAGCTGATCACATTGAGTGCCTGACTCCAGCTTTCACACAGAGCATCCAGGAGTTCCCTTCACTCCCAGCACACTTTTCACACCTCATTTTCTGTTCAGACAGGTTGGGTGCAAGCAGGGAGGCTGCCTGCAGTCTGCCAGTTGGGCTCAGGCAAATTCCTCCTGAGTGGTGATGCCAGTTTTATGCCCCAAACAAGGCAGGGACAGAGTAACTGCTCAGAGACACAGCAAGTTTGTAGCCTTTAAGCAGGAGGGATTTATTAACAGCCGGGGAGCAGCCAGGTTTCCTGGGCAAACTGCTCCACCTGAGCAAAATCACAATTCAGCTTTTCTACAATTTTGCCAAGCAATTGCAACATACATTATGAATATTCATTATATTGCAACATCTCCTCTTAATATTCATAAGAGGTGGAGTTGAGGCAGAGTTAGAGGAGTGGTCTTCAATTTGGGGAGAATTTTGGGGGTTGTTCCTGTTCTTCATCCTCATGAACTGGTGTCCTTTCCATAACCTTTTCCTAATTTGGGTAGTTTCCTTGTGCACTTGGCAGGGTTTTTTTCTGTATCTGACAAAAATGCTGATTGCTTAGCTCACCTCTTTCCTTATCTCCCCTTGGTTTCATAGGTATGTCTTGTTTTGGGGATGCTACCATTCTCTAGTTCCTTTATGTCAAAGTGACCTGTACCCTAGAGGATTTATCACCTCCACTGTTTCTCAATACTAAGCTCTCTATGCTTTTGCTTAAGCCTGGATATTGAGTTTAACTCTCTAATTCCTGTATTGCCACATTATATTTGCTTTCTAGGTTTTACCTGGCTGCAGTGGAATTACTGCACCTACACCTGCTGCTGGGAGAAATTGGTGGCAAAGCAGTAAGGCAGGAAGCCTGCAGAGCAGAGAGAGAGCAAAGATCCCAAGAAAAGCAGCAAGATCATCAAGAAGTGATGGCAGAAAGTTAAACTCTGCTAGGAACTCGGGTGTGAGTTTGGTGCAACCTGCAAACACACCAACAACTGCAGCATGAGGGGTAGAAGTGACAGGATGCCTTTAGGAACTGAATAATACCCACTGAGAAAATAGGCTCATCACCATCCCACTCTTAGTTTCACTGCTAAAAAGAAAAATCTTCTTCTTGCTCACCATTCCAGAAAACAATTTTAAAGAATGAAATCTTTGACAGTGCCTCAAGCTTTGATGAATCAGGACATTCCCACCCACAGCCCTGGCCAGCCTCAAACCCCACCATGCAAAGGGGAAGTAGCTTCTATAAAGCTTTTTTTTTTTCTGAAAAAGTTTTGTTGAACCAGTATAGCAGCTGATCACAAGGAACTAGCCTCAAGACCACTTATTCCAGATGACAAAGACCAGAACATCTTCAATCACTCCACCTGAGCAATCAAGAAATATTTCCTGGTTACTGGTTTTAAAACCATCACACCAAGATGCAAAATGACTGCCAAGAAGACTGTCAGCAAGATTTTCCACCAGCAAAGAAACTGGCTGGACACCATGCAGAAGGTAAGGATATAATATTACACCTTTCCTGTTTGTCAGAGGGAGGCAGAGGTGTAATCCTGCCAAGACAGAACTGTGACACAGCTGCTTAACTCTGCTACTCACCATTGACTCAAGTGCTGACGTAAGGAAAGTTACCACCATTCTCCTTTCAGTAGTGTCCTCATCATAGATAGGTGCTGCTGAGGTGGTAGTTTGGGCCATTTTCCTCCTATAAAATGAAATAATAAAAAACCCTGTTCAGATACACACAAGAAAATGAAAAGCTTTCACTGAAAAAAAAATATAAAAATTCAAAAACCCAGAACACACCCCACCACAGACACAGAGCAAGCAAATACAAAGGTAATAATTAATTTATTGTCTGGATTTACAGCTATTTTCCTTCCTAAGCATGTTTGCAGCTCCAGCAGTCTATATACACACAGCAGAAACCACAGGCATCAAGGTACAGGAAAAAAAAATGGCAAATCATTGTCAGGAAGAGTGCAAAATGGAGACTGTGACTAACACCAGTGTGGTTGAAACACAGCTCAGTTTTATTAATTATCACACAGCATTATACATGCTAATAATACATCATATACATGATACAATACACACATAAATACATAAACATGCTGATGATACATTGCCATGAACAACATGCTAATAATACAGAAGCAATAATAACTGATGTAATTGGTAAGCCTTGTCCAATTAAATCTCTAAGCCATCCCCATATCCCTAAACAGTTCAACCATTTGTCTAACCCAGCATGTGCAAGTTAATTTTTTCATGTTATTTTAGTCAATTGTATTTGGCTGTGAATCAGCTCTGAAGGACCAGAGAAGTTCATGCAACACATCCCAAGGTCTTCACAAACCTGACCCAAAAGCCAACAAGAAAAAGTCAGTGGCAGCATGATTTTGTCAAACAGCATGTCTGACACTACCAACACCTTTCAGCATCTGTGCTAAAATAGCAGAAGTCCATCTGCCTAGCAGTGCAACAGGCTAGTTTGTGTATTTCACCAAGGGCTTCTCCTGCTGCTACCTGTGGGACAAATGAAGCACCAAGAACCCTTCCTGCTGCACCCCAGCTTTCAAATTTGTCATTACATGCTGTGCCCAATCGTTGTATTTTGATCAAAAGTGTTTTTGTTTACTGATCAGTGCTCTCTTGAGGGTATATGCTCTTCATCCCCACCTTTTGGTTTGTTTGTTTTGTTTTCCTTTTGTTTTGTTTTGGGGGGTGGTGGTTTTTTTTTAGGGGGGTGGTTGTTTTTGNTTGTTTTTTTTGTGGGGTGTTTCTGTTTTTGGGGGATGGGTTTGGGGGGGTTTTTTAGTTTGTTTGTTTGTTGTTTTGGTTTTTGTTTGTTTGTTTTTGTTTTGGGGTTTTTTGGGGTTTTTTTTTTTGCTCACCAGCTGTATCTGAGTTGTGCCCTCACGTGAGGGGATCAAGAAGCAGCTGCAGGGGCAGGAGGGGGGGTGTGGGGGTGCTCTCTGTACCAGGGGCAGCTCCCACTCTCCAAAGAGGCACACTCATTCTCAGGACTGTGGTTTTTGTCTTACTCCTCACTCATATACAAGAAAAACTAACAACACCCACCAGAAGGTTCAAAAATCAAATGCTATTGCTACTAAAACCTGGCGGAGTCAGCCCAAGATTAAGATGAAGTGGCACCATCTCCCAGACCAAAACTGAAAGTGTAATTACCAAGTTTTTTCTCTCCATATCAAACACCAGAATACACATCAGTATTGGGGACCACCTTGCAATGATGATTCTTAAGCAGCTTCTTCTGCTTCTAGCACTCACTCAGCTTCAAACAATTGAGCTGCTCTAGCACCTTTTGGGAGCAGTCCTAACTCATGTTTAGTTTTTTCACTAGCATTGCCATATGCTGACATACAAAAAAATTCTGTTTTCACCTCTTCTGACAAATCAGGATGGGTTGTTACCACTGAATATAAGAGACCCACAAATTGTGAATGTGGCTCTGCTCCCCCCTGTTTAATATTTGTAAAAGAGGGGGTTGCTTGTGCAGGATCATGCACGGTTTGCAAAGCTGTATGAGCCAATTCTTGTGAAAGTTGTAACACTGAAGTTTGAAGCTGTGCCTGTAAATCTGCATGTACAAAAGGACCAGCACCAATAACATCTGTGCTTGCACTCCATATAACACACCAGTGTTCTGTCTAGCTGCATTTTCACACAGCATTTGCCATTTATGATGAAATTGCAGTTGTTGAGAAGGAGTTAACAGAGTATTAATGAACATTTTTGTGCCGTGGTGTCAACAACTGAGCAGTAAAAAGAAGTTGCAAAAGAGATGGAGTAAATGATGATTTCAAACCACACTGTGTAATGCAGCTTTGGCTTCTTTTATCATCATCGAACCTAATGCAACCCATTGACCTCCTCCTCCTGGTCCCACCATCACTGGAAAAGCCATCAGACCCGTGTTGGGAACCATTTCTCCTTCAACTATAGCATTTCAAATAATTCCCTTCCATCTAGTTACCGGATCCCCACTCCCACCCCCCCTCCCCATGCTGGATCTGGAAGAGGTGGAGCAGTGGGTGTTAAAGGGTTAAGGGAAGTAAGAGCAGGAATAGTGAACGGATCAGGAGGTAAAAATGGATTAGTGCCCCTGGGTTGTTCGGGGATGTTCCCGGGAGCAAAAACTAGGGTTATTTTCAGGGGTATACTCATCCTCGGGCTCCAGTTCTTTCAGGGAACTGCTGAAAAAACTTAGTTGTTTGTCTCCGAGTCCCAGTTCTTCCTTTGGTTGTTGCTCTATAGCAGGTATTGCCGGTGTTGAGGGGGGAAGCAGAGGANNTGGCAGGGGGGTGGCAGGGGGGTGGCAGGGAGGTGGCAGGGGGGGGTGTCTGCATTCCCAGATTCCTCACCCGTGTCCTCCAGCTTGTCTCCCTCTGGCTCATCCGACCATCCTGGTGGCAGGGGTTGTTTTTGGTCGCTTCTGGCTTTGCCTCTCGGTCCCATTTTTACTTTTTGGCAGAAGCACAGGGTCAAATGGCAGAGTTGGCTGAGCTGGAATCAGAACAGCCCCTGCAGGCACTGCTGGGGGTATTTTAGGTGTCTCAAAGAACTGTCTAGAGGTGGAGTCCACACTTTGAGGATTCGTTGGTACTGGCAGATCAGGCGTCAGGCAGGGAACGCTGAGGCTGCTGCTGCCCTCTCACTTTTCATTTCTTCTAATGTGGCTCGAATCAGCCTCCACAATGTGGCTGATTTTCCAGCCTCCTTAGATCCTTTGCTAATTCCATCCCATAGGGACTTCCCAATTTCTTCCCACGTTTCCAGCTGGAAAGCTCTACTGCCAGTGGGGTCAGGGCTCTCTCTTTAGCCCAGAACAGCAGCTGCTTCAGACTGCCACTCTCACCATGTACCCCTCTCTTGGAGAGGGTATGTTGGAGGAGCTTAACTATTGCCTCTTCTTCTTTACCGAGTGTAGACCCCATCTCCTCCCCGATTCCGTGCCCACTTGATCAGCTCATGGATCTGTTCTGAATTACTAGGAATCCCTCACTTAGACACTATACTGCCTGGCAACAACACTGCTGCCTCTGGCTGCATTTTTCCTCAGCTTTGCAGTGCCTCCCTCACAGGGGTGTGTGTCCAGCTCACTTCCAGCTCCTACTGCAACTGCCAAGGAGTGCTGACTCCCGTCCACCCTTCCTGACATCCAGGTAAACCATCCCTCAAAGCAACACCAGCAACTGGAGTCCCTGTTCAGGGGTGCCATTTGTCGGGAAGAGCAGAAAACTGGAGACTGTGACTAACACCAACATGCTCAGTTTTATGAATTATCACACAGAGAACCCAAAGGCCACGTCTCCTTAGACAACAAATTCTTGCAGTTACCTCCATCCACTTTCCCATCCTGTCATTCTTCTTTTCTGCTGCCAACTCCCTTATCTTTTGCACGTAGCTGATCTTTTAGTAACTTGCAGCCTGGAGGCCCTGGCTAAAGCTAAATAGTCAGGATTGCTCACATGTCCATTTTCTTCCAAAACTCTCCAACAAATCATAGCTATGAAACAAGTGTTAAAAGAATCTTTGCTGTAATTATCACAGCCAAGATCAAAACAAACCCCACCACCTTGTCCCAAAATCACAGCCTCAGAGACTGCAGTAACCAGAAAATAACAATCTTAATCCCACAACTGAAGGATTTGTTAATAACTCCAAGGCTAAGTAGTAAAAATTAGGGTGCTAAAATTCAGCACTGAATTTCAGCAGTGACACAAAGGAGATTTCAACCCATTTTCTGTGTGTCAATCTGTGTCATTATCAAAAAGCAGAGTCCAAAAAGAGCCCCGTGACACAAAACAGCCACACAAAATGGGATATACACACATATATATACTGCTGATTCAAGAGCCACGGGATGAAATGATGTAGACACACTGAAAATATGAAATAGTTTCTTGATTCAGCAGATTCAAAGCTATTTCCAATTAACAGATTTCAACCTACTGTTGCACTGTAGCAAACTTATTTCCCTAAGTATTCCTCTGGCTCCCCAGCTTAGTTTACACTCTTTAAAATGTATCAAGCCCGGCTCCATTAGCAGAATCTCATCAGGACTAGAAAAGAGAAAATGCTAATAACACTGGCTGCCAGACATCTAATGCAAACTGATAGCAAACACAAGAATTTAGGAAACTTGAATACAAAGGGAAGACCCAAGCTACCAAATTTGCAAACCTCTGGCAATAATTGATAAAAAGAAGGAAGTTTTTACTATATAAAGAGCCAGAGGAAAAGGGGAAAGCGGCAACAAGCAGCAGAAGAGGCATTGGTGGAGTATTCACCAGGCCAGGAACCTTTCCTGTGACTTCAAAAGGACAAACAGCTCCAGGGTGAAAAGCTTAATTACTCTCCTTCTTCTCTTAATAGCCCTTTCCCAAAGGTGACTCATTTGTTTAAAAACCTCTCCTCTCACAAACTTTTCTCCCATTAGAAAGCTCTCTTTGCAAACGTGGTGACATTTTTTTTCCCCTGAAATAATTCACTGGAATTTGTTTAAATCATAAAACCTGTTACCTTTTGCGATTTGTGCACCTATACGAGCAGAGGTTAATATATCCTCACAAACAAAACAATAAAATAATATTTATGGCCTGTAACACTGGGCATCTCTGGTCCAGTGGATGCTCAGCTGGACTCCAGCCCTGGCTGCTCTTGGTCCCCAGTTCTCAGATCCCATCTCACCAGGCCCAAGTCCTGATGCCATCGGGGTCATCACTTGATGGTGGGTGAAAATGACTGACACGAGCCATCAAGATGATAATAAACACCAGCGAGTTCCTTCTGAGCCTTGCCTACTTTTACACTCAGTACAGGCTCATGTGCAGACAGTTTTATGACTGGTTATTACAGACGGTTCAGGCACCCAAAGTCCCAAGCAGGCAGGTTATAGCAAACTCTTCAGATGAAGCAGAGCCTCCTCTAATTGGTTCCTGTAATCAGCAGGACCTTATCTACATTCTTCTTTCTTAAAGCTGTTAAGAGTGCCAATTCACCTAGGCTAGAGTTTCCATCGCCTAAAACACTATCTGCTACATTCAACTTACTCAAGACCCCGGTGTGAGCTGGAGACAAACCCATAACCACTGGGAGGGTGATCTGTGGTGCTTTATTCCGAGGCCCCGGGAACCAGGGGTAAGCAACCAAATCTGATTCCGAAATCGGTTACAGCGGGACCGCAATTTATCCCCGAAAATTTCACAACCTGATTGTATATTCAAGAGGTAACCATGGTTTCTGATGCACATGCACAGGTTGGTTACTTCAGCAGTGAATCACACTAGTCCTTTCTCCCTCTGGTGGCCGTCGGGATGAAGTATTCTTCATCTGATGAAGTAAGACGTCTTCCTCGCTGTGTCCTTTTCACCTCTTACTCTTGGTTGAATTCCAGCTTGGGTTTCTCTGCTTGGTCGAGTATAACTCCCATAACTCTCCTTCTTGTCTTTGTTCTGTAGACAGGTTTCCTCCTTATGGTTAAACTGTTACTAGCTCGACAGAAACTCATTGCAAACCTAAACAATGCACAGCACACTTTTAATGAATTATTTTGACCCTAAACCTTAATTATTTATTTTGACCCTAAACCTACTGCTCAACCCAACACTCCCCCCCTTTTGAAAATACTTATTATCAATTAAGTGTTTTCAACCTACATTACTGTTTCTTGATATGGCAGTGGGGAAATTGTATATGGGTGAGGATATTCTCTGGTGACTGCTCCTCTAATTTTATGAGTCCAGTCACTACCACAGGCAATCTCCCATCTAACACAGACATATACTAAACAAACAACAAGAAAAATCAGTAACAATACCAACACCATCTGGATTAATGATTGCACCCATCCTGTCAAATTCAGTCCTAAACTATTAAGTAAAGCTCCTACCCAATTGTGACTCATTTCTTCCCTTTTCTTATCTGCTTCTTTCTCGATTCTTCTTAATTGAGAAATATCATATTCCACATCTGCAGTCACATTTGGGATATTTACACAGCAATGATCAACACCATCCTTCAAGTATCCACACACTCCATGCTCTTTCAGCAACATCATGTCCAATGCCATTCTGTTCTGCAAAGTCATTCTGGTTGCTGCTTGCAATTGTGAATTCAAATCCCTAAATCCCTTTTTAGTTACTCTTGCCAATCTCTCAGTCTGCCCAATTAATTTATAAATCATCTCCCGGTTACGATATGACACCACCTGTGCAAACAGAGATTCCACTGCCCATCCCACTTTTATTCCACTAGAGGCTTCCTGACAGGTGTCCTCATCATTTTCTTCTTCAGTTACACTTGGTTTTGTCCTGGTATGGAGCTCATTTAGATTTCCCTTAAAAGCTGACTGCTTCCAGATTGGACAGAGGGTCCCAGAGTTATTTCCCTTACTGGCCCATCTATTGCCAGATGAGTTGTCCAGGTCCCATCACTTGTTGCCCATACAAAATGTCCCATACTTCAGACAACAGCCCTTTTACAGTCCCCATAATGAAATCCAGTTTCATTTCTCAATTTCCGACATATACAGCCCAATCTTAATGCTACTCTCACAGGATTTTTTAATGCTTCTGCTGGCAGAATTGTTTATAAAAGAATTAATATACTGAGAATGAAGCTTAAGCAGCTACGAAGAGAACATTTTTCTGCTGGAGTGTTGCAATTTGTTAGGTTTACGTGTATCTACAGCAATAACCTGACATGCCTGGAGGAGGATGAAACTCTTACAGATATAGTTGTTACAGCTCCACCCACTGATCAGGAGAAAAATCACCTTAAAAGTCAAGCTAGCTCAGATACATCTTGGCATTCCACAATACCCCTGTGAGACATCTTGCTGCTGCCCAGAACCTGCACACACGACACGCTTTAAGTTCCCACAGGTGACAGGGACCCCAAAGTCAGGGCAGCACAATGAACTGCTGTGTGTGACAATACATGCTCACTCTGGAAAAAAAATGGCACCGTCTTGTTCTGATAGGACTTGGATCACTTCAGGGTACAGACTGGAAGGGAGAGGAAAAAAAATCTATCAGCAGTGGAAGGTCACAACAGGCAGCCTGCAGCCTGTGGATAAACTGGCAGTGGCACCATCAGCAGATGTGTGAGGAGGCAGGAATGAGAGGTTTGGACATCAGCATCCCCTGCAGTGAGGAGCAGGCAAACAGGTCCTTCCCACAGCTGGAAAAGGAGCTAAACTTCGAGGGTGAACAGAAAGGAATAAATGCTGAACGATGGTGACTGCTTCAGTGAACTGAGAGTGGGTCAGCTGGGCAGGCTGAGGCAGAGATTGGTTCAGACACTCACGGGTTAAAGTGGAGAAGGCCAGACGTAGAGACCCCATTACTCCACTCCTATGTCTTTGTCACAGATAACAGGAGCTAACAATGTTTAGACAAGCATTAAACAACAACTACAAGCCAGTCTTTTCAGTCTGGAGCCCTGCCAACTCAGGAAAGGTAAAAAGGACACCCCGAGGAAGACTTGGAGCCTTCCTCCAAAAGACCCCTCCCCACCACCACCAGGGGACAGTGGCCACGCGAAGAGGGGTGGGAACTTATGTTAAGAGCTGATTTAAATAACCTCCACTTCTCCTATGCATATGCATGCCTTTTGTAATACATATGTATGACTTTGTGCCACAGATAGCTGCCTGCATTCAGCAAGGGTGTGCAGGACAGGAGCAGCAATCCCCCTCGCATTAACAGACCTGCTTTAGGACCTTTCCCGGGTTGGGAAGTTTGTTTTCACACCTCAAGACTGCTGAGGTTTATCCTCCAGAGGAACAGGGACATCCTACTGATTGCTTGTGGAGTATCAAGAGGGGAAAGGGAAACTGTGAGGGATGCAAAGACATGAGTTGTGGAGGAATTTCTGAAGGAAGGTGGGCACCCGGCGATTATGGCCAATCCATGTGATGTAAACACTTTGAAAATACAAAATATGTCTCTTGAATCAGTATTTATTTTTCCTGCTCTTTTTAAAATATGCCAAACATATTCTCAATTAACAGATTTTTTTCCCCAAACTTAACTAGCTTCTGTTTTATATCATGCTTGACAAGCTCCTAAGATAAGACTGCTTGTCAGGCTGTCTCCTGGTACATGTCCAGACAAAGATAATAAATTTAGCAAGGTAACTAGGACTGAAAAGATGATAATAAATAAAAAAGAAGTTCCTGGGATGGCAAAATCTGTGTTACCTTTAGCAAGTCTGTGTGCCAGTGATTTATGAAAAGACAGAACTCCTGCTGGATAAAAACTCCAAGAGAAAAAGGAGAAAGCGGCTTTTCTTCCCCCCCCTTCTCTCTCCACACTTCGGCTTCAACTACGAAACAGCAGCGGCAGAAGAGGAAAAAAAAAGGCTGAGAACTTTGAAACAAGAAGGAACGGGGGTTCCTCCACCCCCCCCACTCCAGCCAGAGACCAGGACTGCGGGATGGTGATAACATCTTCATTGCTCCCTCATTTTCTTCCTTTTCCTTAACAACTCTTCTCTCCAAAGTAACGAATTGTGTTTACCCTGTATTAACAGTGATATTTTGTTTCCCCTTTCCTAAAATAAATCCTTGTAACTTGCTTAAGTTTCAAAACCTGTTAGTGTGCAGTTTCCATGCGTTTCTCTGAGTCGTGGCTGCATTATCCTCATCATCTAAATATTAAAATAATAACTCGGATCGCGACACCATGTTTTGAGGCCAATGAAGCGACTGAAGCTTTTAGTCCTGAGAACAGTAAAAAAACTTGTCCCTGAAGTGCCTGAACAGGCGATCAGAGGAAGCGGCTTGGCAGATGCAAGAGCAGCTTTAAGGAAAAGCAGGAGGTGTAGTCTGGATGTAGCTAACTGCAAGAATTTCATAGAATCAGCCGGGTTGGAAGGGACCTCAGAGATCATCAAGTCCAACCCTTGACCCACCCCTGCAGTTCCCAGCCCATGGCACTGAGTGCCACATCCAGTCTCTTTTTAAATGTCTCCAGGGACGGAGAATCCACCACTTCCCTGGGCAGCCCATTCCAATGCCTGATCACCCTCTCCATAAAGAAATTCTTTCTAATATCCAACCTAAACCTCCCCTGGCACAACTTGAGACCGTGTCCTCTTGTCTTGTTGAAAGTCGTCTGGGAAAAGAGACCAACCCCCCCCTGGCTCCAACCTCCTTTCAGGGAGTTGTAGAGAGTGATGAGGTCTCCCCTGAGCCTCCTCTTCTCCAGACTGAACAGCCCCAGCTCCCTCAGCCTCTCCTCACAGGATCTGTGCTCCAGTCCCTTCACCAGCCTGGTTGCCCTCCTTTGGACCTGCTCCAGCACCTCAATCTCCTTCCTGACCTGAGGGGCCCAGAACTGGACACAGGACTCGAGGTGTGGCCTCACCAGGGCTGAGTCCAGGGGCAGAATCACCTCCTTGGACCTGCTGGCCACGCTGTTCCTGATCCAGGCCAGGATGCCATTGGCCTTCTTGGCCACCTGGGCACACTGCTGGCTCATGTTCAGCTTCCTGTCAATCCAAACCCCCAGGTCCCTTTCTGTCTGGCTGCTCTCCAGCCACTCTGTGCCCAGCCTGGAGCTCCCCATGGGGTTGTTGTGTTGAACCTCATCCCGTTGGAATCAGCCCAACTCTCCAGTCTGTCCAGGTCCCTCTGCAGAGCCCTCCTGCCTTCCAGCTGATCTACACTTCCTCCCAGCTTGGTGTCACTTCCTCCCAATTTGTTCTCTAAAGAGGTGTGGCTTTGGAGCTCTATGTAATGCTGTGTGATTTTTAACAAATTCGACCTGTGTTTCAACCATGGTGGTGTTTGCCACAGTCTCCATTTCTTGTGCTCTTCCCCACAATCAGTCTCCTAGGAGCAAAGATTTTTGACACCTCATCATGTTCTCAAGCTCATCTTTGGAACTCACTCAGGGTTGGGATGCTGACTGATTTTAAACACAAGAGCATTTATGCTTTCTAAAACTGTAACTTAAAACCCCAGTATTAAAGATTAAATGCAGCAGAACCACACATTTTCCCTTCCTCCCATGTCTCTACTCACTGTCTGATGCAGTTCTGCAGCAGCCCAACACCTCCCCAGCCTCCAGTGGCACAGCCATACACACCTACTCCCCTCTAGGCAAAGAAATCACAGTGTGTGAAAGGAATAGTAAGCTTCTGTAAGCAGAGTAAACGTTTTGTAAACTTTCTGTAAGCAGAGGTACCTTCTCCGGAAAACAGACCAAGCAAATTCTACTGATGATTTGAAAGCTGTGGATGCAGGAGCACATCAAAGAAGTGCCAGCTCAGGCCAGCTCTCCCATACAGAATTGCTTCTGTCCCTGAGAAGTGGTTTCTGATCCACAGGCACACAGCAATTCCAGTCAGGGATCTTGGACAAGGAATGGGGAGGAGAAGAGCTCCACTGGACCGGGTCCCAATCTGATTCACTGCACTATTCACTGTAATGTGAATAGAAAATATTTAAAAAAAAAAAATAAAAGCCTCTTGAATCAGCTGAATCCTGCCTCCCCAGCTTAGTTTACTCTGTTAAAAATATATCAAACTTAAAATCCACAAAAGCCTGGCTCCCGGTTTCTGTTTACACTGTTTAAAATGTATCACACTTCCTTCCATCAGCAGAACCCCGGCTCCCCCAGCCTAGTTTACACTGTTCAAGAAGCTCCCAAACTCATTTCCACCAGCAAAATCTCATCAACAGACACCCCCCCTCCTCCTTTGTCAGGACTAAAAAGATAAAATGCTAATGACTCCTGATAAGCGCCAGACAGCTCATGCAAATTGATAGTAAATACAAGAATTCTGGGAAAACCTGAATACAAAGGGAAGACCCGCAGCTACCAATCTGCAACCTCTGGCAATAACTGATGAAAAGGAACTTTTTGCTGTATAAAGTCAGAGGAAAAAGGGAAAAAATCAGAAGGGAGAGGAGAGGAGAGGAGANAGGAGAGGAGAGGAGAGGAGAGGAGAGGAGAGGAGAGGAGCACACCAAAAGCCTAAGGAGATGTGGACTTTCTTCGGAGGGTGAGAAACCTTAATTGTTTTTGTGATAAACAGACTGGCTTCTTTCACATTATTGTTATGTTGATCGGAAGAGAGTAGTCAATAACCACCACATCCTGGAAAGCTGATAAGGACCGGGATGTCTTGCTCTGAACTGATAAGGATCAGGATGTCTTGCTCTGCACATTTTTTTCTTAAAAAATAAGTTGTTGTGTACTTTGTAGGTTAAGCAAAATCATGAGGACCCAGAACTGAAGGTGTACAAACCCTGCCTTGCTGCAGCTCGGGGAGGTCTGTTGGGGGAGCAGGAGACTCCCCGGTCACCCAGCACTGCCTGACTGATACACCTGAATAAATATTGAGAAACAAACTCTGTTAAGAGTCATGTGCACATAAGAGTTTGGTGCTGTGACTCGGATCCCGAGTACCTGCACCGCTGATTTTATTACCCGGGAAGGCGCCCCACCCTTGGATGGTCCTGGGGATATTTTCTGCTGTGTAGATCTCAGTGATCTTACCAGGAAAAGGAGGTATATAACTAAGGAAATTACTGCAGTTCCCTGTAATTCTTGTGCACGAAGATCAGGACAAAGACTCGCGGGAAGACGAGTAAGTATTAACAGGGTTCTGGCTGGCTGGGGAGGTTTCGGTTCCTGGGGTGTGAGTGAGTGAGTGAGATGTGAGTCAGATGAGAGACGAGTTCCCCCCGACAGAAAGGAAAAACTAGAGAGAGAAGGGCACATTTTTGTATGAAAATCCTGGGGGGAAAACAAATCAGAAAGAGAGTATATTGGCCTGGGGTTTTAGATCTTTTGGAGAATTGGATATTTTAGGATTTGATTGTTGATTATTTTCAGACCAATGATTTGGATTTGTAGGGATGGTTTCCCAGGGTTTATTCAGGGGGTCAGTAGAATTTACTGAACTGGGATCAGGACCTGTCTCCTCTCTCTGCCATCTTTACACTTTCTTTTATTAGCAGAAAGAGGGTTTTTTAGTTTCCCAAGTTATGGGAATTTCCAGATCTTTCAGGTCTTATCTTTAGCAGAAGTGGAACATCCTGGTTAATCACTAGAGCATGGTCATATATCATCTGGATCACACTGGCTTTGTGAATATTATCCAGTAGCTGGGTCAGACCCCCCTGTAATACATGGGGTTCCCCCTTGCTATGGGGTCAGTGAAGCCCACATTATAAGCAGGGACCATGGAGCTCTGGAATTGCCAGTAATTAACATAACTCCAGGACCCCAGTGGCCTGAGGCTTTTTTTTTTTTTTTTTTTTTTTTAACACG
>JAAWXA010000046.1:1400255-1474282 GCA_038090715.1 Florisuga fusca | reverse complement strand
GTTTTTTTTTTTTTTTTTTTTTATAATAACACGTGATCCCCCCCAGAAGATGAAACCCTTACTACATAATCTATATCAGTTTCCAAGGGTAATCTGCCAAATTGTCTTTTCAATAGTGGCAGCTCCAGAGGAGAGTATGGAATTTCTTTATGGGTAACTTGTGCTTGTTTTGTGCCCAGTTCATGTGTATGTTCTGCTCCTATTACAGGATGCAGACGTTTGTGTGCTACAGGTCTCCTCTCACCTCCTGAACTATCAGAAGAATCATGGCAGGAGGATGACTGTGTAGAGGCCTTCCTGCTCATTACAGCGAGCTGATGGACTTTTTTCTCTAATTTATCAAATTTCTTAGCCCCAAATTTTATAAACATGCTGACCAAATGACGTAATTCTGCCATTTCTCCCTGGGGCAGGTTAACAGCCTGAAGGGGTGTGTGTGTGTGTGTGTGTGTGTCTGGGTGCTGGCAGCTTTTGGCTGAGGCTTTTTTTTTTTTAAATAGAGGGGTGACTTTTCCCCTTTCTGGATGCAAAATGCACCTTGTTCTTACATGGCCTTTCAGGAGAGGTGTGCTCCCCTTCCTCTGCTGCACATGCAGACTCAGATGGGGGGTGCTTTAGCAGCAGATTAGTGTCAGCACCGGTTTAAGTTTTATCACCACCCCCCCCTCTGGCCTCTGGCTGGAGGTGGGGGGGATGTGTAGGACCCGCCCTTCCTGCTTGGCTGCTTTTCTCTGCTTTTTTTTTTTTCTTTTCCCCTCTGATGTTGCTGTCCCATGGCTGAAGCCGGTGGTAAGAGAAGGGGGGGGAAGAGAGAGACAGCGTCTTCTTTTTTTTTTTTCCTTTGAGTTTTTATGCAGCAAGGAGGGGTTCTGCCTTTTCATAAATCACTGGCACACACTGGCAGAGATAACACACAGACTTTGCCACCCTAAGAACTTCTCTTTTAATTATTGTGATCTTTCAGTCTTTGTTTACCTTGTTAAATTTATTATCTTGTTATAATTAATTTATTATTATTAATAATTAATTTATTATGGACTGTGTACCAGGAAGTGACCTAATGAATAGACTTATCTTTAGGTGCCTGTCAGGCATGATACAAAACAGAAGCCAGTTAAGTTTGGGGTAAAAAATCTGTTAAATGAGAATGTTTGGTATGTTTTTCTTTTTTAAAAAAAAAAAAAAAAGAAAAAAGAGCAAAAAATACTGATTCAAGAGAAATATTTTGTATTTTCAGAGTGTTTACATCACCAGATAACAGAGAAATGTTGCCAAAAGCACCTGCCCAGTGAATACTAGAAAGATTACACTCCCAAACACATTGGGGAACTAAGGTACTGAGTGATCAATTTCTTAAGCAACATGAATGTATCAGAATTTTTGCACAAGTGCCTATGGGTGGAAAAATTGCTTACAGGCATTTTGAGAAAATACAAATTGATTGTACTGAATTTCCTAAAAGTAGGAAGAATCAAATATTTATTGGTAGAAGAAGATTATTTAACACACTGGGTAGGAGCTTACCCTGTGGTGAGAGCCACAGCACAGACAGTGGCAAAGGTTTTATTAGAACATTTAATTCCTAGGTATGGGGTAATCCATGGCATCGACTTGGGCCAAGGCACACGTTATACTTCCCAAATAATTAAATTATTATCCAAATCTTTGGGTATCCTTTGGGATTATCATACTCCTTGGAAGACTGGAAAGACTGAATCAGATAGCAATTAGCAAACTGAATGATTGAATCTCAGATGCCTTGGACAAAGTGTTTACTACTGGCACTTTTAAATATATGAACAAAACCACAAAGTGAAACTGGATTGTCACCACAGGAGATGTTACATGGGATGCCTTGTTGTCAGGGAATGCCAATAGAACATGATATAATAGAGGATAAAAGTATCAGAAAAGACATAGAAATTTTGGGAGAAACGGTTAAGTGAGTTAAGGGAAATGGAAATGTTGGTGCAAACACTGCCCTTGGGATTTGCAATACATTGCAACCTAGTGATAGGGTCTTGATAAAAATGTGGAAAGAAGAAAGCTTATCTCCTCTCTGGAGAGGACCTTTTCTTGTCTCACTTACTACAGACACTGCTGTCTGCATTGTCACCAAAGGGTGGACACACACCTCCAGGGTTAAGGGACCAGTAAAGGAGTGGAAGATCACCTCCCAGCCTGGGGAACTGAAAATCACACTGAAAGGAACACAAGTGGATAAGTAATTGGGGAAATTCATACAGCAACTCCAGAAATTTGGGTACCTACTAAAATTTTACAAGGGAAGGGAAAAATGGAGTGGAGACACAGGTGACAAATGCCATAAGGTGGAGTTGGGAATGCTCCTTAATTTGGCCCATCACAGGAAAAGGGGCAAGACCAGATGGGACATGGAAGCTGCAGCTGAAGGTCTGCCAAGGGCTGCAACCCCTCTGGGCTGTGACCATGAGTGACATGATCCCTGCTGGACCCTTTTTGATTTTGATGGGGACACCAGCACCCACCTTGGCCACAGATTGCAGTCAGTGTGTAACCACTACCTGTAGAGGAAGATTAATGTCACAAGCTCTGCTCTATCACACTGTGTATGACCACACAGGATCAGTGGTGGGGATGTGTACCCACAAAATGACACAATACCACCTGTGCAAAGAGAAGGGTGGCAGGAGGGTCTGCTATGACCCAAAAGAAATGCCTTACTTATATTGGATAAAAATATATGGGTCTGGTTGTGATCCAGGAGCTGTGATTCGTGTAACATTTACCAAGCAAATTAGGGAATCCATAGAGCAGAGGTTGCTTTTTAGCTCATTTTATCATGAATTGGAAACTGGGGTGAAATATGGAATTCCTGCAATTGCTAAGAACCTCTTTGTAAATTTGGCTGAAACTATTGCTACATCTTTGGATGTCACTCATTGCTATAAGCTGTAGTAGAAATTGTTGTCAATAAAACAGGGGATGCTTTAGAGCTAATTGAGAAACAGGATACACAAATGAGAACATTTTTATATTGGAATCACTTAGCTTTAGACTATTTGTTAGCACAAGAAACTGATGATCAGAGCTGTGGACTGGAACATGAACTGGTTATTAGGTTTGATCAACAACAACAACAAAAAAAAAGTAAAAGGGGGGAATTGTTATAAACAGACTGGCTTCTTTCACATTCTTGTTTTGTTGATTGGAAGAGAGTAGTCAATAACCACCACATCCTGGAAAGCTGATAAGGATCAGGATGTCTTGCTCTGCACATTTTTTTCTTAAAAAATAAGTTGTTGTGTACTTTGTAGGTTAAGCAAAATCATGAGGACCCAGAACTGAAGGTGTACAAACCCTGCCTTGCTGCAGCTCGGGGAGGTCTGTTGGGGGAGCAGGAGACTCCCCAGTCACCCAGCACTGCCTGACTGATACACCTGAATAAATATTGAGAAACAAACTCTGTTAAGAGTCACGTGTATATAACAGTTTTCTTTCTTAATAGCCCTTTTCCTAGGGTGATTAATGTGTTTTAAAGCTTGTTCTGCTCATTTCTCTCCCACTATTAACCCCTTCCTAACATTCCTTTCAGAAGTGGTGTCGTTTTTCCCTGAAATAAATCTCTGAAATAATTCACTCAAAGCATACTTTGGTTACTTTGCAATCTGTAGCTGGTCCATGTGCAGTGGTTAATATTTCCTCACAAACAAAATATAAAATATTGATAGTTATGGACCGTGACACCCACAAAGAGCTGTCCTGGCTCAACAGAGAGCACAGCACATCCTAAGCTACCCTGCTGCTGCACATCAGGCTACAGCCTCTCAGAATCACATATGCATCAGGAGCCAGGTCAGGGCATCACTGGACTCCTGATAACATACAGAAGTCACACAGTGCCTTGTATTTTCTGGATGCTCATACTTTAACCAGTTTGCCTGGTGCCAGGTAAGTGCTTATTCTAGATTCAAGAGATGTCCTGTTGCACCATGGCAGAAGAAGAATATTTTTTCCTATCCACTTGACAGCAACTCATCCATGAAACTTTTTTTTTTTCTTCCTCTCCCACATTTTTGCTAGTTTCTTCCTTTCAAATAACAGTTTACATTACTATCCTTATTACACCACTGGGACAGTGTTTATTACTAGAAAGAGTAGGCTATGGTTCAGTAGATCTAGTTACCTGTCTGACATTCCAAGATCAGTCCAAGATCCAGCCCTTAAAACCTGTGTGACTTCCACTGCCCAAGGTAAATCCCCGTTGCAAAACCTTATAAAAAGCCAGAGTACCACTTACAACAGATTTATTATTCCTAATCCCATATTGCTAAAGAAGAACTTCCAGACCAGTCAATATTAGTTGTAATTACCTATAAATCCTTCCGTTTAACCGTGCCAAGATGAATTCATTGTAACAAAGCCTTGCAAAACACACTGGAAGGCTGCTCAGAGGTAGCATTTCACTGTTCCTGCCTGTCCTGGATAATTACAGGAAGGGTTGTCCTAACACTTGTGTTAGGATTTCCCTTTTCTTTTCTGTACCTTGATGCCCGAGGCTTTTGCTGTGTAAATTAAAGTGTGTTTATCTCCCTGACCTTCAGCTACACCACTCTCTAGTCTGGGACACCAGGAATGCAGAGCTGGCACTCACCAGGAGCAGGTTCCCAGGTAAGCAGCTCCTGCCATTCCCACCCAGCTCCAGGGCAAGCACAGTGACAGTGACACACTAAACACAACAGCTGGGACAGATGCTGTCCCCATTACCCCCAGCAGCCCCAACAGGGATTTAACTGGCAGCAGAATCAACAAGACACAGCACAGTGTTTGACACCAGGGCTCACCCCCCAAAAACCCCACACCAGCAACACTTCAATTGGCACCACATCCCACTCCAATTCACAGAACCATTTGCAGAATTGCTCAAATACATCTCACTGCAAACCAACACACAAGCCCTGCTGTGCTGCTCACTCACTTCAGCCTTCATTTTTATTTTTTTTTTCCTCCAAGAGCAGCAGATCAGCAACCAAAGGCAGTCAGGAAAGAGAATAAGGACCCTGAGCAAAAAAAACCTCTGAGGAAAAACACCCGGAGCTCAGCACACCTGAAACAGCACCAAGCCCCACAAAACCAGCAGCATTTCACTGCAGAATGGGAGGCACAGTTTACCACACAGCTGTGAGACATCCCCACCTAAAACCAGGTATAAATAATTGCCATTTTTTAAGGTACTTTTATGATACTCAGCACCATATGGTGACTTTTTAACCAGCTGAGATGGCAGCTACCTCTGCTGCTCTTAAGAGCCCTCAAAAAAAGTAAAGCATGATTCCAGCACCTCTGATCTCTCTCCCTCATAAGTCTTGTTAAAAACGACAGAGACTCAATATTCTGTTAATGGTTTAATTAATTAACAAGGCTGGAAGTGGTTAACAAAACTGAAATTGCAATGAGCAAAACAGCACTGGGTGCATGGGGAGTTTTCGCACTAGAATTCCTTTATATTGATCACTATTCTATGAATATTCAAAAGGAGGTGGGGTTACATGTGTACTCATAAGGATTACATCATGGTATTATAACATTCATAGTCTAGGTGGAGTTCAGGCAGTTCTTTGCATAAAGTCAAGTCTTTTTCAGGCTTGAACTTTTTTTTTTTTTCTTCTTGATTTCTCCGACTTCATTAGAGTGGTATCAGGTTCCAGCCATAACTTTTCCCTTATCTATTGGTGGTGAAGTCTTTATGTTCTCTTTCTGCAGATGCCTTGTTGTGAGAACAAGGCTTATACTCCCAATTATCTCAGAGGCCGAAGCTGGTCTGGTTAGGGCCTTGTTTTGCTTATACTGAAATAGTGGAAAACTACATGCCCCAATGCTTTGTTCAGCCCCATATTCACTTCTTTTTCAGTTTCACTCTGAATTTGGTCAGTTAGGAATACAAATTCAGCACATATATTACAATCACATATTACAGTCTGTATAATGTTGGCAAAGAGGGACTGAAATATGATTTTCACTATTTCTAATGATTCCAATAAAAACCAACACACAATCAGAAAATGTTAGATAAAATGAAAATGCAGTATCCAAATACCTCACAAGGAAACTGCATAAAAGTAACATCTTACCCAGTCTGGAGGAGTTAAGAAACCATTAGGCTAAAACCCCATTTCTGTATTAAAGCCAGGCAACCTCAGGGAACAATTCACTCATTTTTTGTAGTTTTTAAGCAAGCACTGTCCTTCTGCAGCAAGTAAGCATCCATGAAACACTGTGGAAACCATGCAAACAAACCAAAATATTAATCACAGCAGTCCTGACCATCTGATAATTTCTGTCTTTGCCAGTGTAATTATATTTACTTAGGCAGCATGACCACCATGTTGAATAACAATTACTTCAGGTCTGTGCATCCATCAACCTTTAGACATAATATCTGAGAAGTGAATTAGTCCAAAAATCTACTGGTAATTGTAACAAAAATCAGTACTGGCAGATTTTCCAGAGTGAAATTGTCAATTAGTGTGAACTGGTCCCTGGGATTCCTATGTCATGCTGCCATGGGCACAGGTAACAAAAGGCTCAAATGGAGCTCAAACCTCTTTCATTCCCACAAAGAACCAAACTGACACCAAAGAGCCATTTGTGTTCCAACACCATGAAAAAATGGCCCATTCTGTATAGGGGTGGTATCTGAAGCACACACCTTCACCCTGTAAAACTCATCCCCCCCTCACTCTTCAGCAATAATCAGCCCATTCTATTGGGTCACTGAATTCCCTCAACCTTGTTCTCCCTTGTTCCTATTTATCCAGATTTTTGGTATGTAACCAACTGAATGTGAACACCCATATCCATGGACCCAGTGTTCCTCCTTGAATCAAAACATTTGTGTCAATCCTACTAAGTCTCTCTCCACCCAGGATCCCAGACCAGAAATAAAAGTCAATTCCCTAAAAGGTAAACTTTTAGTTACCCTGAAAGGTAACTTTTTGTCAGAAAATCAGCAATTCACAGCTCTTCCACAGGAAGATGAGCTCCATCTAAACATCTGTGAAAAGGTTCTTGATGGATAAGACAAAAGGCTGCTGCCAGCAGGCTCTTATCAGAGACTAACCATCTAATTTACCTAATGGGTTTGTGAGCCCTTTGTTGTTTTTTAAAAGCTATTTTATAGGGTTTTGTTATTTTAATTGCAGGGAAAGTTAGACAAGCAGAAACAAATATTGGACGTATCTCAAAGCACAGTCTAAAAGTTGCTCATTATTAGGAGATATTAACCCAAAGCCACCTACACACTGACACCTCAGCTGCATGATCAGCTTCCAAGGGGAATGGCTGCACTTTGGGACTTTTTTGCACTTTTTGATGATACCAAAAACACTGAGAGGAATCCAAGAGAGGCAGGTAAAGACAAACACACACACACCTGTAGGACTTCACGCTGAGCTCCCTCCAACAGATTTGTTAACCTGAGCAGCCTTGGACTCTTTGCTGCCGGTGATGGAGCTGCTGTGGATGGACCCACCTGACAATCACCGAATTGGTTGGGGTGGAAGAAACTTTAAACCTCATCCAGCTCCAACGGGCAGGGACACTTCCCACCAGCCCAGCTTGCTCCAAGCCCCATCCAACCCGGCCTGGAACACTGCCACAGCTTCTCCGGGCCACCTGTCCCAGGGTCTCAGGCACCTCGCAGGGTGGGATTTCCTCACAGCCCCGCATCCCCCGGGGAAGGCGCTCGCTCCCCGCATCNATACCATATCCTATCTCTAGTACAAAATGTCAGTTTACTTATGTTCTACATGCTCTGTTAGTTACTTATGTTCTATATGCTCTGTTAGTTCCTTTGATTATTGTTCCCCAGAATCAGCACATTCTTTAGACTAGTGTTTGCTATGATTTGCAACCCCGGATACATTAACCATAGATACATTAATACGTTTCCAAAAAAAGTCATTTTTCTTGCAACAGATGGAGGGATGGATGGATGGATGGAGGGATGGATGGGTGGATGGGTGGATGGATGGATGGATGGATGCATGGATGGATGATGGATGGATGAGTGGATGGATGGATGTGAGGAAGGATGGTGAAACACATGCTCTGGGAGCCCTTTTCCCACCTTTCCCTCCTTTCCCCCACCATGCCCGGAGGTGGAAGGAGAGCACCGGGGTCCGGGGTGAGTGGCAGCACTGGGCTGGGTTAAGGGCTGGGCTTGATGATCCTAAAGGTCTTTTCCAACCCAAACCATTCCATGGTTCTATGAGAACACCTCTGTGTGTTGGTGTCGGAGTCTGCTGCCACTGCAAGGGCCTCACTCCTGCTACATCCATTCCCTTTGGTCAGAAACATCCAGGTTTAGCACCCAGAGGTCCTCCCAGAGCCCACACTGGAGGCAGCAGCCTCCCACCAGCAGAAAACCTGCTTTTGGTTGAATAAAGAACTTCACAGTAAAATAATCTCCCTGTTGCTGCAAGTTGGGTTAATGCTTTCCCACCCCCCAGGTGCTCAGTAACACCCATGGGATGATCCATGGGATCAGCTGGACATAGCCAGGATAGTGCTTTGTTGGCATCACTGNGGGAGCGCGGGGTGGCGGCGGGTCCCATCGCCCCGCCAGGAAACCCCTCCCTGCCGCCACCCCGCGCTCCCCCCACACGCTCCCAGCACGGCTGCAGGGCAGCCGAGGGCCCGGGTTTTGTTCCAGGAAACTCGGCCGCGCAGGCGTTACCCGCCCGGGGGCCGCCGGGAGTTGTAGTTCCGGTGGGGGCGGCCGGGCCGAACCGAACCTGGCCCAGGGCAGGGCGGGGGATTGCGGCTCCCGCCCTGCCCCGCGCCCGGAGCGGCGGCTGAACCTGCGCTCAGCGAATGGGTCCAGGGCTGGGTGGATGTGTTAGTTTAACTGAGTTAGTTTATGCGGTGCTTTATTGCAAGGGCCCGGGAAACCTGAGGACTAGCGTCCCAAGTCAGGAGTCCGACGACCCATATTTTGATTCCAGCTTTTATACCTTTTACAATCTTAAGTTTCGTGCAGAGTTCCATATAGTCAGATCACAAGACAGTTCCATTAATCATGTAAACAACAATAGCTTGACATCCTTATCCCTTAAATCTTCTACCAGGGCTTATTGTTTAACTTCTTCCCACCACCTGAACATAACATACCATATCCTATCTCTAGTACAAAATGTCAGTTTACTTATGTTCTACATGCTCTGTTAGTTACTTATGTTCTATATGCTCTGTTAGTTCCTTTGATTATTGTTCCCCAGAATCAGCACATTCTTTAGACTAGTGTTTGCTATGATTTGCAACCCCGGATACATTAACCATAGATACATTAATACGTTTCCAAAAAAAGTCATTTTTCTTGCAACAGATGGAGGGATGGATGGATGGAGGGATGGATGAGTGGATGGATGGAGGGATGGATGGGTGGATGGATGGATGGATGGAGAGATGAATGGGTGGATGGAGGGATGGATGGATGAGTGGATGGATGGATGGAGGGATGGATGGGTGGATGGGTGGATGGATGGATGGATGGATGGAGAGATGAATGGGTGGATGGATGGATGGATGGGTGGATGGATGGATGGATGGATGCATGGATGGATGATGGATGGATGAGTGGATGGATGGATGTGAGGAAGGATGGTGAAACACATGCTCTGGGAGCCCTTTTCCCACCTTTCCCTCCTTTCCCCCACCATGCCCGGAGGTGGAAGGAGAGCACCGGGGTCCGGGGTGAGTGGCAGCACTGGGCTGGGTTAAGGGCTGGGCTTGATGATCCTAAAGGTCTTTTCCAACCCAAACCATTCCATGGTTCTATGAGAACACCTCTGTGTGTTGGTGTCGGAGTCTGCTGCCACTGCAAGGGCCTCACTCCTGCTACATCCATTCCCTTTGGTCAGAAACATCCAGGTTTAGCACCCAGAGGTCCTCCCAGAACCCACACTGGAGGCAGCAGCCTCCCACCAGCAGAAAACCTGCTTTTGGTTGAATAAAGAACTTCACAGTAAAATAATCTTCCTGTTGCTGCAAGTTGGGTTAATGCTTTCCCACCCCTTGGGTGCTCAGTAACACCCATGGGATGATCCATGGGATCAGCTG
Source organism: Florisuga fusca (assembly GCA_038090715.1). Taxonomy (NCBI): domain Eukaryota; kingdom Metazoa; phylum Chordata; class Aves; order Apodiformes; family Trochilidae; genus Florisuga; species Florisuga fusca. The sequence goes on along the minus strand of JAAWXA010000046.1, from coordinate 1,464,184 downwards.
GACATAGCCAGGATAGTGCTTTGTTGGCATCACTGACATTTGCCTTTGAATGCAGGTTCAGTGTGGTAAATGTGGAGAGAAAAATTCCCATTCAAAGAGAAATGTTACATAGCAAAATCTCTTCCAAACAAAAAAACCCTAGATGCTGTTGAAAATAAGTACTTTTTAAGCCAAAGTATCATTGTTTGTAGACAACAACGTTTTGTTTGTAGTGCAGGTAGGGTTGTTGTGATCCCATGTGTATGTTAACATTAGAGTACAGGTAACAGGACTACAGACCCCATAACAAACTGCTGATGGTATTCTGGAAACATGAAGAGTTGGTCAGGAGAAACCACCAAACCCCAGGATGGGGAGGAAATCTCGTTTGTAAAAGAAATGGAATAATGTTCAGCTCAAAGCACTCAGCCTCCTCCTCCTTGCAATGAAAGAAACCAACCAAAGCTGGGGATAAAGCTCAGAATTGGCTGGGGAAGAGCCCTGCAGTGAATGGTCTGTGCCTTTCTGCAAAGCCTGACCCCAAGCAAACAGCCCCAGCCACAAACAACCCCATGGGGAGCTCCAGGCTGGGCACAGAGTGGCTGGAGAGCAGCCAGACAGAGAGGGACCTGGGGGTTTGGATTGACAGGAAGCTGAACATGAGCCAGCAGTGTGCCCAGGTGGCCAAGAAGGCCAATGGCATCCTGGCCTGGATCAGGAACAGTGTGGCCAGCAGGTCCAAGGAGGTGATTCTGCCCCTGGACTCAGCCCTGGTGAGGCCACACCTCGAGTCCTGTGTCCAGTTCTGGGCCCCTCAGGTCAGGAAGGAGATTGAGGTGCTGGAGCAGGTCCAAAGGAGGGCAACCAGGCTGGTGAAGGGACTGGAGCACAGATCCTATGAGGAGAGGCTGAGGGAGCTGGGGCTGTTCAGCCTGGAGAAGAGGAGGCTCAGGGGAGACCTCATCACTCTCTACAACTCCCTGAAAGGAGGTTGGAGCCAGGGGGGGGTTGGTCTCTTTTCCCAGACGACTTTCAACAAGACAAGAGGACACGGTCTCAAGTTGTGCCAGGGGAGGTTTAGGTTGGATATTAGAAGGAATTTCTTTACAGAGAGGGTGATCAGACATTGGAATGGGCTGCCCGGTGAGGTGGTGGATTCTCCATCCCTGGAGACATTTAAAAAGAGACTGGATGTGGCACTCAGTGCCATGGGCTGGGAACTGCAGGGGTGGGTCAAGGGTTGGACTTGATGATCTCTGAGGTCCCTTCCAACCCGGCTGATTCTATGATTCTATGATCCTCAGTTGTTCCTTGACAGTGTTGAGCTGGATGTAAGTGTTCCGTGGTTCACATCCTGGGAGACAAGCATTGTGCAGTGGCCTACAAAAAAACCAAACCAAACCAAAAAACCAAAAAACCCAAACCCCAAACAAAACAAACAAACAAACAAAAAACCAAAACACCCACCAAAACAAAACCCACCAAAACCCAAAACAAAAATACCCACCAAAACAGTAAATAATAAAAAACCCCAAACCCAACCCAAAGTCATACCAAAAAGCCACCCCCCACTCTGATCACCACCTTAGCCTAAAGCAGAGGAGTTTGCCCCGCAGCACTTGGGTGGTTTCTTTTGGTAAGAGCTTGGGCAGAGAAAGGCACCAATTCTGGGGAGGGACTGCAGCACCGAGGCCACCAAAGCTTGCTGCATGGCCACAGGGATTTTCTAACTCACTCCCTCAGCTCCTTTGCTGGTGGCTTGGTGGTGGTAGTGGATGGCATCACACTCTGTCACCTGCCAGCTGCACATCCAACCCAGAGAGCCCATTTCATACAGGTTTAGACGTCTCCAAAAGTTACTCAAGCAACTCCTGGAAGACAGGAAGAGTTTTACCTGCTGCAGACATGGGAGCATACTGCCAGACATCACACAGGGGCTGTGTTGGGCCCTTGTCCTGCAGGTACAGGTGGTTCCTGCTGGCAGAGAAGATGCCTTGTGGTTACACAGCACCAGGTACTTGGAGAGCCAGAGCTGGCAACTGGTAAAGCCATGGTTGCCATGGCTGGTTGGTCACCACGTGGGGCCTCAGAAGAGTGGAAATTTGGTATTTCCCCAGGACAAGGTTCTTCCCACTCTTCCATCTCCCTCTCTCCCACCTGATCCAGCCGCAGGTGCTGGGTGAAGTTTGGGAGTTAACTGAAGTCAGGGAATTAATTGAAGTCGTGATTTATGTGGGATAATGTTTACCCAGTGTGGTTACACGATGACTAACTGAAAAATGAGTTCCTTAAGGCTTCTAAAGCCAATGGAGACATTAGCTGAGTGTTGCAAATAAATGCTCAGACTAGAAATAACTTGTGTGTTTTTACTAGCTGGTGTAATTAACAACTGGAACACATTACCATGAGCCACAAGAATTTCTCCATCGGTTCAGAGCCTGGAAATTCAGCAGCTTCCTTCTAAATGCCCAACCTCCACAAGTTTTTACCAGCAGATTCCTGAGCTGACTGATATTATCTGACCAGTTCATCTTGAGAGTCTTTCTTGGTTTAAAATTCAAGATCAGTTTTCTGTCAGGAAATACTTTGATCTAAATTCCTTGGTTTAAAACGGTTTTCTGTTGCTTTGCTCTTCCCTGGGCTGGTAAACCAGCTGGGCTGCCACTGCAGGTTGAACATGAGCACAAGGCAAGCAAAAAAGTTCTCTTAAACAAGGGACACAGACTGTGAAACAAAAAAAAAACCCCACACTGGGAGAGAGGAGCTGAATTCAGTTATTTTTATCATCATAAATATAAATTCCATTTCAAGCTCATAGTCTTCCGAAAATAAATTGGTACCAGGGTGAATGCAGGTACTGGAGCTCAATTAGGGCCAGGGAGCTGTGCTGGGGACTAGTGATTTCCTTCAGCACAGCAAATGGAATCATGAAGGCTGTAGATGTGGGGGGATGGATGGATGGATGGATGGATGGATGGGATGCTCTGCCTCGTCCCTCTTGCCCAGCTGCAGCACTGGCTTGGGGTCTGGTGAGGAAGATGGGGCAGGGGAGGGTTGGTTGTGCTGTTGAGGCATCCAGCAGCCCCAGCTCTAGGCTCAGGGTTCCATCCTGAGCTTTCTTGACCCATTAATTGGAGCTCTGCAAGCCCTCAGCCCCACTCACCCAAGGACAACTCGTGTCCTGCCCAACAGCTCCAGAACTTCCAGGCTCCTCCCAGATGCCCAGGCTGGCTTTTGGGGCCAGACATTTCTGGTAGATATTTAGGAGTGAAGAGCAGGAATTCTTGCTAGAAATTCAAGGAGATTCAGGGCTGTGACCCCCACTTGGCATTTCCCTTGTCTGGGGTGGGAAGCTCCCACCCTCAGTGCCAGTGTGACCCAGGAGCTGACCCTCTCCAAAGGGCAGGTGGAGCTTTCATGCTGCTTTCCCTTGGCTCTCATCCTCACCGTGTCCCTCATCCCTATCCTGCCCTTGCAGGGTATTTTTATACCCAGTTTTTTTGTGTGTGTATAACATGATTATCTGCTGAATGGGATCTCATCCATGAGAATTAGATGAGTGAAGATGCAGCTCTTAACACTTGAGCCACGTTCTTCATTTATTACTTTTCAAAGATTTTGGTGTGTTGGTTTGTTGCTGGGTTGGAGTTTTTTTTTTTTTTTTAATTATTATTATTGTTGTTTGTGTTTACAAATCCAGTAACAATCCTCATTACCAGTTGCAAAACATGAAGCCATTTTGATCCCAGGCAGATGGCAGCTAAATGAAGTTTAATTAAAGAATGAGAGCTTTGATTCAAATAATTTTTTAAAAATACAGTGCACTGAGATGCTAGAGAACAGCATAAACAGCATCTGGGCTTTTATTCAGGAGACTGAACGCATTTGCAAGGGAGCACTTTGCAGACCTTTTTGGATCATGCTGGGGCTGTTGGCTGCAGCTGGACCATGCAGGAGCCTCCTGCCTGTGAAACCAATGCTGCAGCCAAGCACTGGGGCTTGCTGCCTCCTTTGGCTTTTTTTATTTTTATTTCTGAAGCGTTCAGCTGGTGCCAAAGTAAGATCTGATCTGAGATACAATCCAGTTTCATTGGTGCTGAGCCCCTGGTTGCCCAGGTTGCCCCCAGAAGCTGTGGCTGCCCCATCCCTGGCAGTGTCTCAGCCCAGGTTGGATGGAGCTTGGAGCAGCCTGGGCTGTGGGAGGTTTCCCTGCCCATGTGGGACTGGGTGAGCTTTAAGGTCCCTTCCAACCCAAACCAGTCTGGGATTCAATGACTGATTATGTATAACTTGGGCTTTGCCATTTCTTGGATTATTTTCTCCAGTTAATGTCTCAAACACTGCACAGCTTCAGCTGCTAACCCTCTTGCTGTCAGATTACCTGACCCAGAGCAAGGAACCCTGCTGCCATCTCCATGATGCAGGACAGGAGAGCTGGAGTGGGGACACTGGAGACTCCAGGGCCACTCCAGGGGATGGAGATATGGCGCTGGAATTACTAAGGAATCTGCCAGTGCAGTGCCCAAGTATTTTGTTAAATGAAGCCATTCAGTAGCTGTCTCAGGCTCAGTTTAACAGGTCTGTGGGGTAGGAAGGCAGATGGGTACAGCTGAACTGAGCTGGTACTCACCTGGCTCCAAAACACATGATGTGACCACTGAAAACTCCTTCCTCCCCCCATGGAACCCACAGCACCACCAACAATGGGGCCCTGAGCATTGCCTTGTTGTTTTGTTGTGGGTTTTTTTTTTTGTTAATGGCAAAGAAAAAGTCAAAACATAATGAGTGTGCCCTCATAGGAGACCCCTACTCAGTGGAGGCTGATCTGTGAATAAGCCCCTTTCAGACACCAGGGAAGAGAGAAATGTATTTTTACCTCTGAATCATGGCTCTTTGTTTCCTAATGGAGATGCCACAGGTTTGAGGACCAGGCAGAAACATCAAACACTTCAGATTTTGGTGCCAACCACTCAGATGTCAAACTGTATTTCTAACTGGGGTCACGGATACAGATCTCTGCCCTTCTCTTGGCTGCTGCCTCTATGCCAGCTCCATATGTTTGGGCTTTTATTACCTCGTGTGATCACTTGCATCCAACTCCACAGCAAATTCAAGTCCAGAGCAAGGAAATAAAACTGCAGCTGCCTTGAAACTCTTCTACCATCAAAACCCTCCAGTGCCCTTGAAAGACAAGGACTCGAGCAGACCAAAAACCTGTAAAACAAATAAAGCAGCACACTGCACTCAGAAAAGCTGTCACCAGTGATTTTGAGGCAATGTTTGGTGCCATCCACCCTCCAAGCCAACCACAGCCACTGCTTTTGGGGCAGGTTTGGGCTGTGAAAAGGCTGTGACCCACCCTGGTGCCCAGCAGTGGTCACCCCACGGTGACACCGGAGGGTCTTGCTTGGGGTGACACAAGCTCCAGGGCACCTTGTTCCAGGAGGTTCCTGCTGAGCTGCAATAGCTGCAGAAAACCAAGAGGATTCTTCTTGTTGTCTCCTTGCTCTGCTCTCAGGCTGGCATTAGCTCCTGCCATGTCTGTCTTGCCAGTGCCAGGCTCCCAGCAGACACAAAGCACCAGTGAGACACGTGTGGTGGGCACCAGTTCTGCTGCTGCTGAGCTCTACAAGTGGAAAGGAAGTCAAATTGCAGGAATTTCAAATAATATCCCTCAATTTGCTGGGCTGCTTCGTCCATTGAATGAAGTGGCTCAGGGCACGTGAAGGAATCAACCAGGGCACTGGGGAACCAGTGGAGCATCTGTGGGATCAGACTGGACTTACTGCAGGAGCAGTAAGAAAACCATGAAGAGTGAAGAACCTCCCGGGCTGAAACATCTTTTCCTGGTTCAGAAGCTGGTTAAACACACACAATTGAAATTGCTTCTGTGTCTTTCCAAGTCTGGGGTAGCAGAAGGCCAGACAAGAAAGGGGTTGGGGTGGGTCTCACTCCTTGGGGGGGACTGAAACCCCCTTCCTGCTTACACCAAACCAGCTTCTGCTCCAGAGCCAACAGGACTTGCAGGCACAAACCTCTGAGGCACATAAGGGCTGGTCCCCTCATCTGTCACCACTGCTCTTTACCTAAGTTTTTACCCCTTTGTTCTAAATTAATTCCTAGAATCATAGAATGGTTCATTAAAAAAAATCATAAATGAAGCATTAAAAAGTGTCAAACCTCTTGGTTTCCAGCACTGGTGACACAAAGGATTTTATTGAGCAGCCAAAGCATGACAAGGTCTGTCTGGGGGTGCCCTCCTGCACTTACTCTCACCTATAAATTCTATTTATCAATAACATATGTAATAAAATAAGTACTTTTAAGAGCAAGGCAACACTTTTTATTTTTATTTAAAAAGGCCTTGATGGCAGGAATATAGTGTAAAAATCATTGGAAAAACTAAAAGGCATTGATACATATTGGAATATACACTTTTTACATAAATTACATTTATTTATTTATTCTTTCATTTGAGGTTCTTATTCGGTATTGAGGTCTAATAGTTAATAGGTCCTGGGATCTGGACGTTTAGACCACCATAGTCTAACATGTACATGTTCATGGGCCATTGCTGAAAGAGAGGGAGAGAAAAAGAAGGCAAAAGTCTCTGTTAGGACACAACACAAAACCATGCAGACGTCAAACCCCTGACATGTTCCAACACAGGCTGTTGCTCCCATTTTCCAAATCAGATAAAAGAATCAAGCCCAAACCAAAGCACCACTGGCACACCTGACAAAGTGAAAAACTTTCTAAGTTTAGGGTTCTCTTGCACTTTTTTCTTTAAATGTTTTTTCAAACATCTGGGATCACTGATGACCAAAGCCAAGCCCTGAGGGACAGCAGCTGGATTCATCTCCCTGATTTCATTCCCGATTTTTGCAGTTTTGCTGCACGCTGGAGCTCTGCATCCCTCCTGGAGAGATGCTCCCAGTACAGCTCAGACCACAGGGGAACCACTGGGGCCTGCCAAGAGGTGTCACAAGATGCCATGGGGCAAAGGTGATGACACCAGCACCCATGTTTCACCCAGTAGGGTCAGGATGTTGCTTGGGCTGGTCTGATGTGTGGCTCCTGCTTCTGCTGAGCATCCCCCTCAAGGTGCTGGGCAGGATTGATGTGGGAAAGCCCTGAGGGGCAGCGGGGGCTCTGCTCCACTGACCTCCCCCAGACAAACCCAGCAGAAGAAGGGAGCCCCAGGGGTGCATCCCCTCCCTGGCCAAACCTGCTCGTGCCATTTCACATCAGACTTTAGAGCGTCTGTCGGGCAGAGGGAGGTGGTGACGGCTGGAGGAGGGCAGAGAGCAGCATCCTGAAGCAGAAAGCTAGGTAGGCAGTAACCCCCCTAATATCTGGAAGGCTTTACCACAAGTGAGATCTGATTTGTTGATGATGTAGACTCCATATTGGAAGAGGAGGAAGAGGAAGAGGAGGAAGAGGAAGATACCGAGTTCCCTTCGGAGATCCTCTTCCGCTTCCGTTTGGGAACGCTGGTGTCTTTCTCTGCAGGGAGAAGAGGGAAGCCATGAGGTGTCTGAGGGAGCAAGCAGCCCCTAAATGTGGGGACCCATGCAGGATGGGTCTGCTCTGCCACAGGCTTGGCCCCCCGGCACAGCATGGAGCTGCCAGCTCTATTCAGGCACTGGCAAACCCCCAAGATATGCACATCCCAAACCCCAGCACTTTCAGAGCCTGACATCCTACAGACCTGTGCCCATGCTGGATGCTTTGGGGCTGTGAAGGTGCCAGCTCTGATGACAACATATCCAGAAATATCTGCATATATGATTTACCCACAGATATCTACATACAGAAGTTCTTTGTACATCGCTTTTTCCATCAGGTTGCAGACATGCTCTTGGCTTGCCAGATCTCTCTCCTCTACCTAGCCACCTATTTTCACAACACTAATAGAATCTTAATTATCTCTGGGGCTGCTAATTCTGACACATTTGATTAAAATAGGCTGGGATTTATTGGCAAGGATGGGAGAAATGCATTCAGAGTGATGACAGAGACCTTGTTGCCTTAGAAGCTCAACTGTTAAACAAGGACTCGAGGGCTTCAACCACTGAATAAATTGCTCATGGTGAGTAAATTGCTAATGGGAAATGGATAATCAAATCCTCCAGAACATGATGAAAGTTTGAGTCCAACAGCCTGGTCTCTCCCCAGCTCATAGAAGTGCAAGGATCTAAGAGGGTGGTTTGTCCCTGAGCAGATGCTGAGCCTGATATCCTTTTCCAGGCAGGATTTTCACCCCAGCACGGAGACATGGGAGGTGTGAAGACCTTCCCTGGACACCCACCTCTCTTGCCTGTATATCCTCTCTGCCCCAGGACAGGGAAAGCCACAGCCCTCTGCTTACCTGTATGTTTGGCCTCAGTGCAGATTTCGGCAAAGGGCCTGTGGGAGAGACAAGAAGGGTCAGCAGAGGGGGACCCCATCCTTTCACCCCAAAACCCTGGGACACAGCCGAGACCCCGACCCCAAGCTGGGTGGTGGGACACAGAGCCTCTCCACCTTTTTTGGGAAGCAACTCAGAAGAACTCAGCTGGGGCTCTGAGGCATCTCTGAGGTCCCTCAGCACCAGCATCTCAAACTGCACAAGGAAGAGGACAAACTGGCCCTGCTGAGGCTCTGCTGTGCTCACCCTGTGGCCAAGCACACCCCTGCAGTGCAGGACAACTGATGGCAGGGCTGGTCCTCTGCGGGTCCGTGGGGATGTGGCCCCACTTTGGTGGCCCCGTGGGGACTTGCACGGGAGAAGCAAGGGCAACGCTTAGTGAACAGAAAGCTTCTCCTGTCACAGAGCTGGGGGAACTTACTGGAGCTGGTTTATAATCACCATCCGGATGCTCTCCCGTGCTTTTAGGATCTTCTCCAGCCGATGGATGTCGTAGGTGTTGGGGTTTCTGAAAGGGATATCATCCGGCAGCCCCGTAACCTCCACGGCGTCAGGACTGTCCCTGATGAGTTTATAGGGCACCATGACAGGTCTGTTCAAGCCCAGAGCTTCTCCTGTAATGGCAGAGTGGAGGAGAACACATCAGCTTTAACCCACAGGGCTCTGGATCCAAGGAACCAAAGGACCAAGTGCCCCAGGGGGTTGGAACCAGGTGATGTTTAAGGTCCCTTCTGATCCAACCCATTCCAGGACTCTGTGGCTCTAAGCAGCCTCGGCTGCAGTGATGTTCAACCTCTGCAGCAGCCACATCCCACACAGCTATTTCATCTCTGCCTGCCCAATTTATTGCCTGCTCCATTAGTCTTCATTGAGGATCCTGCCTGGAGCCTGTGGTGAGGGCTCCCACAGCCACCTCTGCCCCATGCACACCCATCACCATGCCAGGGCCAGCAGCGTGGCTGGAAGCCCAGCAGAGATTTGCTCCTCTCCTCCTCTCCATTTTGGGGGTCCCTGGGGTGGAGATCACACCCATCACACATCATTGCATTGCTCCTGCCCATTTTTTTCATCCCTTTGGCCTCAATAATATCCCGTGGCAGTGTAACACCACAGTGTGATTCCTTGCTGCATTTCAGGTACTTCCTTCTGCACAATTTAACCCCCTGCTCACCCCTCTGGGAACCAATTTAGGTCCTGCATGGTGGGGAGCACTGGACATCCCTCTGCCATGCTGGTCCTGGCTGCAGAAGCCTGTTCACACCTCACATCTCTGCAGCCCTGGAGGTGTGAGCTGCTGCTCAGACACATTCCTGACTTTCCTTGCTCCATCCCTGGAGCCCATCTGGCACCTTGTGCCAGGGCACAGAGCACGGGCACCATCCTCCCTGGGGAGCTGCACCTGAATGCTGGCACCCCCACCCCCAGCCCATGCTGCAGGCAGCACCCCCAACCAAACAGGGCTTGGGGAGGGGGAAGCAGCCTTGGTGAGGGAAGAAGTGAGAAAAGGAAGGGAATGACATTTCTTCACTGCTTTGCTCTCATTTTGGCTGTTTTCCTTCTCCTCAGGCAATTATTCTGGGGAGAGAAGGGAGACACAGTACCAAAGCAGTGGGGTGCCACTGAGTCACTGTGGCCTGGCTCTGGGGACTCATGGGTTGAGAAATAAGCACCCAGCATGTCCACGAGTGATGCCTGAATGGGGAGAGCTCCCACAGTGTCAGCCCATACCTGGGGGGCTGGGAAAGTGACCTCCCTGGGGTCCTCCCTGGCTCCTGCCCCCCCAGCTGCTATTCCTGCTGTGCCTTTTCCCAGCCACGGGTGGCAGGGCAGCTTTGTTAGGCACCACAAGGAGCCTGCAAACAGCATTTTCAAATCTCCTGCAGGCTCCTGACCTCCTTTCCCAGCATGGCTCTGGTGGGTTTTTCCCAGCCCTGCAAGCAGAGCAGGCAGAGCCCTGGTGCAGGGCAGGGATGCTCAGTACACACACCACAGCTTGTGCCAGCTCAGGACACATTAAAAACACATGAAAGGCTGATACCAGACTGAACAAATCTTCCTCCTTGGCTGCATTTTTTCATCCTTCCTGCCTTTGCCAAGGATGAGCCAACAGGAAGGTCAGGGTCCCACCTGCCAGGAGGGAGGCACAGGGAGGTCCCCAGGGACAGGCTGTAATGGGAAGCAGTGGGATGAAACCTGTGCTGCAGCAGGCTGCCCTCAGCTCAGCCTATAAATAGAGGCCTTCAGTCGAATTAATTTTAACTGTGGCTGCTGTCAGCAAAAAAAAAAAAACCCACTTGGCCATGCGTGCAGACAGGAGACTCACCGTATTTTTCGTTGAAAAGCTCTTTCACTTGCTCTCGGAGAATCACTTTCTCTCCAAGCCTGTTGGCATCGTCTTCATCTGCAGAGAAAAAAAAAAAAAAAAAAAAAAAAAAAAAATCACAACGCAGGACCATGTCCTTGCCCCTCTGCCGTGGCGCGGGGACACCTCCAGGGTGGCTGCTCTGAGCTTACACCTTGTGTTAACTTGTGTTAAGCCTTTCACAGCCGTGCAAAGTGGATGCAAAATGCTGCCAAATCTGCTGCCAAATCTGCATTTGCCACACTGGGGCTGGGAGCATTTTCCATCCACTTTGTGGTGCTGGAAACGACCACAAAATACGAGAAGAGATGGAGACTCAGGCCCAGGGTGCCACCAGTGCTCCCACAAGTGATATCAAGGAATGAGATAGGGCTTTTATAGCTGGGCTCCTAAGCACACCATTGTTTTATAATATGCCATATAATCAGCTTGGCTTTATTAGCTTTTTTAATTATCCTCATCATGCCAAACACGTTCTCCTCTGTTCTCCCATTTCAAACGATGTGCCTCTGTCAGTAGATTTTTTTTTTTTTTTTTTCTCCCAGCAGCCTCATGGAGGGGGGGAGTTCCAAGAAAAAAAACCTGGGGTCAACCCCAGCCCCCCCTCTGAAGCTTTTTCACACACCCCCAGGTCTAAAGCACTGACTGGATGAGCCTTATCCACCTCCAGCACAAGGGCCACAGAGGGGTTTCCTCCTGCTGCTCATCCCCACCACCAGCCTCACCATACTCCAGGGCAAACGTTTTCAGCGAGGCCACAGGGTGGAAACCCAGGACAGTTATTTGAAAGAGCAAGGTGAGCACTGCAAAAGGACCTTGAGCATCCCCTGCAGCTATTTCATGCGACTTGAGCAAGCAGGAGGCACCTGCACATCCTCTGCCCACCTTTTCAGCTGTTTAATGTGGTTTATGAGCAAGCACGTGATTTTGATTCTGATTTTGAGCAATTAGTGGATTTTTCTTCTGCTCCTAAGCTTTCCATTTTGTTTGAATTGCATGGGGAAAACCTGACACGAGTTTCTGCCTCCCTGCATGGGGTCTGGAGCCCAGCACTCAGCACCCCTGGCAGAAACCAAATGCCTTGGCCAGCCTGTGCCCAAAGAGAAGCTGGCACCCTTTGATCTCTGCACCCTGGTACAGCAGGGTACTGAGTCAAAAAAGCCTCATCTTTACCTGGAAAAACAATAGTTTTGTCTGGATGTAACTGGGGAAAAAATAAATTAAACAAGAAAAAGAGAGAATTGTCTGCACAGGAATCTCAGGGCCAAGTTGTGCTTCAAACCCAGATAGGGCAAAAAAAAAACAGTTTGAAAGGGATGGAGCAAAAAATAAATAAAATAAAAGAAAATTAAGTAAATGTTGCCAAGGAGCTTTTATCTCAAGAACCAAGACCTTGCCTTGTGGTGCAGCTGCTGAGGCCATGGAAAGCCTGGGGGGCAAACCCTCCTGGCTCCCTCTGTGACTTCCTTGTCATTAATGCTCAGTTTCTGGGCTGTGTACACACACCCGTGTGGATGTATAGATGGTAGCAGACAAAGAAACCCCCAAATTCAGCGTTCTCACTTGTTTAATTCTCTGGGACTGAAAAATGCAGCAGCTCTTTCCTTCCTGCTCATGCCCTGAGCAACAAGAAACATGATCCCAAGGGGGTTCTTCTGCCTCCTGGTGGGGTGGGCAGGACTCTTCAAGACCCATCCAGGGACATAAATGAATGCCATGAAAAATCTGGAACTGAGCATGCATAACAGAGAAGCCAGAGAGGAGGCTCTGGCTGCTGACACAGCTTCCCAGGGCATCCCCCATCCCTGGGTAAGGATCATCATCTCTGAATTCATTCCTTTGAGGTTGGGAAATCATCAACTCCAGGAAGCCATTGGCACCCCTGGGATGTGCTGAGTCCCTCCCCCAAAGCAGGTTTATGCAGCTGGCTTCAACTCTGTGCTATCAATTATATATATATAAATATTTAATCTAAAAAGTAGTGATTTGACTTATTTTTTTGCCCAGTCCTGCTTGCCTGACAAGTGAGGAGCCCCCCTTCCTCCAGAGGCACTCACATGCCAGGGGTGACATTTTCAGAGCACTGTTTTCTCTTTTCCAATAGGACTTCCCAGGGCTCTCAACATTTCTTTTGGAAAAGCCAGGTTGTATCTAGCAGTTATTAAACCTGGGGTTTAGCTGTCTGCTGCTAGACAGCAAGATCCAAAACCCCACCTAGTCTTCTAGTGACTTTCAAAAAACCACAACCAAACCAAATCCAAGCTAGCCCATGGATAAGTAATGGTGAAGGGCACCCCGTGGAGCCTTCAGCAGCCCAACACCACCCAACACACCCCAGAGGAAAAGTGGCTCAGGTCCCTTCTTCAAGCAATCCCAGTCGTGTCAGAGAAACCCTGATCCAGGGTGCTTATGGCTGTCAGAATCACAGAATTATCACAGCTGGAAATGACCTCTAAGACTGGGTCCAACTGTCAACATTCCCCCCAGATAAAATACATATATCAATATCTGTATCACCCTCTACAGCATGTCCTGAAGTGCCTCATCTGTGTGGTTTCTAAATACCTCCAGGGATGGTGACTCCACCACCTCCTTGGGCAGCCCTTTCCAAAGCCTGACTGCTCTCTCAGCAAAGAAATTCTTCCTCAGATTGAGTCTAAACCTCTTCTGGTGCAACTTCAGGGCATTTCCCCTGGTCCTATCATTATTCACTTGAGAGAAGAGGTCAACACCCACCTCCCCCCTACAGCCTCCTTTCAGATAGTTGGAGAAAGCAATAATGTCACCTCTCAGCCTCCTCTTCTCCAAACTAAACAACCCCAACTCCCTCAGCCTCTCCTCACAGGACTGTTTCTCCAGACCCTTGGTTGCCCTTCTCTGAACTTGCCCCAGCAACTCGATGTCTTTCTGGTAGTGAGGGGCCCAAAACTGAACACAGTCAGGATCTGCCTCTGGATACGCAGAGAATAAACACCCACCCTGTCCCCCTTCCAGCTCCAGTGAGTTCAGTTACACCCCTGTGTAAATCTGGAACAAACCCACTGATTTATTGAGGCTATTTCACAGCAACTTGGGTTCAGCCACTGTTGGAATTGGCTCAACACAGGCATTTGACAAGCAGAGCCTAAAACTTGCAGGAGCAGGCAATTAACATCAAGACATGCAGCCAGAATCCCAGCTGATGAGAATAAAGCTGGATCTGCCCGAGATAAGCTGTGCCCTGTCACAGATACAGGCAGGCAAACTCTTCTTTACTCCTTCAAATTAGTACAGATGTTAAATCCCCAGAGCCTGCATGACTGCACACCAACCCTGGCCCAGAGCACGTGTTAAAGCAAAGCAAAAAAGCTCCAACCCAAGCCTCTGCAAGCTCTCCTTGTGAACAGCAAGTGGGGTTTTTAACAAATGAATTGCTTGGCCACATGGATGAGCTGAGGATAACGTGACAGGTTGGTTTGTCTGGAGCAAATCTGGCACCAATACCCAAGGATTGCAGCAATGGTGCTGAGGATCGGGGAGAGGATTAATAACAATAAAATACTGTTAAACACATCCTGCAGCATTCAGTTCTCGGTATCACAGGGAAACAGAGCAGAGAGGGAGAAAAAAAAATACCTGAAATTTGGGGGTTTAAGACATTTTCATTCCCATATTAAAAGGCAAGTGCATTTCTTGTCTGCTACCATCTACGATGCATCAACTGAGCTACCTACCATTCAAGGCAGCGTAGGCTTTTTCCAAGGATGTTATCCGTCTAGGGGCTACAGAGTAAGTTAACAGAAGACAAAAAAAAAAAAGAAAAAAAAAAAAGAGAGAGAGAAAGAAAAGAGAGCCATGAGTGCTGCAGCTTGGTTTCTTGGTCACAAACAAAAGCAAAATCCAGGGTGACACTGTCCCTAGCAGCTTAACATTCCTCTGGTGCCAAGGCCTCTTGGCACAGAGATGTTTTGGGTAGCTAAATAACTGCCCGGGAAGCTGGGCAGGGAGCTGGGCTCTCCACTGTGCCCCCCAAAGAACTGGTTTGGGGTGTGCTTGAGCCCATGAGCATCCCTCGAGCTGTCACGCTCCTGAGCGGCTCAAGGTCCACGTGGCCGAATTGCAGCACTTAGGGCAGGGGCTGGAGCAGCAGCAGTTGTGCTGTGGGGCTGTGTTGGAGAAAAAAAAACATCTGAGGTTAAAGCAGATGAAAAGGGAACAGGGAAAGAGTGTCAGTTCTGCAACAACGGAGGAAAGCAGGAGAAAAAGGGATCCCTAAGGAGAGGCTGGTGCTCGTCACCGACTCCAACGTGATGAGTGGTATCAAAAAGAAATTAATTTCCTGGGGAAAAGCAGCAGTGAGGGGTGAGGGCCAGGATTTGCATGATGAGCAAAGGGAGGAACTAAGCAGCTCATCACACCAAAGCCAGCAGCCGTGGGGACAGCTGGTGGGGGGGACACTGTGGCTGTGGTCACAGCACCAGGGAGGCTCTTGCTGCCGAATTTCAGCACACAGGCACTGACAAACCAGAAGGGATGGGGAGAGCAGAGGTGTGCACCCAAATCTGTTGAGCAGACACCAGCAACCTCAACAGATTTCAATTTCCAACTCAGTGGCACCACAGGAACAGAAGAACTCTTTGAGTGGCTGGGTGACAGACACCCTGCCTGGGTGACACCCTGAGGGCAGCACCCACCGTGCAAAGCGTTCAGGCAAAGATGCAGTGCAAAGGGGCAGAGATGCAGATGGATCATGCCAAGGCAAGAGTGCAAGGCAAAGTCCTAGAATAGTTCCTGGCAAGCAGGAACATGGGCAGAAGCATGGGCAGGAACACAGGCAGGCAGCAAGGAAGAGGAGCCCACAGCAGCATCTGTCCAAGGGGAATCAGAAATGGTCTTGGAAGGGCAGCACAGCGTTTCATTTGGTGGGATACAACTCAAAGGCATTTTCAGTGTTTCAGGAGAAGATGTCAAGGTGCCGTTATGAAATCCAGCTGATTAAGAAAGATAATTAAGATTTCTTGTCCTGGTAACCCACATGTGCTGCTCAGCCTTCACCAGGGGAGGGGGAGGCATCCCCCCAGGCGCAGGCTGCGAGGGACGCAGCACATCCCTAAGTGCCTGACCACAGCCAGGATGCAGCAGCACCCATCTTGATGAGCACTCTGAAAAAAAGGTTTTGGGGTCTCTAAAGAACACAGAAGGATAAGAGCAGCAGGGAGCAGGAGGAAGGAAAGAGCAAAGCAAACACAAAGGCTGGGGTGAGCTCAGCGATGGCGCCTTCCCATTGGCACGAGGATGCCACACACAGGGGTGAAAGGGAAAAGGAAACAAAAAATAGGCAAAGAAAAAGGTGATTGGTCTCATGGAGGTGCTTAAAATCAGGCTTTGAGGCCCCTCAGCTATGCATGCTACCTGCCTGATCTCCACCTTCAGACAAGAAACACCGACCAGCTGAACACTAAAAAAATAATTCACCCCAGGTAACACGCGGGTGGATCAGAAGGAAAAAATAATTTGCCTGCTCCTGCAGGGATTAAACATCAGGGCTGGGGGGTGAAGGGAGAGGGGGCATGGACCTCAGAAAGCAGCCTGGGGTCGAGTAAGATGCCTCCACTCCCACTACCACCCCATCAACACTTCCCTTTTTTTTTTTTTTTTTTCTTTTTCTTTTGTGAAGAGTTGCCAACATGAGGCACAGCTCATCAAAGTCTTGCAGAGGATTGTGCTTTTACGAGTAAAAAAAAAAAATAATAAAAAATATACTTAAAGGATGCCTGGATGTGTGTTTTTTTTTTAATTAAAGAACACTGCCTGTCCTACTTTATTAATTGGAGTATGGGAAATAATCTATCAGGGTGGTAGGGAGTTTGGGGAATAGGACAGATGGAGCTGGTGTACATTTTCAATCAAAGCACATAAAAATTAACATACAGAAAGATTTTTGCATGTGAGCTAGATTACTTATGCTTGATTTATTTTTTTTTCCAAAAGCTCAAATTAAGCCTGTTTTGTATCTCTGTGCCTCAGGAAAAGAAAAAAAAGAAAGAATAAGTGCTGAGTTCATAGTGCTGGAGCTTCACCCCTGCACTCCCACTTCTGTTTTAATCCTGAGAGATGATTCTGCTTGGAAAAGGGTTTCTAAAGGTCTTATTGTAGAGCAGAGACCAGAGGTTGGGAGAAAAGAAATTGGAAATCAAAAGGAATATCTCCTGATG
The DNA here is from genome assembly GCA_038090715.1 of Florisuga fusca. Taxonomy (NCBI): domain Eukaryota; kingdom Metazoa; phylum Chordata; class Aves; order Apodiformes; family Trochilidae; genus Florisuga; species Florisuga fusca. Next base: position 1,447,239 of record JAAWXA010000046.1, on the reverse strand, counting down.
ACAGGAGGGTTGGGTGAAAGCTCTTGGGGACTCCCAAGGGTGACCTCAGGGCCATCATCTCGCCTTCAGAAGTGGCTGCAAACCCTCATTGCAGCAGGTGGCTTCTCTGGGCAGAACCAGTGGTTTTATTTTCCCAAAATCCAAGCCTCATCCCCCCAAAAAAACCCACCACCTTCTGCAAACAGCATCCCTGCAGACACGCACCCTCCAGCCAGCTCTGCACTGGCAGCATCACTCCCCCTGCAATCCATTAGGGGGGAGATACCATCAAGAGAGAGAGAAATTACAAATAATCTTGAGGAAAAGCATGCTTGGTGCTCAGATTATATTGAAACCCTTTTATCTGTTTCTGTCACACTTAAGAAATGGGTGTCCCCAAAAGAGAAAGATAAGGAGGGCATTTCTTTGCCATCCTGCAGTTATCTGGGATGCTCCTTATAGTCCAGGAGGTGCACAACTTGTTTAAAGCAAATTACATTTGGGGTAACTAAAATAAACCCAAAGTGATTTTTTAATTATAAAAAAAAAAAATTATGTGAAATTTCCCTTTTCCCTTAAGACATGTACTGTTCATGTAACTTTAGGCCAAAATGATCCACAAGGAACAAACTCCCTGTATATGCATCCACCTCCTGGGCTTTCCAGCTTTTAGACACCTTTGCAATGTCACCCTGCTTGGGAGTAACTATTGCTTTCCTTTTAATGCTCCTCTGCTAAATAAAAGTGATTTTAATTGATTTTCTTTTAATGCCAAGCATGCCCTTCTGCTGCTGCTCTTCATTTTACATGGCAGGACTTTACTGCACAAGACTGAGGTAAAAAGAACACTCTTAAATTTAATTTTTTAATGATCTAGTTGGAAATCATTAATTTTGTTAAGGCAGGTGGAAAGCTACAAAAGCCAAGGCAGCAAATGTACCACTGTGTTGCCTCCATAAACTCAAGTGTAATGGGGTGGAGAACAGACAAGAGGTTCATCTCCGTCATCAGGGATTTTGGAGGGTAAAATAAAAATAGCTTTTTTTCTCAAGGAGACATTCCAGGGTTAGTTTGACTGCTAGAAAATAATTCTAAATCCTGGAATTGTCTCTGAAGATTTAATAGATATTTGACACAGTCTGTAACAAACTGAGATGTCAAGGAAGAAAACCCCCTCACCTGCAACTGCTTTTGTTTAAAACCTTGTGTTTTAAATAAGGAAAGCCCTGAGCCTGGCAGGGATGCTACAACCTCCTCCTGAGCCTGCTCAGGTACCATAATATCCAGAATAAAAGATGCCTTTGGGTTTGTGGTAGCACAGGCTAGCTCATGGTGGGAGCGTTCAGCTGGAAAAGGAGGAAAAAAAAAATGTTGTGCATCGAAAAGAAAATCAATTTTCCTCTACATCTCTATCTATCAGGCTGCATTTCCAAGCCAGCTGGCAGGGTGAAGCATTTGCCTTCTGATGTGCTCCTTTGTTAATGGTGTCATTTGTGTCAGATCAGCCTCTCTTAACGTAATTACAGCGATTATGGTGGAGGAAGGGGAAGACAAGACGCGGCCGGAGCAGTGGATGCATCCTTGGCTCACTCCAGCACTACAGACACGTAATCCCCTGGAAAATCAAAGGTCTGCAAAACTTGCACTTCACCAAAAGGCTGAAGTCCAGCTGCTGTGAGCTGGCACCTTGCTGCTCAGAACAGAGATGGGAACTCTAAGGCCAAGGCCCACAGAGGTCTCAGACCTCCCCCCGGACTCTGCTGGGCCACACGTGGGGTTGCAGAGGGTTGGCACTTGGACCACGGCCTGGAGATTGAATTTCTCAGACCTCCTGCCTTTTGCTAGAGCCCTCTTGGGTGTCTAACATCTTTTTTGCTGGTCCCAATAAAGGCAAACAAATTCTTTCCTCTCTGTCATATTTGTCTCCCCTAAATTGTGCCACCCCCATGGAAGCTGGCCAAGGAAACAGGAAGCCATCAATAAAGATGACAACATTTCTTGTGCCCATCTGTGCTTTTCCAGCAGTTGTAATTACAAACACTTAAAACCCAGACAGGTTTTTACCTAAGAGCAGCTCTTTCCTGGGTAGCCTAGAAGTGAGAGGCAGAGCTACCCCAGTGATGTTCAGGGAAGAAGGTGGCTCTGGGATGCTGAGTTCTGTCTCTGGGTTTGGAGCACAACCCAAGCACCCTGTCCTTCTCTCTCCCACATTCTCCCTGGTTGTATCCACACCTTTTCACTGCCACACTGCTGTAGCCCCATCAGACCCATGTGTTTAATCACCCCCTTCCCATGACCCCCCCTCACCCCTGAGCCCACCAGCTCACTCCTGTACTTATTTTAAGAAAGCACTCAAGGAAGTGAAGGCTTTAAGTACAGAATGCAGATCCCTGCCCAAGATTAGCTCTTGAAAAACACCAAAAAAACCCCACCAAAGCAACAGCAAGCAGCACTGGGGGTGATGTTAAGGCCAGCTCTCTCAGTCAGGGGGGCATCAGTTAATGCACCAACCAACAAAACCCAAGTGGGAAGAGCCCAGGACAGGGAGGTCAGGGGCAAACTTCCTCCAGCTGATAAAATTATTGTGCACCATCCACAGCTTACAACTCCCTGACCAGCACCAAACATTTGGTCCATGCATTGCTTAGGCAAAAAAGCATCATCTCTTACCAGGTTTGGGGATGAGTCCTTGAAAAGGCCTGTAAAAAATAAGGGGAAAAAAAGGAGATTTAAAATTAAGTGCCACTGGGAAGCTGACGTGCCTGGCCTGAGCCTGCTCCTGTGGCCCAGGGAGGGTTAGGGACCAGCCTGTCCCTCACATGCTGTGCCACAACTTGTGCAGGAGCTCCATGGGGATGGGGGCCCTGCAGTCCCCAGGGACATGCTCCCTGCTCAGGGCAGCACGGGCTGTGTTGGTAAGAAGACAAGCAGCATCCTCCAACAAGAAGGGGATGGAATCACTCCTGAAACTTGATTTTTCCCTGTCTCACCCTACAGTGATGTCCTGCCTTTCCCCTCCCCACCTGCATCCATCCCCTTTGGCTGAAAACCCCAGGGGGTTCCCTGGTGCCCAGGCCCCTCTCTGAGCACTGTGGGAGCTTCAACACTCCCTTGCACCAGCAATGAACCCAGCAATGTTTCTCCTATCTCAAGCCTCCTAGAAAAGGGGCTGAGATTTCTCTGCCCACACAGCCACCACACTGAATGCCACATTTTCTCCTGCTGGTGCCTTCCCCACCATCTCCTTGGCCAGCAAGGCGGAAAGAGCAGGAGTCTCTATTTTTTGGTCTCCTCCTTTCTGTCTAATTGTTACCTGCTGACTTCACTGTGGACTTGGGGGATGGAGGCACATAGAGTACTTCCAGCCCTGCCCTGATGAGGCAGGCAGAGCTGAGGGGTGCACCTAGGAGGGGTCCCTCCTTCCCCCTGGGACACCTCTTGCCACGTACCTTGTCACGGTGAACTTGATTTTATCAGCCACAGCCAATATCCTCTCCAGGTTCTGGGAGCCAAAGGTACATGGCTTCCTGAAAGGGATGCCAGGGGGCAGCCCCTCTATAATCACCGACCCTGGGTTGCTCTTGATCCGTTTGTATGGCACTTGCACGGGGTATTTAATCCCCAAAGCCTCACCTGGGAGAGAAGCAGGTGGTCAGCACAGGAGATAACCATTTCTGCTGCAGCCCTGGCCCACCAAAGCACTGGGTTTGAGCAGGCACCTCAGGGCAGCACAGTTGAGGACCAACATTTTCAGACCACCTCCATGCTGGGATTGGAGGGGTCCCAAGGCAGCTGCAAACAGTCAGCAGAAGTGGTGGGGCTGAGGAGAGGCACCACCCTGTATGGTGACACCCAGGCTGTGCAGGAGCAGGGATGGAAAGCTGCTCTTTGCTTCAGGACATCCCAGCATCACAGAATGTTAGGGGCTGGGAGGGAGCTCTGGAGATCATCTAGTCCAACCCCCCTGCCAGAGCAGGGTCACCCAGAGCAGGATGGCATCCAGGAGGGTTTTCAGGGACAAAGACCCCATCACCTCTCAGGTCAGGCTGTTCCAGGGCTCTGCCACCCTCAAAGCAAAGAAGTTCCTCCTCACGTTTAGATGGAACCTCCTATGGTCAAGTCTGTGCCTGTTGCCTCTTGTCCTGTCACTGAGCACCACTGAGCCCCATCCTCCTGACACCCACCCGTTAAGTACTGATAAACAAGCATTGATAAGATCCCCTCCTCAGTCTGCTCTTTTCCAGACTAAAAAGACCCAAGTCCCTCAATCATTTGAGCTAACTCCATAGCCATGTTTCCTCTCCAAGGCCTGGCTGCAGGACTGAGACTACACATTCCCTTGTTCTTGTAGCCACCTGGGAACCTGCACAAGTCTTACACCCACCTAGAAAACAGGGATGAACTGCATTTCCCTGCCTTGCTTGATAATAAACAGATGCTGGTCCTGAGGAGGTGCCCTGGGGACAGAAGCAGCAGCATCTACTCATCCCACTACATCCCTCCTCTGTCCCTTCCCAGCCTCCCTCCACCCCCTGCCCTCCAACTGCTCCACAACTCTCTGCTAATGAATTTTCCATTGGTGTTCTTCATGGAGAGGAGGGGTAAAAAAACCACAACAAATCATGGCATGGTCCCCACCACAGGCTCCCCTATGCTGCACAGGAGATTCCTTTGCATCAAGAAGCACACATTCCCAGATAAAATTCTTCTCTTGGTGGCCCCACAAGGTACCAGCTGCACTGGGTGGGAAAGGGGAGGTGAGAGAAAGCACCTGGCAAGGAGGAATTGAGAGGAGAAGGAAGGGATAGGGAGTGAAAAATCTGGGAGGGGATAAAGGGGGATTTAAAATCAACTCCCACCCTGGTTTCTCACCATATTTCTTGTTGAAGAGATCCTGGACTTGTTCCCGCAGCGTGTTAGCAATGTCTATCCTGGAAAGCCTGGCATCATAATTCTCTGTAAAATAAAGAAATAATTATGGACTTCTGCTGGCAAATTAAAAGGCACTCTGTGACTTTTAAGTAATGCCATTTTCTAATTATAGGAAAGTCCTTATCTTGCAATTAGCTAATCTCTAGAGTGGGCCATTCAAAGTCCTTAAAAAATAATCTAAACAGAAATATGTTTTTTTTTTTTCTCCCCCTGCCTGTTTGCTAAGAATAAAAGCTGCATGAAATCGAAGATTCAGTTGTGATAATTACCAACATTAAAATAAAACACACTCCAAAGCCTCTCTGAAAAGCCAAAGCCTTTGAAAAGCCTCCATCCCTCTCTGCAAACCCTCACAGCCCCCTATGGCCCAAGGAAAGGGGTGCTTGAGTAGGGCAGCACTTGTTCCTGAGCCCAGGAGCTTCTCACCATCCCTCCTTCCTCCAATGGAGACTCTGTGCTGGACAGGAGAGGTGCTTGAGTGGAAAAAGCCCCAGAAAAAGCAAAATCTGAGGCTTGGAAGACTTAATTATGTATCTCACAAGGTCAGACAGTGAGATAAGCAAAGCTGGTTAATTAGGGCACCATCCAGAGCAGTTTGAGTCTCTTCTTTGGACCTGTGGGACCGCCTGCCCTGGCTCTGTGTGTTGTCTTCTGGTTTTCTTTCCTTCCCACCCTCTCTCCTCCCACCCATCCTTGCCTTGCTCCTCTGTCAACCCCCCAAGCCCCGATGCCCACATCTGTTTGCTCTGTATCATCACTATCAGTAAGACAAGTCTTAAGCTCTGCCAGGGGAGGTTTAGGTTAGATATTAGGAAGAAATTCTTTCCAGAGAAGGTAATGCCATTGGAATGGGCTGCCCAGGGAGGGGGTGGGTTCTCCATCCCTGGAGGTTTTTAAGAAGAGACTGGATGTGGCACTGAGTGCCATGGGCTGGGAACCACGGGGGGAGTGGATCAAGGGTTGGACTTGATGATCTCAGAGGTCAACTCCAATCCAACCCAGATTATTCTATGATTATAGATCAGATTCTAGAGATTCTATGATCCCCACAACAGATCCCAGGGGCTCTGTCTAAACCCTCCTGAGATACCTCCAAGCCCTCACCTTGGAAGCCCTGTCTCTTGATGGAGTCCTCCAGCAGCGCCTCGCTCGAGTCCCTCTCGCCGGCAGCTGGGAGAGGGGACAGAGAGGAATGAGGATTCACGGTGCCACCCGGGGGAGACACACAGGAGGGAGGTGCCAAAAAACAAGGTGGGGAGGGAAGGCAAGAGACGAGCTGTAGGGAAATGCTCTCACTCCTCTCCTACCTAGTCCTCAAGGGCCCGGCTGCCGGGCGTCTCGCAGCCTACCTTTGGCTGCCGGGCTGTCCGACACCGGCTCCTTCATGCCCTCTGCCAGCAGCTCCGGCCTGGAGAACAGGGAGAAGCAGAGGGCACCCAAGTGAGCATCCCAAGCAGGGACACCCCACTGCTCCAGCACCCCCTGGACAAGGCTCCTTCCAGCCACACATCACCTCTGGCTAAAGTGATTTCAAAAGCTCCTGCAATGAAGCGGGGGAACTGCGGAAAGAGTTCTTGTGCTGACAGATTCTTCTGGTGTGGCACCTCCCAGCTTGAGGTTAAGCTGGTGAGGGCTGAGCAGCTTAAACCAGCAGCTGCACACCTCGAGGAGACACAGCTCCTGGGGTTGGGAGAAGCCATGCACGGCTCCTTTCAACATACAGATGACCCCAGAGATTGTCACTTGGGAATCTAATGCTAAAAGCACACAGTGAGGTGATAGAAGGGCTTCCTACAAGCCAAGCTGAAGCTGAGCTACAGGGAAACGGGTCTGGGGTGGGACAGAAGACAACCCAAAAGTGTGGGTGGGCTGGCTTGGGAGCTGCTGGCCTGATGCCACAAAATCTCCATGCTCCCAATGTTTGTTTTGTGTTTCAGCCACCTGCTCCATTGGTTGTGTCAGCTCTCTCCTCTGCAGGGGGGAGCCAAGTCAGCATTTGGGTGAGAAACCCCCCAAAATACCTACAAACATTTAAAATCCATCTTAGCTGGATCCATTCCCTCCTTCAGAGCAACACTGTTGTCTTACATTGGTGGTGGCATCTCACAGCCCCCAGCTCCTGTGACAACCCCTGCTCCCCAGCACAAGGGCAGCATCTTCCCTGATGCCCACAGCATCCCATGTGCACATCTGGAGCTCAGCTGGAGATGCTTCCCATAGGAAAACCCTCTGGGACACCCAGCTCCTCTCCTTGCCCCCTGCCCAAGCACCCTGAAGGTTAAAGGCTCCTTCACCCACCCTTGGGTACTCCCTTCTGCTGTGACAAAACCTTTGAAAAAGCAGGTTAAAACCCCAAAAGATGTCAAGGGAGAGATGACAGCAGCACCACTGCCTCTCAGGGATGGCTCCAGCACAGCAACAATCCCTGGTTGCTTCTAATCAAGCAAATTTACTGAAGGTGAGCAAGTGAGGGATGTTCCCCAGGACACTGCACAGAAACAGGAGCTCCAAGCAGGAACATCCTTCCCCAGGGGACACCCACTCCACCTGCCTTACCTTTTAATGACAAACTGGATGTTGTTGCTTGCTTGCAAGATCTTCTTCAGCTTTGCAATCCCAAAGCAGTTGGGGCGCCGCAGCAGGATGCCCTCTGGCAAACCCACCACAAAGAGGTCCTCAGGGTACATCAGGAACTTGGAGTAGGGAACTTTGACCGGCTCTGATATTCCTATGGCTTTTGCTGTGTGGGGACCAAATCTCTTTAGCTTGCTGGACCCCCACGTTGGGTCAAAGCAGCAGCAACAACACGATGTATCAGTGGGGGTTGGGTTAAAGAACCTTTCTGAAAAGGGGGAGCAGAGCATGCTGAGTGCCAGCCCCAGCACCAGGGTCCTTCCTGGGCCATGCCACAACCCCCTCAGGTGGCAAACCCTCTCTGATGTTTCAAACAAGTAAAGGTGTAATCCTTCCTCCATGGAAGGAAGGCCACAGCAGCAGTTCCTGGGCTGCAGCCAGCAAAAAGGCATTGAGGAAACCAAGGGGAAGAGCTGCAATAACAAAGCCCAGGGAGACTTCAGATGCATTTGTAAGCCCAGCAGACAGCAAATGAACAAATTAGATTGCACCTTTACTCAGCTGCTGGTTTGGAAGTGTTAGGTGACATTTCAGAGCAATTAGCAGCTCCCCACAGCAGAGGCCAAGCACTCAGTGTGATGAACACGTGTTAATGACAATCTCACCGTATCTTGTGTTGAACAAAATTTCAACTTGTTTCCTCAAATGACTTAAAACGTCCCCTATACCATCTGCAAAAGAAAAAGAAAAGAAAAAGAGAGCAATGCTCTGAGAAACCAGCTGCCTTCAGGGCAAGCATGCAGGAGAGCAGCCCCTGACCCCTGGCAGAGCAAGGGGTCTCATCTCTTTCAGATGGGTGCCAGTCCTCCAGCACCTGCCTCCAAGCTCTTCCCTGAGTGAGGAAGGGCAGTGATGCACCTGCACAGAGCTGTGCTAGCAGCAAGGAGGAAAAAAAATGGGCAAAAAAGTAAATCGAGGGGTGAGGGGCGAGGGCCCTTCAATGCTGAATTTTCTGAGGCTAAGTGCTTTGCTAATAAGGGAGGAAGCCCAGGAAACCCAGCCCAAAATACACCTGTGTTCATCCTTCCTTCCAAGAACTTGCAATGCTCAGGTGATGTCTGGGCTCCACCACACACTCACCTGATCCCTCCATCTGCTTTTCCTCGGGTCGTGATTCCTCGCCGGAGCTCTTCTCTGTCCCTGCAAGGAAGAGGAGGATCAGTGGTGGCCAGTGTCACCAAAACCAGACCAGACATGAGTAGGAGGTCTCGGGGTCCTCTGCAGCCCCCCAGTTGTCTCCTCCCTTCACTAAGTTCTGATCACACATCCCCAGTGCAGGCTCAGGCTGGCAGCAGCATGCCAGGAGCTGCAGGAGTAGAATAAACCCATCACCTACATCCAAGAGGTCTGCCCACCCTTTGCCATGGAATTCCTCAGGCTAAATCCCAACCATAAGCCAGGCAGAGGAGCTGAGGCTGGGCAGGAACAGGAGTGCTGGAAAAGCCACCAGTTTGTCTGTCCTGGTCAGATTGAGGCCATGGCTCTGGAAGCAGATCCTGACTCCATCACCTCAGCTCCTAAGTGATGTTTACTCATTTCTGACACACACACACACCAACTCCCCGAGCCCCCAGCCCAGTCTCCTGGATGCTTCACTGCTGGTACCTGCTGCAGCCTCCAGGATGTAATTCGACTCCTCCGAGGTCATGTGCGTGGGCACCGGGTCCTGCAGCTCCTCGGAACCGGGCGATCGGTCTGCGGGCAAAACCCCAGAGGCAGCTTGCATCTCAGTGAAGGAGGAACCATCCCCAAAACAAGGTTCAAAGGGTCCTGGCTCATCAGAAAGGGTTGAGGAAAAGGCCCCCTGCTCCTGGACACCAGGACCCCGCACCAGGAGCAGGAGGCATCCACCCCCTTCCTCCCTGAGGTCACCCTGAGCTTGCCCCTGAAAGACACCCGACCCCTCAGCCCAAGGGGAAGAAGCAAAAGTTTCTTCCTGACCTCCAGGGAAGATGAAGAGCAAAGATAGCTTGGAACAAGTTAATTCCATCTAGCCACTCAGTTTCACATTAAAAAGTTAATGCTGCTCCACTGTGAGAAAACTGCTCCTCTCAAGCTGCCTTCCTCCTCCAGATCACTCCTCCTTGGGCTTCCCTTACAAAACCTGCATGTCCTCTTCACTTAAACCCATCTCCCCTAATGCTGGGCTTTCCAATGCCTTCAAAGAGTTCTCCAAATTTAGCTTTAAATACACCTTCAGCTAGTTTAAACACTTAAATCAGGTCACTTCTTAATCATCACCTCACAGGATAAATAATCCAAATTTCATCAGTTCCTCCCTGTAGGTGAACACCTCTTTTCTATTAACCCTCCTCCCTGCCCTCAGCTGTACTCCCTCTGATTGAGCCTGATCTTCAAACAAGGTAAGAAAAGGGGGACTCTGGGCTTGAAGTGTGATCTACCCAGCACCAGAGAGGTGCTAACACCTCCCCCTCTGCACACACCATGGATTAGTTTTCCTCCCTTCCATTAGCTGCCAAGTTGAAAATTAAAATGTCTGATCTACTCCTGTACCTTGTTCCTTCTCCTATATAAACCATACATTATGTCCATTCTCTGGTAATCCTGGAGTGACTCCCCAAATATCCCTGCATTCAGGGGAGTGCTGGGTGCAATTGAGATGGCAGCAGCATGGCAGGGCCAGGTGTCACATCACTGTCCTCAGCATCACGGGCCCTTGGGAGTCCTGCTGCTGCCCTCATTCCAGTGAGAGTATTCATTCATCTTTGCAAAGCACACTGAAACTGCAAAGTGCTAACCAACCACTCATTAAACCCTGGGGATCATCCTACCATTTGGTGTGCCATCAGGGTTAGGTAAGTGGAAAAAAAAAAACTCTTCAAGCTGCCTCTGAAGCATCCAACTGCTCATCTCCATCACCACTGACCTCCTCTGGGCAGAAACGTGGGGAAATGGATCAGCATCACCAATTCCAACATGTCTGCAGCAAGTGCTTAACATTAAACTTTACCAGCTTTTCATAACCAGGCTGCTTTTCTAAATGAAGGACCTCATCCAAAGCATCTCATGCTCCTTGGGATCCCCCCAGCACGTGTGTGAGGGAAAGCAGCAAACCAGGCTCACTTTCTCCAGGGGAAAGGCAACACAGAAAAGTGATGAAGGAGAGAGAGAAACAAGAGCAAGCCCTAAACTACATCCAGGAAACCCACTGATTCCTCATATGACCCTTAAAATGACCTTCAGCAAAGAAAACACAAGCACAGGGGGAACTTCAAAGCTGGGAGACACCCCACAAATTCCTCTTTTCAAAGCAACACACCAAGACCCCTCTACAGAGGCTGCTGCACCCAGCCAGTACCCCAGCACCCACCTGGCACAGTGATCTGGATGATGTCCAGCTCATCAGGCTCAATTTTGATCTGCCTGATCCCACCCAGCTCTCCTGAGGTACCTACCAGGGAAAGGCAATGAAAAGCAATCAGCAGCAGGAACCAGAGACACTGGAGCTGTGAGCAGGGAAATAGGACTGGCCCTGACTCCAGTGCCAGCTGAACATTGGGCAGCAATGGGGCTTTGGCCAAGTGGCATCAAGCCCACTGCATGGAGGTACCCAAAAGGCACCCGTGGGCATGGCCTCTGCAAACAACTCAGCTGGCAGGACCTGCTGGTGTCCTCAGACTGGCTGCTGGCCCCAATTCCCTGCTTGTTCCTTGGCTTCCTTCACTTAAAACAAACTGGGTCATCAATAAGAGTTGGGGGGATGCAGGTGGAGTAATCTCCAAGAGGCACTCCTAGAATTTGTAATGCTCCCATGCTTCTGGCCAAGCCCCTTTGCAGACCTGTGCTCCAGGAAGGATGAGCACCCCCCCAGAGCAGAGCCAGCCAAACCCAGCAGGAGCCAGCCTGTCCCCAAAGGATGCTGTGTGTGGTGCTCAGCCCAACTGCTGCTTATCTCCAGATAAATTCCCTCAGTTGGGGTGGGAGTGATTCAGTGAGGGGCTGAGTCACAGCTTGCAGCTGGGGCTGGCAGGACACTGGGGCTCAGGTGGAGTCTATAGGTCCAAGTCCCTAAACCTGGGGAAAAGTGTGTCCTCCTTGTGAGTGCTCAGAGCACCCACACCACTGACTTCCTGGTGACCTAGCCACTGGGGCTTTTAGGGAGAAGGAAACTCCAGGATCAAAGACCTCCCTAAACATCACATTGAAGCATGTGCCTAAGCCTTCTTATTTTAATTTCTGCACTTTTGGGACCCACCCAGCTGGAGGGTCAGACCTTTCATCTCTACCTCTACCAAACAGGGATAAAATCCTGAGAGAACTGCCCTGTGGGGTGGTCAGGTAACTGGTGCCACACACTCATGACACTTTGCAGGCAGCTTTCTCTAATGCCCCCCCCCAGTATCACTGCTTTGCAAGAGAAAATTAATTATTCCTCACCTGGTTCACAGCTTTCAGAAACACTACACTTCTCAGACCTGAAAGGGAAAAGCAGACATGAGAGGTGGTCATAGAGCAACCAGAGAGAGAGTTGGAAGCCCAGGAGTGTGGCACTTGTCCTGGCAGGAGGGAGAAACACAGCAATGCTGGGCAAGGAGGGGACCCTGGGGACATTGCACCCTTGGTCCCAGCAGGGGCACAGCACCCATGGCTGCAAGGGAAAGCCATGTTCAGGGTTCAAGTCCTGCTCCCAAACTCTTCTCCCATGACAGCCCTGCTGGATGTAACCACAGCACACAGCAAGAGGAGTTTAAAGCTGGAAACTTGGTGCATCCCTTTGAAGCAGAGAGCAGTGCATAAAGTACCATTACACTGTGGTTACTCATGGAGCTAGAGCAAATAGGGAGAAAGGGAAAAAGTCAATTGATTCAGTAAATATTTATTCTGCCCAAAGCTTTTTTCTCCCCTGAAAACTGGGCACTATCCCAAACTTGTGTCTAGAGTTAACTTTGCTTGCTCAGGAATTTACCCAAGGTGTTCAGCATCCAAATGAGAGAACTTTGCATTCTGAGGACACATTTGTTTTCTGTCACTCTCTTTCTTAAACAGGAACCACCACAGTGCTTTGGCAGTAAATGATCTGATAAATGGCACTGGAAAATGCACTCGTCCATGATGTTGGTCCTTCAAGGGGAAGGAAAACCCCTTGGATCCAGCCACACATCCCTGTTGGCTCAGGGGGGGATGTTCAAAAGCACTTCTCCCTCTCCTAAATCCACTTGGCAGCGTCAGCAGAACAGACTACAGGCAACATGAAGGAAGCCAGGAGTGCTCTTGAAATGTTCTTCCTAAATGTGGTACAGGTAAAAAGGATCTCTGGTCTAGAAAGTACTGTATATACCACCTAGAAGCCCTGGGAAGGGTTTTAAGCTCTCCCACTTCAGGTCCAAGTCAGTTTTTCCCCATGGAAACTTGGGAGGGGGTTTCTCCAGGGAGTGTTACCTCCACAGCACCTGCAATTGCCCTTTCTCTAGGACTGGACTTTGGCCCAGGTGGACCAGAGGTCTGGAAATGCTCTGCTCCTACCCAGGAAAAGAGGCTCCTCGTTTTGCTGGAAGAACAAAGTGGAATTTGAACATCCATGTCTATTTTCCTGCAGACAGGTGTTAGCAATGCACTGGGAGGTGTGTGTTTGGGCAGGATGCCCCTGCAGCAGGCAGAGCAAGCTGCTCACCACCACCATGGTGATCCTTGAGCCCCTGTGTACCCAGCAGTGCACAGGAACCCTGGGGTATGTAGCCCAATTCAGCATGCAGTGTCAGTCAGGATCAAGGCAGATCTGTACACAGCCAGGATAAATTTGAAAAGGACCCCAGGATTATATTCAAGTTGCTCCAGGTTTACCCCAGGGGAAGGTGGTCAACCCAAGCCAGCATGGTCCATGGCACAGCACCACTGTGGGAAGAGGGATCTGAACCTGTGTGAGTATGAACTCACCTTAAAACTCCTATTTTTCCCCACAAGGCCTTCTAGAGAAGACCCTAAGGGGGGTTGCACTGTGCAGCCTCTACCTGGCCCACAGGAGGTGAGATGGGGATGGTGCAGCACTGGTGACAGCAGTATGGGGACCACAAGTCACTGAGCAACCTTGGAGCTCTGCAGCAGCAAACCTCAGCTCCCACAGACACCCAGTGGCTGCTTTTCTACCTATTGTTTTGCAGAAACCAGCTCAAAATCCCTAATATCCCATCCTTCCATGTCCCTGTTCCCAGTCACACCAATTTAACTGCACAGTGGGATCTTCTGTTGTAAAAATGAAAAGTGTCCTAATTGCAAATGTTAACAAATGAAGGGGAAAACAAGAAGCCCCAGGTCAGATTTCAGCCCTGCAGCATCCTCATCAGTATTTGAAGCATCACCATTTCCCTTGGGTTCAGCACACAATGAATGCTCTGCTGCTCCCTAAATCTAAGTTCCTCCAGACACAGAATGATTCAGCAAGGTGCAGAGAGCAAAAAATGGGTGAAAAATGGTTTTGTGGCTAAGCCCTACCTGGGGATCTTGGAAATTCAAGTTTAATTCCTCCTCTGGCACTGGCTCCCCATAACACCAGTGAAGAACTTCAGGCCTGGACTTAGCCCAGCCCAGTTCCCACCACAGATATCTCTCCCAAGGCTCTGATCCAGAGGCCCTTCAGCATCAGGAGGACAGCCAGGTAGTCATGGCCTTAAAAACCGTTTTAAAAGGTCAGCAAGGGCTGATGCAGCAGCACAGCACTGGGGGTGACACTTCATACTGGGTTTGCATGGCAAGGGTTTGGTAGCCCTGGGGGCCAGAGGGGTGGCTTCTGGCAGCAGTTATAAGCTATCTATGAGTCTCTGATCTCATCTCCCCATCCCAGCTTCCAGAGTTACTGACCCCACAGCCTGTGAGCACCAGTGATACACACACACATGTATGGGCATGCCATGGCCTGTTTGCCCTGATTCTCCTACTGACAGTGATTGGAAAGGTAAATGTTGGGGTTAAACATTACCTTGCTTCTGACTAGCTGAAGCAAAATTGTAGGAAACTGGGGCTACACAGAGGAAAAGACCTCCTGGATCCCCCAGCAGGGGTTGGAAAGCAGCACTATTCACTCCACAGGCCCTACCAGCATGTTCCAGTCCAGCCCAGCTTGTGGCATGGTTGTACCAGGAGCTGATAAAAAGCCTGCTGCCCTGCTGAACTCTTCTGACCCCACCTTTATTAAAGCATCTCTTAATCTGCTACTAGTCTCCCTGTGAGCTTTATAAACCAGTAACACTTAATTAGCAGGATGTAGGGTTATGGCTGAGGGTGTTATGCTTTAGCACCAGCAATCATTCCTGCAGATGATCCCAGCCTGCCTGGGCACAGCTCTGATTTATTCAGTTTTGGACAAAATCAATCATTCCAAACTTTACTATTTCAGCTTGCAAAAGGATGGGGCTGCTCATTACTCTCTACAGCTACCTGAAAGGATGTTGGCCTCTTCTCCCTGGTGATCAGTGATAGGAAAAGAGGAAACAGGGTCAAACTCCACCAGGGGAGGTTTGTCAGGTTGGATATTAGAAAAAAATTTCTTCACAGGAAGAGTGGTAAAACACTGGAAGGGGCTGCCCAGGGAGGCACCATCCCTGGAGGTGTTCAAAAGATGGGAAGCTGAGGTGCTACAGTGGATGGTTTAGTGGCTGGGGGCTGTAGGGTGGACAGCAGGACATGATGTTCTTTTCCACCTTTGGTGATTCCATGATTCTATCACTAAGGCTTTTTAGGGAGGCCCCTTACAGCAGCACTGCAATAACCTGCTGAGCACCTTAACAGGCCTCAAATAACTCTCTGAGGGATGTCTCTCCAGGGTGACAAGGGAACAGGGGTGCCACTTACCTGCTGTTGGTCTGAGAGGTCCCCACCAGGTCCAGCACGGCCCCACGGTGCGGCTCGGGGGAGATCTCCCCGGGGGGGCTGGAGGGCTCCAGCTTGGTTGGATCTTTGGTAAATTTGCTTCCTGGTGCCAGGAGCACAGGGCAGGTTTGGAAGGGAAAGCAAAACCAGAATTAGCCACCAGAGACGTCAGTGATGCAGCTTTTCTACCTCCATTTGTTCCTCCCCCCCACCCCCTGGTCCCAGAGCTGAGTTTGAGGTGGGGGACAAGTTTTCCAAGAGCCACCTGCACCTGCCTGCAAAGAGCAAGGTGCAGATTTCACTGGGTTTATGTGTCACAATAAAAGCAAGATGCTTGCTTAAACCTCTGTGAAACTAAATGTGTGCTGGAAAGCCTTGCCAGAGATGGAGCACCTCTGGAAAGACCAAGGGTGCTGAGAGGTTGGGAATGGGATCAGGACATCCAGGCACGGCCAGGGCTGCAGGAGCAAGCCCCAAAGTGGAGAGAGCCCTGTCCCATGGGAGGGGACAGGAGTTCAGCAAAGCCTAAAGCAGCAGTGTCAGGGGAGCCCTGTCCTGCAGCTCCAAGCCCCACACACAGCAGGAAAAACCTCAGCTGCAGCAGCAGGGAAGGGGGACAAAAGCATCCTGTCACCATGAAAAACCTCTCTCCCTTCCCTGTTCCTCAGCAACCTGAAAGGAGTTGAAACAAAGCCTCAGCACTGACCTTGGAGATGAAAAGAGTGATTTGAAGGCAGGATAGGAAATGAAAATAGGGGAGGCAAGTGAATTGCTGAAGGATTAGTGCTGGGGAAAGGAGGGAAGGAAATTATGCCCCGAGGCTGCAGAAACCATGTAGGTGTCTTGTTAAATAGCTGCTGCCAAAGGTCTTTCACTGGTCTCACAGTGCCACCAGACATCCCCACCCTTCCAAAACACATCCCATCAGCAGGAACATGAAGGCTTTTTCCTTTCAGCTCCAGCCTGCAAGGAAGGGCAGGGCCCTGGCAATGGGACCAGCAGCAATATAGAGCCTTAAAGACCCTATTTATCTACTGCCTGTCCAGAGGGCTCCTTTTCATTTGTGTTTTCTATGGACCAAATCTTGTTCTTGCAGCAGCAACGCCTGCCTGAAGCTGTTACCCAGGGGAGCAGCAAAAATAGGTTTCCTAGCAGTGGTGGGTATTTTAATTAAAGGGTGAACAAAACTGTGCAGGGAAGCTTTGGGATACTTCACAGTTGGTAACTTAAAATACAGCTCCACTCAGAAAATAGCCTCTTTGCAAAAATGCCATCTCCTGACTCAGCAGATGCTGGGTGGGTTTTTTTTAGGTTTTTTTTTTTGTTTTTTCCCAGAGTCAGATGTGCTGATGCCAATTACAAAAAGCCAGGTTTAATGTGTTTTGCTTCTGGTAGCCCTGAAGGGACCAGACATGGGAGGGGGAACTGCTACCCAGCCCCTGTCCTGCTGGGTTTGCTTCCTCATCTCCTAATCTCCACTTGCACCTTCCTGCCATGTCACCCCCGAGCTTGTTTCCAGCCACAGCTCTTGGGTTGATGTACAGACATACACAATGCCTCTCCCCACATACTGTGGATTTGCAAGGAAAATCCAAGCATCCCGAGACAAAGCTCAGTGCTCCATCCCTTGGGAGTAGGTTAGAGCTTAAAAAACTGTGCTTTTTTTCTTTTTTTTTTTTTTTTTTTTAGACAAAGAAACCTCCCCATGGAGGTAGGACACCCTCCAGGCTCTGCTGGAGGTGCCACCCTTTGGGTGGCTTGGCATCATCATCCCCTGGGAACACCCCTGGGGCTGGGGATGCAGGGGTTAACTTGGCTGATGGAGATATTTGAGGAGAAGGTGTCTGGAAAGCTGCCAGGGTACAGGGTTAGAGGAAGAAAGAAAAAAAAACAACAACCAACACCCCCAAAACACGTTTTTACTTGTGAGCCAAGCCCAGGCAATCCGGGAGCAGGGCTGGGAGGTGACAAATTTGGGTGCAGTGCTGTACCTCAGGCAGGTATCAGGGCAGTGGGATGGGGAGCTGGAGTCAGGGGGTTGGGTTGGACAGCAGCAGCACCTGTCCCCTTTCATTGGAGTGCTTCTGCAGCTCAGACCAAAAGGAGTAAAAACACAGGGCCAAGTAAGCCAAAGAAACCTTCTCCCAAGGAATTTCTCACTGTAAAAAAAAATGGGGTTTTTTTTTTGTTGCTTTTCTTCTAAAAACAGTCAGTGGCTGGATGATCCTAGCACTTCTCAGCCCAAAAAAAAAAAAACAAAACCCAAAAACACACCAACTGAAAGAGAATAATTTACCACTGAGGAACCCAGCAGTGATTTTTCTTCCTCCTGAAAGCACAGAAATATGTTGTGTGCTGCCTGTAGCTGCAGCTCAGCCTGGCTCAGGGAGTCAGCCCAGCCTCATGCACCAGGGAACTTGAGTTTAAACATTAAAAATACTGTTTAGGGGGCACACAGTGCTTGCAGCCATCCCTGGCAATCTCAGCATGCCCAGGCATAGGGCACAGACAAGGCTTCACCTTGCTGAGCATTACTACATGTGTCCTGCAGTTCTGCTGCTTACAGGTGACATTATTCCAGCTCTGCAAAATCTTTTCAGTTTTGTGGGCAATAAATCAAAGGATGTGAAGAACTTACCTGTGAAAATTCTCTCGTCGAACATCCTAGGAGGAAAAGAAAAGAAGGGGATTAGAAATAGGTGCTTCTAATGACTGAATTTTAGGTTTTGTTAATGAATAGCATTAAACCAAGTCAAAATAGTAATTTTATTCATTCACTGTAGAAAGGCAATGAATTTCTCATCTATAAAAAAAGAAAAGCCTTTTATAGCTTGTTGTGCAATCAAGCAACCTTACAGCATATGCTTTTTAACTAAAGCACCTTTAAATCTGCTTATAAGTCATTCTCTTAATGAAATTAACTTATTAAATGAGGCTTCTATAGGCTGGCTTTCCCAAAAGAGACAGTGGGACTGAAGTAGCTGTTGCTCGACCTTCACTTCATGACACAGATCACTGACCTGAGGTCACCTGTCTCCTGAATATTATATTTTGGTGCCACCCACACCTTTAATCATGGAACCAAAGTATGTTCAGGGGCACATCCCAAGGCCTGATCCAGCTGAGTGCAGCCCAGGTGGCACAGGACAAAGCAGTTCCTCCACCAGCTGACATCTGGCAAGTTAATTCCTTTTAGGATGCCTGAGCCCTGTTGATGCTAGGAATTTTAGCCCCCTTGGGAGCCTCAGCCAGCGTTTTTCTGCACTGTAGTTTCACACCTCTAGCAGGGCAACAACATCAACTCCAGCGCAGGCAGGGGCTGAATAAATAAATATATTATAAAGCAGATTTTCCTGATGGAGAAGCAAAGAGGGGCTGCATGGAGCAGATATAACCAGAAAAGCTTTTCCTCCTCCTACTCCAGCACCTATGCAGACACAAAGACACCACACCTTGCCCATAGGTGATACATCCTCATCACTGTATATATAGAATGTCCATAAGTAATCACCACAAAACCAGGTGGAGGGGAATCCCCATGTGGTATGAATTTGGCTGTTCCTCCTCTCTCCCAGAGGCACCACTCCCATCTGCCAAATGCCTCTGGGGAAAGTTGAGCTGCAATCAGGGTGCCCCGTTTTAGGATGGCACCAGAAATGTCTACATGGACTTGAAACAGGGGTGACCATGCCATGGCCAGCCCTGCAACCTCCTCACATACAGGGAGAGAGGGGTGGAAAATGGAGATTTTTTTTGGGGGGGGAAAAAAAAGACCTGTTTAGCTATTTCCATAAGAAAGGGTAAAATGGGTGGAGAGTCAAAACAAACCTTGTGGGGATGGAGGGAACAGAAACCCCCAAGCCCACATCGAGGGGGTGTACTCTCCCCTTGCCCTCAGTGCCCACCTTTTGATGACAAAATGGATGTTGTGCCTCTCCTCCAGTATCCTCTTGAGTTTGGGGACACCATAGGTACAAGGTCTTTTGAAGGGTATTTTGTCCGGGATGCCGATGATTTCCACGGCCTCGGGGTCACAGGCAATTTTCCGGTAGGGAACTGGGACCATGTGGTCTAACCCCAAGGCTTCAGCTGAAAGGTGAACAGATAGCTTTCACTGACACACTTTTCCTTGAACAGATGAGAAAATGGAAGTGTAAAGGCTTGAACTCAAAAAAAGGGCCTCTTCTCTTTTGCTTGTTGCAGAAGGTGAGTTCTGGGAGCAGCTTGCCCCGGGGACACGGGACACAGAGAGACAACGCAGCAGCGAGCACAGCTGATGGCATCTTCCAAACCCCTGAAACACCCTGGTGTTCCTCAAACCAGGGATGAGCTGGTCCCAACCCCCTCCTGATGGCAGCAGGTGGCTGAGCTATGTAACTCAGGAGCTGCCTAGCACATGGACAGGTTGTAAGTTATGGAGCTCATTCACAGCTCACCTATAACTCATGAGTTATGCAGCCTGGTGGGGCTGGTATCAGCCACAGCTTCCAGCCCAGCAGCCCATTCCTGGGCAATTTCCTGAGCTTATAGCTACCCAAAAGCCCAGGAAATTCTCCCTGGCAAGGGGAACCTCAAAGATGCCTGTAAGCCATGAAGGTATCAAAAAAAAAGCAGCTGCAATAGCTCTGAAGGTGACGCTGCTCTGGCAGGGGTTGGACTAGATGATCTTCCCAGCTCCCTTCCAACCCCTAACTTTCTGTGATTCCTGTGAATTACCAACAACTTTCACTTTCCCTGCCATGCTCCCCCTTGCCTGCCCCCTGGTGCCACACTTCAGACCAGGGCTGTTTACAGACCAGGGATGTTTTATAGACCAACCACAAATTCCTCAACGGTGAGGAGGGGGGGGAATCCAAATAGAAATATTGATATAACCTTCAGCAGACACCCAGAGACTGGGAGCTGTTGGGCTAAATGTGTCAGGAAGAGAAGGGAGCTCTAGCATATGGCTCCTGCTGCTGTGTTAGGGAACAAGAATGATTGCTATATAATGATATGCAAACCACAAGCACTGCAGATGCATAATGGGATATTAACTCCTACTCACCATATCTGCTGTTAAACAGAATTTGCACGCACTCCCTAAGGGTGTTGATATCTTCGGTTTCTTTTATAAAACTGTCCCACTTATCTATCAAAACAAAATATAAGAAATAAGGAACTTCCATATGGTTCATACACAGCAGATGCACTTTTCTTGTGTGAAGCGCCGGGAAGCAGGAACAAGACTTTGCTGCTTTAAAAATAATGATTTCCCTCTTCCTCAGCAGATTTTGCCAGGCTGGCAGATAAGGTCTGGGCTTCCCCAGCCCCAAGCAACCTCCTTTGAAGCCGTACATGTGCAAAGCAGATTCCTAAGGAATGACCCCATAAAACTTCTCCAACCTGAAATGAAAGACCCTCTGGGACAGAGCAAACTCAACCTGAAACGAACCTTTGGAAGGCACTGCCATTTCACAGTGGAGATTTTTCAAATCCTTCTCTTCCCCAACTTTCCCACCCATATTTTTTCTTTTTTTTTCTCTTTTTTCTTTTTTATTCTTGTTTGTTTTTTAAATGCAGGTGGGCGAGGGTTTTGATGTAAACACATCAGCATTTTTTGGTTGCGTATCCCTTGGGTGGGGTGCAGGTGGGGAAATGGCAGAGTCTCCTCCCCACTGCTGATCTCATCCCGGGCAGCACTGCAGAATCACACCAGGGTTAGTGGGTTTCAGTTGTTTTGAAATAATGCCAAGCTCTCAGCTAGTATTTGCTGTTTGCAGCTTGGGCAAACGGCCTCGCCCAAAGCCATGCCTTGGTTCCCCAGGCACCAAACAGGGATGGGATTTCCCAGCCAGTCAGCAGTGCTCAAGGGCCAAGCATCATGGAGGTAGCAGGGATGGACCTGAGTGGGGATGAAGCTGTGATACTGAGATGTTGCAGAGAAACCAAAGTCCCCCAGCACTGCCAGGTCCCTGCAGAGCAGAGGGAGATGAAACCTCTCCCTAAGGCTGCCATGATGTGCCAGAGAGGGACACTGACCTGTCTTGTCGTGGACAATGGAGAAGAGGATGCGCTTGGATGAGTGCACATTCTGGATGAGGGGACCTCCAGAGGCCAACGATTTCTGTCCTGGACAAGAGGGGAGACAAGGAGAAAGGGCTGCTGAGAGCCTGACACCCGAACAAACCCCCTGGTGCTGTTCCCCGCTGGCAACACCGACCCCATCCCACCAGATCTGTGTCCCCTGGTTTGTGACAACCCACAGGGGTCCTGGCCAGGCTGAGCCCCCCTGTCCTGCCCCAGCTGCCCCTCCATGCTCATGGTGCTGCTCATGGGGCAGCATTCAGCCTTTTAGGGTAGAAATGGAAGTATTCCTGTCAGCACCTTGAAGACACCCAGTGAAGGGTGGGGTGGGGTGACATGGCATGGCAGGGGAGGCTCTGCTCATCTCTGTATGGGCCAAGTTTTGCACTGATTTTCACTGAATCATGGAACAGTTTGGGTTCCTTAAAGGGACCTTAAAGCTCATCCAGTTCCAACCCCCTGGATGGGCAGGGACACCTCCCACCAGCCCAGGCTGCTCCAAGCCCCATCCAGCCTGGGCTGAGACACTGCCAGGGATGGGGCAGCCACAGCTTCTCTGGGCAACCTGGGCCAGGGGCTCAGCACTCTCATAATGAAGAATTTTTCTTCCTAATGTCTGACCTAAATCTCCCCTCTTTTTGCTCAAAAGCCATCACCCCTTGTCCTATCACTCCATCCCCTTATCAAAAGTCTTTCAGCTTTCCTGTACTGGAAAGTGCTTTAAGGTCTCCCTAAAGCCTTCTCCAGGCTGAACAACCCCAACTCTCTCAACCTTTCTCCACAGCAGATCTGCTCCAGCCCTGGAATCATCTCCCTCAGTAGGGACTCATTTAAGGACCGCCAAAATACCCGGACCTGTCCCCTGTCAGCGCCGGGGAGGGGTGGGCTTCACACCGGGCCCCCCCTTGTCTGCCAGCAAACCCCAGGCTATTACCACAGCAGTCGCTGTACTCCTGTGAGGAAGGCACCTTCAGCTCTCCCGCCGGCCTGGGCAGCAGGGCCTCGCCGGCCATGTT
The DNA here is from genome assembly GCA_038090715.1 of Florisuga fusca. NCBI lineage: Eukaryota > Metazoa > Chordata > Aves > Apodiformes > Trochilidae > Florisuga > Florisuga fusca. The sequence continues at coordinate 1,424,788 of JAAWXA010000046.1, read as the reverse complement.
GGGTGCCGGCAGGCCGGAGGACACCTCTTGCTTGAGGTCGACGGCGAGTTGGGTCGGCAGAGAGACGCCGTATAAGAAGTTGGTGATGGCAGAAGGGGTGTCCTGGCTATGGGGACCAGGGGGTTTGGCCATGGGGACATTGGCACTGGAGTCGCGGCCGCCCTTGGAGGTGAGGGAGGTACACGTCAAGTCAACGCTGGGGTTTGGCTCTCGGCTGGGCTCATCCATCGACCTGAGGGGATAAAAAGAGGTTCCTTTGGGTTGTGGCACTGCTAAGGGAGGACGAGGATGTGGAGGGAAGCCAGGAAGGTGGGATGGGCTGCACCACGAGCTGCTGGGCTCTGTTTCAGAAATTACAGCCAGCACCCAACCTTCTCCAGCTTCCTCAAGCACCTGCACCATTATCGTCTTCTTTAAGTGGAGCAGGTTGGTCTTAGGTAGTCCAAAGTGTTTACACTAGCTAGGATAAAGCCATCCATTTCCACAGCCTGGTGTATTTAAAGAGTAAAACAATTTGTGTGACCATAACCACTTGATCAACTCCATTGCCTGTCCTGGCCCCCAGAACCACAGCACCAACACTGGGGACCTCCGTGAGCTCGGGGATGATCTTCAGATCCAGGAAGCCCACGTGCTTCACAGGAGAGTCAGCCACGAGCTCACAGACAGCTCGAATGCTGCGTGTCCTACTTTTAGCTGTCTCAGCCTGATTTTCCAGAAGTGCTGAGCCTTCAGAGGAGGCATTTGGTAGCAGTCAGCATTTCTCTGCACGGATCCGAGGTGCCACCAGCCAGGCAAACACAGAGGAAATGGATCCAAAAAGGCAGAGCCCTGTGCAAAAATGCAGCCAAAAGGGGGAATTTGCCCCCCACGTCCCACCTCGTCTGGTGTTAAAAACCCCATTTCAGCTTAGGAAGAAGCTGGCAGCATTTCCAGTGGAAATCTCTCAGGAGACAGAAAAGTACTCCGCTTACTGCAGCGGAAATTTTGGGGGAGACTCATGAAGCGGGGCAGTTAATGTGCACGTTTACACCAGCCTATTATAGGAACGAGTCCCAAATGTTCTCCAGCCACCCAGAATTGACCAGACTGGGTGCCAGGCTGGGTTTGGCAGGGCTGGACCCAGGTTTCTGGGGCTGGGAGAGAAGCTGGGATGTAAGACAGACCCTTGTGCCTGCTCCACACAAAATCTCAGCCATCTGCTGGTCTTACGGGAGCCGCCATCCCCACGACTTGCTGCCTTCCCACCCCTTGGGGACCCCCCAAAATTACCTTTTTAGCCTGAAGCGGATGCTGTGGCTGTGCTCCAGGATGGCCATCAGGGATTTCACATCGTACTCCATGGGTTTCTTAAAGCTAATCCCCTCGGGCAAGCCAGCCACTGCCAGCGAGCCTGGCTCTTTCAGGAACCTCTCGTACGGCAAAGGGACCACAGTGCTCTTCCCCACAGCTTCACCTGGAGAGGGGGCAGAGTTACACATTGAGGAATACTCCATGCCCCCAACCACGGCCGAGCCAGGCTGGAGGAGTAATACCAAGAGCAAGAGATCCCCACGGAAATGTTATGAGAAGGAAACCACATCCTAGCTCTGCACTTAAGCATGCGAGGCCCTCCAAGCCCTTTTTCAAAGCACTAATTAATAAAAAGCTCACAAAAGCCAATAAGCAGATGTCTCATCTTTTGGGTTGCAAAGTAAAATCCTTGGTTGGGGTCACTTGGCACAAGCCCACCCCCCAGGAGCACCCGGACGCGTGCCAGGGAGGGTTGAGCTGCCAGCAAGCTGAGAAGGAGCTGAGAGCTGACAAAGGAGGCTGAAGGGCTTCAGTGATTTTTATCTCATGTTTACTGAGATATTCTGGGAACCCTATTTTCAGTCTGTTTTCTTATTTCACCACCTGGAAAAATGGGAAGTACTTAGATTGCTGCTGCTGTCAGGCAGCCTTGATGTACTTTGAAAGACAAGAGAAAAAAAACCTCAGCAGTCTCCCTTCACCCCACCACTCAAAGGCACCGGGAACATCAATATATTTGGTTAGATGGCCACCTCCAGCAGCCCAGAAATCTCACCCACTCCTCTTGACGATGGCCACAGAGTTGCCCTGTGTCCCCAGCTTGCAGGGCTGGCTCTGTTGTACCTCTGACACCCAAATCTCCCCCTGGAGTTGGGAGCAAACTGCTTTCCCTTCCCCAGCAGCAGAAGGCAACTGGCAAGCACTGCAGCTACAGAGATTTTTCTAAACCAGCTAAAAAGCCCACATGCCCAAACCAGGGATGCTCAGGGTGCTTTCCAGGCAAGACACTGTTGGAAACTCAGCCCACTCTGAAGGGTTTCAAGGAAAGGCCAGAAGCCTTGAGCTGCTCTGCAGAAAAATTACTTTGAAAACCAACCTGAGTCACTGCAACCAATAAACCTGGTGCTGAAAGCACAAAGCAAAACAGGCATGTAGGTATGTGACCTGGCTGGCAAAGCAGCATCCAGATGTAGAACATCTGGCCATGTGGCAAGGTGTCTGTGCCTTCATCTACAGGCTGAGGGGCAGGCAAAGGAGATTATGGAACATTAAAATAGCTGTGGGATTTTATATTGTTGGTTTTCTCTAAATTCCTTCCTTTTTAATATCTTAAAAAAAAAAAAAAAAGCAAAAAAAAAAAGCACAACACCAAAAGATCTTACAGAAGCCCTGGGAATATTGAGGCACTGTCAGCAAGTCCTTATTAAAAATGATTTCTTCAACATGTTCTTTGAAGCAGCATGTGACGACTAACAACACGCAACTTGTACAAGCCATCAAGGTTCCTTACAGGATAATGTTGTAATTAAGCCAATAACAGAAGTTTCAAAACAAACCTTTGAACCACAACACCATCAGTACATTTTCTGCAGGCCCGGAGGGTACTGATGGCTCCCTGCCCTGATGCACTGGCTCTAGCAGCTTTCCACCTCCCTCCATCACCTCCCTTCAGGATGAGGAGAAGCTCCCCATGCCCACTCTGACTCCTTATCAACCCAACACTTAACAACTCCCCAAACATATTTTTATGGGGAATGCATTACTGTCAAAGTGACCTTCACTGAGCCTCGTGCCGCCGTGCAGAGACTCATGGTTTAGCTAAGGAGAGACAATAATCATCATTAATGCCTGTTTAATAGAAGCCAGTGGTAATCAGTCATCCTGTTGGTGCAGAGATTACCCGGCTCTGGAGGGAATACATGATCTTTTTGACTGAGCATTTCCTAAGATTTTTTTTTTGTTGTTTCCAATCCCTGACTAAAAGGAGAGAAAACCTCTCAAAACCATAAGAAAGATAACTGTTAATTTCTGGCAGTCCTCTCAGAGCTGGAAACTGACTCACCCCGGGGCAACTCCTGCAGTATTTCTCCCCACTTTAACAGGAAAAGGGCCTAGGGATGCCCCACCTCCTCCTACAAGCAGCAGGGGATCATCTCTTGGGGACCCAGTCAGTTTGTCCACACAAACACTCCAAGGTCAAGAGCATCACCACACTCATCCCAGTCCAGCTGGTCCATACACCTCCAAGCAGATGCACCCTGGCCAAGCATTTTTATGCAACTATATATTTATAGTAGGCCATATATATATATATGAATAATTCCCACATTCCCAAAAAGTCTGTAAAGCCTGGTGGCAGGACAAGACCTGCAGCTCAGAGCAAGGAGCCAACCAGTGCCCCAGTGCCCTCCCCACCCCATTCCCTTGGCTCTTTCGTATTGCTCCTTCCTCCTGCATGGGACCAGCCTTTTGGAGTAAGTAAGAAGATTTGATTATGGCAGTATCATGTCCAAATCCTTTTAGTGGTTTCAGAAAACCTCAGGGACTGTCCATCCCCAGGGGGAACAGATGCCATTTCTTCTTTCTGTCTGCTAAGCCTGCAGCAGCAAATCCTGCACGGGAGCCCGGGGTGGTTGGTGGGATCATCCCTCACCCCTCTCCCATCGTGTGGGAGCACCCATTCCCAAGCCCAGCACACCACCAGGGGCAATGCCTACTCTTTGGACTCAGGGAGACCTGCACAGCCCAAAAGGGCTCAAGTAGCCCATCCCAAAACCCAGATGATGACAGAGACCTGCACTGAGGAAAGGCAAACACCTGGTTCTGCAGCTGGTCCAGCCGCACGGGCACCACACTGGCCTCATAAAAACTACTGAGCAGCACAGGGAATGCTGGAGCTTCCCACCCTGTTTTCCCAATCCAATCTGGCTTTTCCTCCCTGGGCCAGCACAGGCACTGCTGGGGGACGAGCTGGGACATGGCTGTCACCTCCAGCCACTCCAGCAGGGACCTCCGGAGTGAGGAGCAGGAGCTGCCACCGCTTGAGCCTCCACAGATTGGGCCCAGAGGGAGTTCTGCAACCCACTGGGTTACGTATCAACAGCCATATGGTCATCTACATTTTAATTGCAGAAGCTTTATTGCTGGGGATGATGCATGTGCTGGAATGGCACCAACTTGTCTCTTGGAGCTGGGGCTGCGGGGCCGCCTGCTAGAAAAAAAAATCCTCTTTTTTGCTGTTTAAATAGATTTGCCAGGGAAAGGGGTGAGAGAGTCTCTGCAGAGCCCCGTTGTAGACATGGTGTCAGGGATAAAGGTGTGCTTGAAAATCCCACTCAGGCTTTCCCTGGCCAGGGGGACAGAGGGTGCCCCCCCCAAAAAAAAACCCCAAAACCCACAGGGTTTGCTTGGGGGTTTTTTTGCCTGGTTTGGGGCACTGGGAAGTGAAGCAGCAGTGACCAAATTCCACCTCAATGCAACGCTAACCCTGCAGAGGGGCTGGGCAGCTCAGTGAGCCCCAGGGGCAATCCAAATCCCCAAATGGAAGCGTGAAGGTTCTTACTATAAAGCACATCAAACACTTCCTCTACCATCTTCCTGAGGAGATACACGTCTGATCCCTGGTCCGAGGAGACCCTGAGCACACTTCTCCCGCAATCCTTTGCCTTCTTCTGCACCTCTGTGTCCTGCTCCTTCCTCTGCTGGACTCCTGTGGGATGGGGGAGAGGGGGAGAGGAGAAAACAGATGAGAAGAGAGGGTTCATGGTGATGCCGTGAGCACTTTCAAGTGGCTGCAATGTGATCAAACCCCCCAGCCAGGTCACACCAATATTTAGCAGGGCTGAATGCAAACCCACCCACCAAACCCCAGGGGAGATGTTATCCCGTGGGTACCAGGCCTCTCACCACCCCCACAGCATCAGAAAAATCCTCTGGCCAGGCAGGTGGGTGCCCTGGGACTCCCACCCAGCCCATCCTGGCTTGGATGGGGCCGCAGCCCCTGATGCAGAGGGGAAGGTGCCTGCAGGCAGCAGTGCCAGCAGCACAGCTGGGAACAGAGCTGGTCACCCTATTCATGTCCCCCACCTCCCTTCCTGGGTTTTTCCCCCTCTGCTGCACTGAAACTGTTGTGATTAATTGGGCAGCACATTTCTTTTCTCTGGTTTCAATCTGCTTAGGCTCCAATCTCTCAGGAAAAGAAAATCCGCCTTTCTTGGAGGCTTTTTTACCCTTCAGCGTCATGTAGCTCGGTAATACCAGCTATTTCCTGCTAATTTCCCCCCATTAAACCTCAAATAAAGCATATCTTCAGCAATGACTTCCTTGCATCTCTAAACGCACAGAAAATTAAACACTACAAGTGCATTATTGCTGTTCTATCCCAAGTGACTCACAAGGGATTTTTCAGTGGTGAAGGACTAATTCCTTCATCATCCTCGACAGGTTCCTGCCGGTGATCAGCCCTGGGAGCTGTCTGGGCACTCAAGGAAGAGCTCATGGCTCCCTCCCACAGAAAAACCCCACAGCTGGGACATGACTGGGGGGGGGTAAGAGCCACCCAGGGCACACAGACACAAGGAAGGGGCCAGGCACCACACAGCCTTTGGCAAGCTCTGTGTGGCTCCCACAGCACAGGGAAATGGGCCCTGGAAAACTTTTTTTTTTTTTTTTTTACCCAGGTAGTAAAATGCATCTGCATCCACACCCTCCTCTGACTGGCTCTCCCTCCTGGCTGGGCACTGACTCTCCTCTGGTGACATCAATCCTGATCACTGTCAAGTCCCCTCTGTGCACCAGGAAAGGCTGAGCCAGGGGTTCAGATAAAGGAGGTGTCCAAGAGAGGTCTGCACACCCAGGGAGATAAGAGGCTTCCTCCATCTCCCAGAGATGTCTGCTTTAGATTATTTCAGATCCTTTTCAAGGGGGCAGCGAGACCATAAATCAAAAGCACTTCCAGGGATGCTTTCCACTGCGTGCCAGTTGTAAGAGCTTTATGGAGCAGAGTTGAGTCTGGGCCATTTATAATTCAAGACAGAGTTATCACGTTTCACCCTGTCTCCAGCAACAGCCACTTCACCCCAACCCCATCGCCAAGATTTTGTGCTTTCAGCCAGACATGACCATTTCATTTGGATAAAAGTCTGAAGGAGAGGAGATGTGGGATCTGTGTTGGGCACCTTGCCCCAGTATATGAATATATGTATCTATATTCCTAAGAGTGAGATTTGCAGATGGTCACCAATATTGTCAGCTCCAGGGAGACAGAGCTGGCATTTAATATCTAAGAAGGAGCTCCCTTCCATTGGCCGTGGCTCAGGGGTTGTGGGAAGGGAAGGCAGAGCCACCTGCAAATGCAGGAAACCTCCCCAAAATGCCTCCTGTCTTGCAAAACACAGTGGAGGATAACTCCTGGTGGCTGTCCCAGGTGTGAGGGGCACAGTGGAGGTTGCAGGGAGCTGCCCACGACAGGCAGGACAGGGCCTGGGCAGGGAGCTGCTCCCACTAAAAGCCAAGCCAGCCCATCCAGCACACAGAGAGGCAGCAACCCCTGGGAGCTTTTCAGTGCTAACATCCCCACCAGAGCAAAGCCTGCCTGAGGAATCTCTCCCAAAGACCAAGATGGGTACCACCAACACCAGACATGTGCAGAGGGTTGTTTCTCATGCCACCCCAGGCAGTGTGTGTGAGCAGATCTAAGGCTGGGGTCCCCCAGCTCTGGGGTCCCTGCCACCACCAAAGCCAGATCCCATCCCAGCTCCTGCTCCATGCACGCTGGGGACAATGCCACCCAAGAGATGCAGGTCCCCACTCAAAGCATTTCCCCTCATTTCCCAGGCTGGTTTTGGGGAGCTGGCAGAGGCAGGGAGCCAGCACAGAGGGCTGGGCACCAGCATCACCACAGGCTGGGATGCCACCACTCACACACATCCCTGAGATCCCTGGTCAGGGATCTGATCCCCGAGATCAGGGGGACCACAGCTCCTGCTCAACTCAGTCTTTCACCACTGCAAGCCCCTCAAAAGAACAAACAGCTCCACAACCAACATTCCCAGCTCCCACACCCATCCCTGTCTTTCCAAAACTTGGAAAAAAGCCTTGGCCCAAGAAAGCCTCTTTGCTCCTGGGGGACCACAAGGTCCATTTCTGCTAAGTGTTCAGAAGCCACTCCAGCAAACCAGCAGGCTGGCAGCACCAGGAGAGCAGAGCACCAGGAGAGAGCCACCCCAGGGATGCTTTTGGAGAACCAGGGTGCATGGGGCCCTCCTTGGGATGAAAGAAACTCCAGCTGCAATTCCCACCCCTTTTCTCCATCACTTTAAACACTCCTCAGCCCCACAGATGGACCACGCCGTGGTGCCACCTCGACCACAACGCTGCAGCACAACCTCGCTGGCACAAGCAGCCCACCAAGCTTAGCACTGGGGTTACACCATGGGTGGTGGTGGTGATACTCACTGCAAAACTTCTGGAAGTCAGCTTGCAGCTCCTTGTGGGTGCTGAGGAAGACCCTTCCCTTCTCCGTGCCCACCACGAAGGCGCTCTCCTCGTGGACGGCAATGCAGGCCACCTCTGCGTTCAGCTTGGAGAGAGCTGAGCACTGTGGGGAGGCACCAGGGCAGAGAGGTCACTGGAGCATCCCCATTGGGCAAGCCCTGACATTTTCCAGGGGTTTTTGTTGTTTTGTTGTTTTTTTGTTTGGTTGGTTTTTTTTTTAATTCCCATCAAAAGATTCCCCCGTTAAAAGCAACGTTCTGGTTTGGGTCCAAATTCCATGGGGTTTATGATAGCCCCGAAATACTCTGGTGACTTCACAGAAAGGTATCTGGCTGAGCTAGGCTTTGCTGGAAAACAAGAACTCCTTACCATTTACTAGTTATCATTTTGCTTCAGTTTTTCCTATCATAAACATTTTTTCGTAGTTCTTTAAAAGAAAACATTCCAGTAAAAAAAAAAAAAAAAAAGGTTAAAAAAAAACAACAAAACCAACAACAAAAAAACAAACCAAAAGAAACTAACAACAATTTGCATTTTTCCACCAGCTCTAATGAAATAAGGAGCACGGGAATCTTATTTCAGCTGCAGAACACTAATATGGTCAAAGTCTGGATTAGCTGAATGATTCTTCTTGTACAGTTATGCAAAACATTAAAGAGATGGAAAAGACTTCCTCCATTAATCCATTTTATGTAACGTGCTCTTCCTGCTCTACATATTCCACACATATATGCATTTTTATTATTATTTTTTTTATATTATAATAGTTATGCAGTGCCAGCAGCCTGAGTCATATTTCCATAGCTACAGCACCGACGCTTTCCCCAGGCCATGACTTCAGTGGGTAAAACAGGGGGATTTTCCCATCTGTGGCCCTGGTTAGACACAGCACCCAACCCCAGCACCCTGGAGGATGCTGGCAGCTGGGGAGGGAGCAGGAATACAGCTGCCCGTGGACCAACCCCCCAACCCTCCCCACACACATTTAAAGTGAGTTTGATTCGTGTGGGCATAAACCAGTCTCTCTACTGGGTCATTTTTACCTCCTGCTCACCTTCTTCAAGAAGGAGGTATTGAATCACATCCCCAAAAATAGACATTTGAGAGAAATCTCCTTTCAAGAAGCCAGCAGCAAACGGAAGTATTTTGCTCGAAAAGCTCAAGGCTCAAAAAAAAAATTTTAAAATCTAGGGGATGAGGGATTTTGAGGCAGATCAAATCTAAACCTGAAGCCTGCTTGGTGACCAGGGACCCTGGTTCAGTGACTAGGTAGCCAGGCTCCAAAGGTTGAGTGCCCCACCCTGGAGAAGACCTGGGAAAAAGGCTTGAATTTCACAGAATCACAGAATGTCAGGTTGGAAGGGACCTCAAGGATCATCTGGTCCAATCCTTCTATTATTATTGTTTATATGAGATGTCTTAGCACTCTGTTGACCTGAGACTTAAAACCTTCCAAAGTGGAGGAATCCACCACTTCCCCTGGGAGACCATTCCAATCTCTGGCTGTCCTCAGAGTGAAAACTTTTCCTCTTGTGTTCAAGCAGAATCCCCCCAGGACCAACTTGTGCCCATTGCCCCTTGTCTTCTCCAGGAGACTCCTTGTAAATGGGAAGTCTCCATCTTCTTTGTACCCCCCCTTGAAGTACTGGAACATGATAACAAGGTCTCCCCTAAACTTTCTCTTTTCCAGGCTGAACAAACCCAGTTTTCTCAGCCTCTCCCCATATGGCAGGTGCTCCCCTGATCATCCTCATGGCCCTTCTCTGGACCTTCTCCAGCCTGGCTGCATCCCTTTTGTACAGTGGGGACCAAAACTGGACACAACACTCCAGGCAGGATTTCAGGAGCAGCCCAGCCCCCTGGCCCTGGTGTCAGCACCTAACAAGGACTCTACAATAATGTACAGACATGAAGGAGACAAACTATGGTAACACAATTTGCTGGATGGGATGGCAGATCCAGGGTGCCCAGGGTACATCAGCTCTGTGGAACCTGCTCCTTAGCAGGGTGGTGATGGTCAAAGAAAGGGAAATTAAGTCTCAGTGAAAAAAAAACCCACAACACTCCTTGCCTTGGGAACATAAATACAGGCAACACGAGTGGGCTTTAAAAAGGGAGGGGTTTTCAGGGCATGGCATTGCCATAGACATTTGTTACTACACACTCCCTTTCCCTTCTTGAGCACACTCACAGTTAAAAATAAGATTAGCTCAGGTCCACAAGCCTTAATCCAGACAGTTATCTTGTTTATGTAAGCACGGCTGGCTTAGGCAAGGTTTCTACTGGGAATTCTATGTCAAAAGATATGAAAGTTATTTTCTTTGTTCTCGGAGATAAAAGCCATTGTTCTGCTGTTGTGTAAAAGCTCAGGGTAACATTGGTAAAACACTGAGAGGGGAAAAAAAAACCCCAACAACAACCACCCTACATTCAGTTGATATCAGCATAAATATTAATGGGAAAACAATATACATCCGAGATTAACTTGGGCTGCCTGTGATCCTTATGGCTGCAAAGGTGGGAGAGGATATTTTTAAATTACATTTTATTTATTTTTATTTATTTCCCAGCTCCAGCATCTCCCTGAGCTTCCTGGCAGGAGAGGGGAGTGGGGTGAGCTTGAGAGCCCTCCTGCTTCAGCCCTGCTCCCAGGCAGGGAGGTGGAAGGAGGGAGGGGGACAGGGATCCCACAGGCCTCTTACCATGGAGTCTAAGGCAGACACTAAGCTGGTGATGATTTCGTCTTTCTGGGGAAAAACCATATTCCACTGGTCAGCTCTGGAGGTGCCGAGAGTCACGTCTAAAGGCTTCCCTGCCAGGGCCATATTCACCTGGAAATAGGGGAAAAAAAGAAAGAGATATGGATCACTGTTACTGCCAGAAAACCAATGCTGAGCATCCCAGAGCAGCCTCCCCACCAGCGTGTGCCGTGGGCCACAGGGCAATGGATACACAGGGGAAACTGAGGCACAGAGAGGGGCCAGGACCAGCCTGATCCCCATGTGCCCCACATCTCCTCTGCTAAATAATTGCTGGTGCTGCTGAGCCACAACCAAACCTTGAGACTGATGCTCACCTCCAGTGAGATGCCACCAGACCAGCAGGATGTGGCCTTGCCAAGCCAGAGGATGTGGCAGTGAGCAGGGGGTGGGGGTGTCCCTGTGAGGACACCTTGCTGGCCATCCCCACACCTCACTCCCTGTACCCTGGGTGAGAGGAGAGCCCAGCACCCAAAGGTGTCCCTGAAATGGGCTGAAGCCACGGGGTGCTCTGCTTTGCCCTGAGGACAGGAGGTAACTCATGTCATGGAGCTCTGTCACCAAATCATCCCATCCTGCAGCTCCCAGGGGATGGTGCCAGCAGGAGCAGGACCAGGCAGTGCTCGGGGACCCCAGATCTGAGAGGGGGCTGAGCCCTGGGAGCTCCATCCCACACTGCAAAAAAAATGGGAAAAAAAAGGAGGAAAAATGCCAGAGCCTGGCTGCATGTGCAGCCACTATGCCAGGTTTCTGCTCCCCATGAGCCACGGTGATACTGATGTTGTGGGGGAAACTGAGGCAGGGGGAAACTGAGGGGGGGAAAGTGAGGAGGGGGAAAGTGAGGCAGGGGTTTAACCCACTCCCACAGCAGGGCACCCACACCTGACACAGCACCATCCCCCCAGCACCATCCCTCCCAACTCTTGCTCCTCCATCTGCAGGGCAGTGTCGCACTGCCCGGCTTTAATCCTGAGGATAAAAGGTGCCAAATGAGCCAGCAAGGTTTGGGAGCCACTCGAACCAGATCATAAATCATGTGCTCAAAGCCAAGAGAGGATAAAAGAGGTCGGAGAATTTTGGAGGAGGTGAGATGGGGCAGGAGCTGGGGAGCACGAATGAAACTGGCTGCGGGGAACTTGGTTTGGGGCTGCTTGGCCCCACTGCAAATAGGGGTTAAAAGTCAACAGCAAAAAAACCCCCAAACCCACCTTCCTGCCCTGCTTCACACCTGTGCCCATGCAGAAGGAAATTGCCCACCAAATTTCCCTGCAAGCTGGGAAAGGGTGGGGTTTGGCCCAAAAAGACAAGTCAGCCCCATCTGGAGGTGCCTGAGCATCCATGGGGTGGGGGTGAGGAACATGGCCTCTGCCCCTCCAACCCTGCTGTTATGGGCCATGCAAGATGCTAACAGGGGTAGAGACAGCTCCCTGTCGGATAAATGATAGCAGAATTTCTCTTGATGAGGCCACCAGCCCAATTCCCCCCCTGTGTCCCCTGCCACAGGAGCAGGTGAGCAGCGCCAGGGCCCCACCAGCACCCACAGAGGGTGGGATGCAGAATCGTGGCTGTGCCAGCTGTGCTGCCCCACACCAACTGCTGCTGGCACAATCCTCTCACACACAACTCTTCTCCTCCAGGATGATTTTGAGGGGAAAAAAAAAAAAACAAAAAAACCAAAACACAACCCAAAAGCAGGCAGCAGTTTGGAAAATACAGCAGGAACCTGAACATTGTTCTTGCAGCCCAGGTGCTACCACCCCCCCCAGCACAGCCCCCTGGACATCCCCACTCCAGGGACAGGGCTCTGCCTGGCCCTTCCAGCTCCATCATCACCAAGGGTTGCAGTCAGACCAGAAATGCTCTGTCTTGATGCAGTTTGTGCATGCATGGATGGATGGACAGATGGATGAGCAAGGCACGGAGCTCTGGAGCAGCTCCCCGCTCTGCAGGTGCAAGCAACTCATGATTCCTTCCTTTAATCAATGTTGTGTTAACAAGAGGTGTCTTGCTGCAGCTGGCAGGGAGCAGAGAGGTGACAGCAATGCTGATGCCCATCCCAGGCCACCCTTCTGGCCCGTGGGACACCAGGCAGCCCCAACACTGGGGACAAGCCCTTACCCATGGGGTGCTGTCAGGAAACAACTCTGCCCAGGGAGCAATGCTCCCTTTGTAACCCCCTACAAGGGAAAAAAAAAAAAAAAAGTCTTATTTTGATGCCCACACAGATTTCAGAGTGCCCTAATTATTATTAAATACAATTGCTACAACATGGATGTTCTCCTTGCCTCCTGGCAGCATTTTGGAGAACTGGTCCCTGCTCAGTGGGGCTGGTGGCAGCTGCTTGGATAATCCAAGCTGCACCAACCTGCTCAGCCATGCTGTGGGACTTAAGGTGGAAAATTTCTCCTCCCTGGGCTGCAGAAAGCAAAGCCATGAGCTGGATCTGGCGCCTGAGCAGGAACTGAAAGGAAAGCCCAGGATAACCTCAGGGGGAAGTGGGGCAGGGTCCCTGCAACCCCTCCCTCCCTGCTCCCTGCAAGAGACTGAGACAAAAATAATCCTTTTCACCTGGTTGATGGATTAACAAGGAAAAGGGAGAATCACATAGCAAGAAAAAAATAAAAATAAAAATATGACCCAAGTAATAAAACAGGACTTTAAGAGATGCAGGTGACAATATTCCTGTAAAGCTTTTAATCATTTACGGTCATGAAGAGCAGTGAGAGCGGATTTAGAAAAGGGGGGAATAAAAGGGAGGGAAAAAAAACTTCATGGCAAGTGCTAGGCTTATTCAAATCAAATTAAGATGTAGGGCTTGAAGCTGTTTGTCTAATCAAAGGGAAAGTAATCTTAAGGAAAAGTGGGGTAAACCATTCTTACAGCACTTAGGGCCAGCAGCAGGGAACAAGGTGGGTAGGATGGGTGCAGAGCATCTTGCCCCCTCCTGAGGCTCTACACACCCATCCTGCAGAAATCCCATCCCGAGGGGTTGATCCCCCTCTCTCAGACTTGGGTGGGGAGGGGGGGGCTCAGCCCCATCCCACCTCTGCACCCTGTGTCCCATCTCTGGGGGCACAGGGTATCTCAGGGACAGTCACATTGCTGTCATGGGGTGAAATTTTTTAATATAAAAAAGTTTAAATATTTTGTTATTATTTCACTGTTTCTCCCCTCTGAATCAGTCTCACAGGGATGGGATGAGCAGCACAGGGACAGCCCCAGCCAGCCTGGGACAGGGGCAGGCAGCCCACATGGGCCATCACCTGCTCTTACACCTCCTTCCTCCCCTTCCTGCATCATCCTGGCAGAGATTATAAAATTTGGCCCTGGGGGAGTTTCACTGATGAATCACCTGGGCTGCAGCAAAGGCAAACCAGGCACGTGGGGAGGCTCCTGAACCCCTGCAGAACCAGCAGCTGCTCCCCCCAAGCCTCACGGGGGATCATCCCCCATGATCATCCCCCCCACACCCCTGGAACGCTGCCACGGGGCAGCATCTCTCCCCAAAATAAACATCCTCCAGTCTCCTGTGCTGCCTCACCACTTCCAAAGCATTTGGAGCAAACAAAACAGTAAAAAAAAAAAAAAAAAAAAAAAAAAAAAAAAAAAGCTAACAACACAACAACACCCCCCCAAAAGGAAATTTCCAAGCAGAAAATGAGGAGAAACTGAGGGGAACTTCTGTGAGGTGGCAGAGGTGGGTGCAGTGAGCTCCTGGTAATGACTCTTGTCCCCTTTCTTTTTTGCTCATCTTTTCAAGCCTCACAGTAATTTCTAGACCTGAAATTACTTATTAAGCCTTTTCCACAGAGCCATGGCAGAGCTTGAAGAAGGATCTTCCCTGCCATCCACCCCACTGCCTTCACCTTGCTGTGTACGAAAGCCTAAACCCCCAAATCCTCTTTCCTGAGACTCACAAAAGAGGGTTGGACTCCTTACCTGCTCCCCCTCTGCCTGCTGCTCTTTCAGGCCACCCCTGCCAATGCAAAAAGCCAACAATCCCTTTTTTGGGAATTACCCAAGGCCAAATAGGAGACTGTGAGATGGGAACAGCCAAACGCTCAGGAGGGATGGAGGACATCCCAACATCTTGGATAACTGTCTGCCAATATTGGTTTCAAACCAAACTGAATGATGGATTTTTTTTTTTTCTCCTACCATATCTTCCAAATGTAATGTTCACCACGTGAAGCACCTCTCTGAACCAGGACATCAGATCACTCACAACCACTGCAGGGCAAAGCACCCGATGGCAGTGACCAAAACCCACCAGTGCTGGGTGGGTGCAACATCTGCCAGCTCAGCACTTCAATCACCAACTGCACCCCAGGGCTGGGGGACATCAACCTGGACACAGTACCAAGGGCTGGTGGCAGCAAGGGAGTAGAGAAAAGCAGGGGAGCAATACAAGGAGCCCCAAACAGATCCTCATGTCCTACAGACATTGCAGCATCACCACGGAAATCCCCCTGCCTGGGGTGTCTGTAAAACCTCCAGCCACGTGGGCTGGCTCCTAGTTCAGGGAATTTCAATTCATGAGAGCTGTGACCATTCAGCACAAAGGAAAGAAAAAAAGGGGAAAAAAAAACCCCAACAACCTGACCACAGTGCCAGTCCTGCCTGCAGCTCCACACAAGAGTGGCTGGAAATCATCCGTGCACTCATTTTTCCAGGAATATTCTGCCTGTTGCTTCAGTGGTGCTGGTGAGACCATGGAAAGCCCAAACAAGGCAGCCCTGATTTCAGCAAAATATTAAAATCTATGCATATATTAAAATGCATATATATAAAAAATAAATACATACAACTTAGAGGCAAGTCCTGTCATGGTCTGATAGGCTGTTTCCCCTCCTGGGGACAAGCACTGGGAGGAATCAGGCTACCAGACACCAAAAGGGCTTTAGAAGGTGGCATTTGGTCTTCTTGGCCACCTGATATGGTTGATAATCCACAGGATGCCAGGTGCCACATTCAGCCACCTCCATCCCCTTGGGCCTGAGGGAGCAGGATGTGATGTGACACTGTGTCCCACCACATGGATGTAACAATGTCCTGCACGTAACAACACGACCGTGATTTTTTTTGGTAATTGCCTTTTTCTCCAGTAGGGCACATTTAAAGGGAATTTTTAAAAATCACACTGGTCCTGGAGGACATTGAAGGAATTAGCCCTGGCTCGCATTAAACATTCTTTACAATCCAACACCAGCCATCCTGAGAGGAGTCAGAGGGACAAATCACTGGGACAGCATCCCCTCTCCAAGCAAGGGGACTCCAGTGTCCCCACTGGGGACATGGGTTTGGGGCAGAACCCATACTAAGGGTTATCTCCCCACCATAGCAGCTTGGGAGGAACTGCTCTTTCCCACTGCACCTTGGGGACTTTTGAGGTCCCTTTTTTGGCCATTAGCAGTGAGGTGCCCACCGAGCTGGAGTCGCTGGAGCAAAAAAGCCCTGGAAACCACATCAACCACAGCAGGGCAATGCCAGGGGGAATGACCAGGCTTGCATTTCAACTTGTGGCTTTTTTTTTCTAATCACTTAAGCAAACACCAGTATCAGTGGAGCTGACAGATGTACCAAAGCCATCTTTGGTCCAGGAGCACAGCTCATGCTCGCTGAAAAACCAGTTTTTGCTGCAGGGATGGAAATCTCTGTCCTGCACGAGTGACTTGCTCATGGCACAGTGGCTTTATCCCCCCCGTGCTGCCCAGCTGAGCCCCCATCCCTTACACCCAACTCAGCACCAGCCTCCAGCTCCCATGCAGTGTCCTCTCCACCCAACTGGTACTGGGGTGGTTTGTTCCTTCACTAACCAGGCTCCATTAGCAGGCAACGGGTTTGCTGGGGGGTTGGCACCGATGCCAGTGGTACAGTGGATAACTGCAGCTTGGGGGGTTGTCAAAATGCCCCCAAATACCCTCAAATGTCTAAATGCACACATACACACCCACCCACCAGATTCCTCATAACTGCCAGGGAAGGGGGGGCTCTGGTTTTTTTGGGGGTACCCCATGTGCCACCCTGATGCAGCCACTGCAAACAAACACCCTCTGAGGCCACACTGACATCCACCAGGGCCGGTGCACCCCCTGCCCCGCAATCTGGTCTGACTGCTGCCTCCTAGTCACTGCCATGCCTCTCCCTCTATCCACAAATTGCCTTTTTTTGCTGCTTTTCAAGCTGATCTCATTTTGCAAAAGTCTGGAAGCAGCAGAGCTGGGGGGACAAACAGCTCCCAGCATGGTCCAAGATACCCAACTGCTTGTGCCCGCATCCCTCACCCGCCCCGCTGGCTCTGCCAGCTCCCCCAAACCCTCTCTTTTTTTCCCTCCATCTCCTTCCAGTTGGGTGGTATCAGGCAGAACAAACTCCCACCAGCATACACCTCCACCCCTCTTTTATTTCCCCCCCAAAAAACCCCAGGGCACCTGCTGGAGAAGCTCCTCACACACACGCCAGCACCACAACAGCCACCGGCATCGCCGGCTCGGCTCTGCTTGCCCGGATAATCTGGCGCCTGCTGCTGTTTAGTCCCACTTATAAAAGAAGCAAAGAGCAAACCAGGGGCTCCTGCAGGGGGATGTGTCAGCCACAGGAATTTTGTTTTTCCCCCCCCTGAACCAGGGCACTGCATTCTGGCGCTGCCTTGATTTTCTTAAGCCTGGCCTAGGTGCACGCGTGACTATAGTACAGTAAAATTATAGCAGGCTCCTGTCGAGAGCAAAAAGAGACAGATGAGGATCAAGTGCCCTTCAGAAGCTGCTCCTTGTCTCCCCTAGGATAAACAATTTCATGTCAGGGTGGCTGCTGGAGAAGCTGCTCTGCCCATGGAGCTCCAGACAAGTTTCCACACTGCAATCTCATGGCAGGCAGGCGTGGAAGCTCCTGCTTCCAGCAGCTGTCTCTCCATTTATTAAAGAAAAAAAAAAATGAAGTGAGGGGGAATAAGTGTTAATCGGAGCGTTCCCACCCTTGCAGGGAAGGGATGCTGTGAGCACTACGCATGGGAAGTTGCTGGAGCTGAGCCAGATCCTGCCCTGCTTGGTGCTGAGATGAGCTCCATGGTGCCCGGTGGGTGAGCAAAGGGACCTGGGTGCTCACACAGCCCCCAGGGATGAGCCTCCCACCCTGGGGGAGCTCAGCACCCTTTCCCGTGCAGGCCCTGGGGGACAAACCACAATGCTTTGCAGTTCCTAGAAGGAGAGGCAGGGAGAGAGGGCAGGGATCCTGTGTCCCACACACCAGGGCTCGGGTTGCAATTCCCAGAAGGGGGCAGCTAGGGGAAGCCAAAATTAGCAGGCAACTAATTCTGCCCCTCAGTACATCCCCTACCCCAGCACCACAGCAACTGCTGATGGGAAACCGTACATCCTGGCCATGACAAGAAGATGCTTGGCAATCCCTTCCCTTGAGAGAGAAAAGAAAAAAAAAACCAAACATGAGATGAAAGGAGCCCAGAAGCTGCAGGATGACCTGCTGGGAAGGTCTCAGTGCTGTACAGACCTCGGAGCCCAGCACCAAATCCCCTCACACCCTTCTATGGCTACCCAGGTCCAACGCTGAGCACCCAAAGGGAGGCCAGGGGAGGGGGAAGGAAGGGGGATACAGTTTCCAGCCCTTGGTTCAGTGGTGTGGAATCTAATGCCGGGGTTATTTAAAGCCCGAGTTTGAGCAGCGTTCAGCTACTGGTTGCGTGATCAGGATAAAAAATCGCAATCCTAATTCCTGGCCCCCCGGTGCCTATGGCAACTGGTATCTGTCTCCTTGGAAACTAATCTCGTGGTATTTGAACAATGTACCAAGGGCCTTTAATCTCCCAAACACTGTAAATCTTTATTCTAGCCTGCTCGCCTCCTACCCCAAGAGCCAACATAAAAAGCCTGTTGTTTTCCATGAAGTCACCAAGAGCTGAACTCGAATTTTATATTACACGGGCACATGATGCTCTTTTGCCTTTTTTTTTTTCTTCATTCCCGTTTTTTTTTCCCCTCTACAGAAAAATCCCACGTGCACAATGCCTGCAGGGGCTGCAGCACTGGCCTCACACCCAGCCTAAGGTTTGGTTTCTCCAAACAGCACCCAATGCCCCATTCTGGCTGTCACCCCAGTTGGTGTGTCCACCTTGAGCCTGTCTAACTGGGCACTGCTCCAGAGGGTAGTAACAATAATAACATCAACAACTAATAATAATAATAATAAATCTGAATTATCTTATTAAAAAAAATTCCACAAACTGCAAATATAAAAAGACACAATATCCAGGGTAATGAGTTGGTAATGAGCAAGGGTCCACCATGGTTCTCACCGTGGAAGACTGTGCTGGTGGGCACCTCATTTTCCTTCACAGCACTCAACCCCAATGTTTTTTTCCCTTGCAAAGCTGCTGTTTATGGCACCAACCCCCCCCTCCAGCTCCCAGGTAGGGCTGGGGTGGCCCTGTCCCCCAACACTGACCCCTGCCCATGGCCAACACTGCTCATCACCTGCTCTCTGCTCTGCCCAGGTAATTGCCTCTGCATAAGAAGGTTTCTGACAGATGCTACCTAATCTCATCACGTTTCAATTTTATCTCTAATATTTGTCTCTGGTTACTGGTGTCTCAGCATCAAGTATTCCCTGTGTCACAGGACAGGCTATTTGCTAATCCCAGGCTTGGCTCTCTGCAACACAAATAAGCTTAATAAAAAAATAAGATGGCTTTCTGAAGGGATGAGAGGAGGCTCAGAGACATGAGCATCCTGTGCCCTGAGCTCCCCCCTCCTGCCTCCTCCCTTCTCCCTGATTTATGGGATGAGTTGGAAAGGCGAGAGCCTACGTCAGGTTCCCCTGGCACAGAATCACAGAATGGTTTTGCCTGACCTTAAAGATCACCTGGTTCCATATCTCCCTGCTTCCCAGCCCTCTGCTTCCATGGTGGGGAGCACATGCCA
Source organism: Florisuga fusca (assembly GCA_038090715.1). Lineage (NCBI taxonomy): Eukaryota > Metazoa > Chordata > Aves > Apodiformes > Trochilidae > Florisuga > Florisuga fusca. Next base: position 1,405,308 of record JAAWXA010000046.1, on the reverse strand, counting down.
AGGGCCGGTGCCAGATGGGTTTTGTCAGCAGCAGCCTCAACACCTGCTCAGAACCATCCTGCACAGGCAGGGGGCCCACCACCAGCAATAGAGGAGTTTGGGTCACCCTGCCAGGGAGTCAGGCAGTGCCACCAGGGATGGGTCCCCATTTCCTTCCTAGGGCAGCCTCAGGCTGGGGCATCAGCCCCGAAACCTCCTGCTGCTCATGCAACCCCACCATCACCCTGGTGCTATCAGGCCTCAGCACCACCACCCACTGCCAGAGACAAACAGCCGTGGGTGCCACGCTGCCCCCACCCACCCCGGGCACAGACATCACCCTGAACAGGGTGACAACACGCCAGGAGCCACCAAGTCCAGCCAAGGATGACTCTGGCATTCCCTGGCCCTGGCATGAGTCCTGCATCCCGGGAGCTCAGCAGCTGAGGGTTCCTGGGGGGTCCCCAACCTATGATCCTAGGGGGATCCCTAGTAGCTGGTAGAGCTGTCCAACCTCCAGCTGAGAGGTTCCCACCAGTGTGATCATCCCTACAGCTCTGGGGAGGAGATTCACCAGTGTCTAATATAGCTTGGACACCCAGCACAAGGTCTCCTCCTACCACGGGGGCTTGGGTGCTTTAACACTGTCCCCGAGCCTCGCCATGATGTGTGGCAGACAGACAGCTGGATGGAGACAAACCCACACCCAGAGAGGGTTGTGACACACCCCAATTCCCTGGCCATGCCTCCACTCCCTGAGGAGCTGCCCCCCTGCATCGGTGCCTTCACCTGGGAAGGGCATCTCAGGGGGGTCCTGGTGGTACTGGGGTCCTGCCCCCACCCCTGGCAGGATTTGGGGAGGAAGGGCAGAGGTGGCAGGAGTGTCCTTGTTAGCCAGCTATTTCAGCTGTGACTCAAAGGCCCCTGGGGCTGGCACGGGGCTGGCCCTAAGGAGCCCTGGGAGGGCAGCCCCAGGCTGGTCTGCACCCAGACAGGGCCTCTCCCACATGCTTCTGCTCCGAGTCATCCTGGGACAAGGTGACCTGGACACTGCCACCTCCTCCTGCCTCAGACATGGCAGCCCTCAGGCTCCACCATGGTGGCCTGGGCCAGCACTTCCTTTCCCCTGACGCCTTGCACCACACAAAGCACAAAAACTCCATCTTTCCCAGGGGAAAACTGGCCCGGGATCAGCATCACCTCAAGGGGACATCCATCACCTCAAGGGGACATCCATCACCTCAAGGGGACATCATCCATCACCCCAAGGGGACATCATCGACCACCTCAAGGGGACACCCATCCCTGCCCAGCGGGACGAGGCCACCAGTTCCACCTCCCAGTCCAGCTCACCCAACCAATCAGCCCTACCACCACTTCAGGGTAGTTTAGCAAGGGAAATGAGTCAACAGAGGTGTCCTCCAACACCATCCTGAAGGGACCTTCAAGGACACCAAGCCCCTGCAGCACCGGCACAGCCACGACCATGACACAGCACATGGGGACAGCGGAGCCTGAGGTCTCACAGAAACACATGTTCCTCCCTGCTAAATTCCAGCTTAATTCTCATTTCCATTGTGTTATGAAACACATTATCTGTTGAAACTAAGTCAACAGTTGTTTGCATTTACGTGTAAACACAGAGAATATTAGGAATGGGGCCAGCATTCTATTTGCATACGAAACGCTGCCGGCGCTGCCCTCTCTCCCTGGCTCTGCTCCATCGCTGCAGTTCAAGAGATGAGGGGAGATGGTGAAACCCAAGAGCACTGCAGCTCAAGAAGCTAAAAAAACCCATGTTTTTCCCTACTTTTATTTCCACGCATCAGAAAAAAAAAACAACAACAAAAAAACCACCAAACCCATCCCTTTAAACCCACACACCGCACCGACACGCACGCCCCTTCATCTCAGGCCCAAACCGAAACCACTTCAAATTCCCAATGATACACATATCTTATCAGGACTGCTTTGCATAGCACATAAATATTTATTTGCTTTTAATCCTGCAAAGCAAACCTGCCTCGTGGCACATTTCCCTTCAACGGCAGCTCTGGCGCCCAGCAAAGTGCCAAGAGAAGCAGCGCCTCAAACCCAGAGACTGGTTTAAGTGCAAGGGCAGGGAAACAAGAACCCAGCACTTCTCAGGGTGCCCAGGGTGGTTTTAGGGGTGCTGAGGAAGCTGTAAGGCACCCTGGTTCCTTGACACCAGGGAAAGCAGAAGCCTGGCTCAGGCGCCCCATAAATAGCAGAAAATAAATACGTGTGCGTTGTGGTTTGGGCGTGGGAGGTGGCTTGATGCTGATTTAGCTCTGGGATGTTGATGCTTCCAGGAGAGGTGATACCAGGAATGAGGACTGGCACCTCAGAAAAAAAAAAACCAACAACAACAACAACAAAAAAAACAGAACTAAAAGCAAAACAAACAAAAAAGAGATTTTCGGGGCGGTGGGAAGGGAGAGCAGCTGCTCATGGGGAAGGCAGAGGGGGGCACATTGCTTTTGGGGGGCTTGCAGCTTATTTTTTTGACGTTTGTAAAATATCAACCCAATTTGTTGGGTTGAAAAATGGAAACCCTTTGATGTCTTCATCTGAAAGATGGAAAATGAGCAGCTGCACTACCAGGGGCTGGCTTAGGCTCTCCATCACCCCCCTTCAGGATGCCACCAAGCAGAGACCTGTATCCCAAACGCCACCAAGATGCATGCAGCCTCATTCGCCGCAAAACTTGTCAAAACCAATTAAAGAAAAACAAGAATTTTCAACCCCTAAACCACCCCAACACCCAAAACACCCCAAAATTACCTCTTGATTCAGCCAGAAGGATGGGAAGCAGTGCACTCGCCCGCATCCCTCCCTGCTCTGCAGCAATGAAAGCATTCAGCTGGGGACCCACGGAGCCTGAGTTAATTTCTTAATCAGTTCCCCCTAAATGGGTGGCAAGCAATTAGGCAGCGTGGGTGCCAAGCCCGGGGCAGCTCTTGGCACGGCTCTTCACCCCACAGAGAGGGAACCCCAGAGGTACTTGACAATGGGGGAGTAAATATTGAAACAGGAGGGTTTAGCTCAGCTACCCTGCCTTGTCCCCTGTGAAGCTGCAGAGCCAGGTAGAGCCCAAAATACCTCATTAAAAACAAAATGCTGTTTATCCCCAAGAGGGGAGGATGCACCTTAACCTCTCCCCAAGGCTGCTGATCTGGGATGGGGAGGAGAAACAACCCCTACAAGAGGCTTCCCCTAGGTGCTGAGCCTGATCCTGCATCTCTCCCAGCCCCAAACCGAGACCCCTGGAACATCAGCACCCTCACAAAGGGATACAGCTTCATCCCCACTCCCCTCTGCCCATCACCTGGCTTCTGGGGTCACAAAGCCCCCAAACAGGCAGCCCAGCTCTGCTCAGCATCCTTGCAGCTACTCAAAATACCAAGGGCAATAAAGAGAGACTCAAGCAGAAAGCAAAATCAATACCAATAAGAAAGGTTCTGGGCTTCAACGCCTTCCATAGCATCACTGGTGAAAATCAGGTTAGAGAAGGAGGGGGCAGAGGACAGACAAAGCCCCCCCACACCCACAGCACGTGGGTTCCAGAGGGACAGCTTTTGCTGACAGGTTTTCCACAGAAATCACCAATGGTTTCTAGACAGGGAGCATGCAGAGGGGGGTGCAGACCCAGCCACGAACCACCCCCTCCTCCCCCCAAGTTTGATCCCACCACAACTTATGGGGAGGAGGAAGAGGAGGGAGACCCCAGCACCACAGCCTGGCTCCCACCCAGGAGCTTTTGGGCAGTGTGGAGCCAGAGGGAGGGAGCACACAGGGACACGGGCTGGCTGTCAGCCAGCACTGGGAGCAGAACCACCTTCCCCTTGCTCTCATCACCCGACGGGAGCCACTTCCCTTCCTGCTCTTCTGCTCCTGTACTTCCAAAGGGTCAGTTCCCAATGGGCAACTTCTTCCCTGCCCCAACAGGGACAGTACCAGGAGCCAGTTGATGGTGAGACCCCATTAAGGTGGCAAAGCCAGCATCCTCAGCAGCAGCTGCCCCCCAGCAGAGACAATCTCCATGTTATTTTTAATTATCGGGTTTAAAATAATGAAGGATGCCTACGTGCTCTGGTGCATCGATGGCAACCCAGCAGAAACCCAGTGGTTAAAAATAGCCCTTTCCAGGAGTGTGGCTGCCAGCCACCCACGGGCACCCCTGGCCCTGTGGGACACTCTCTCTGCCCCATCCATCAGCATCACCACACCAGGTCCACCTCACACCAGGAGCTCAGCCAGGCTGGAAATATGCCTCTTACAAGCATGAAAAAAAAAAAAAATATCAACCCCAAAATAAAATATTCAACAACACCTATGCTGCTAGGAGAGAAAGCAAGAAATCAGGAGGAAGAAAATCTACTGGCCATGAAGCCACAACCTGAGCAGCTGGTGTTCAGAGAGCTGAGGGGATTTGTGCTCCAGGGTGCAGAGGGGAGGAAAGCATCGCCCTCGGCGGCAGCAAAAGTAGAGGAAACTTTTGCAGCACTGGAGCTGGCTTTTCTCCTGGCAAGCCTGGTGTACAGGCAGCGACAGGGCTGGATTTTGGCAGGTGGAATTCCCACGGAGATAAAGACCTTGTTTTTCAACAAGCGGTGGCATCGTACAGGAATTACAACAGCAAACATGGGGAAACAAAGAGGTTTTCAAAAGAGAGCATAATCCTCAGAGGGGCGGCTGGGGGAGGAGGATGTGGGAGAGATGTGGGGCTAAGCTCCTGCTCTCCCACCTCCCTCTAAAGGAATAAAGCTTTGGGCATGTGGGGAAAAAAAACAAACCAAACCAAACCGAAAAAACAACCCACCTGAAGGCTAAGTATTTGAGGAATTCAGGATGGAGGTGGGATTTTTCATGGCAGATGCTGGGTGCCTGCTCTTCCCTGCAGCAGGATCCAGCAAGGAGCCATGGGAAGGGCACTGGTGGATGCTGGGTCCATCCCAGAGCCAGGTTTTTGCTCCAAGAGCTTGCACGGGGAGGGCTGAGGATGCACCGCATCCCATCACTCATCCCATGGGACTCTCAGGTCACCCCCCCC
>JAAWXA010000046.1:1291181-1400249 GCA_038090715.1 Florisuga fusca | reverse complement strand
CAGGTCCCCCCCCCCCCCTCCCCGCTCTTTTTAAGTAAAACAAATAAATACAACCTGACACTCATTCTAACATCGTTATTAAATGTTTAATGCCCTGGTAAAGGTCACCAGCTCCCACCACAGAGCTCACTAACAGCACAGGGGCCACGGGCTTCCAACCACGCTGCTCCCCGGGAGCTGCAGCGCCCAGCACGCTCCTCTCCCAGCACAACATCTCCCCAGGGAGCTGCTGGTGACAAACGTGCCAGAAACCTGAAGCCACCCCACCTACTGTCAATGCCAGCCCCTGGCTGAATTTCATCTGGGGACACGGGAGCGGGTGTTGGCATTTTTTTTGGGGGGGGGGGAACAAACATACCCCTAGCTCTAGCTCAGGGCAAAATGCTGGAATTTCACTTCTGGGGTTTCTAGGCATTTTGGGTTGTTGGTTTTTTTTTTTTTTTTTCCCCAGAAAGATGAGATGAAATTACAGCCCAGTGATGCCCCTAAAGGGTGCAGAGCAATTTATTTTCAGTGATCCTCCTCTAATGAAGCTAATTTATAACCTTGTCAGAAGGCACATAGACTCGGGGCACCGGCGCGGCTCCCTTCCCCCTGCCTGCCTTTCCCAGGATGAGAACCTCCGACCCAAACCCCAACCAGGATGTTTATTTAAGGCCCAACACCCCAAAGGCACTTTAAACATGCAGAGTTCCTCACATATTTCTGTCAACCAAACGTGATCCTTCCTGCTGGCGATGGCAAAAGGGCTTCCAGCTCCATCCCCTCTGCCACCCGGACGGGGCTGTCCCACTGCTGGGATGGGAGCACGGACGATGCTATGGGATCCAGGGACCTGGTGGCACCTTTGGGTGCCCTGACAGACCACAGCATCCCCCCGCATTGGGGTCCCCAAGGTTTGGCAACGTGGTGACCTAATTTTTGAGGGACTTGATGATGACCCATCCCAACAGCCCCGCCGCGCTCCGATGGGCTCCTCATTAGCTGGAAGGGGTCAACAGCTCATCCCCCAGCTGGTTAAAAGGGAGGAAACCATAAGAAAAAAGCCATTTCTTCCTCTGTACCAACCAGTCCTGTTTCCCCTCAGCCCAACAAGCCCCACGGTGGACACGGGTGGGAAGGAGCAGGAGAAGCAGCGTGGCAGGCAGCTCCCACCACGCCAGCACCGCGCTTCAGCAGATGCTGGATTGTAACATCATTATATGTACCTAACCAGATTGCTTTATGGTAGCCCTCCAACAATAAAAACAGAGCATCTAAAGGCAGCAGCCAACTCCTAGGCTTTGACAAACCCAGGTGCCAAGTGTACATATAAAAAAAAAAATAAAAAAAATCTCTCTATAAATCACCATTTCAGAGGTCATGTTAATAAACTGATTTTTTTTCCCCATCATAAACCACATGTGACTCGTATGTACCAAAAAAAGATGTACAATTCCATCTTTTAAGTTCATCCAAGCTCTGGGGAGAGGAGCTGTGGTGATGCTATAGGTACATGGGGCTCCAACCCAGATCTACCTGCCCAGGACAAGCGAGGGATTGGCCAGCATTGGCGTTCCCTGGGCAAGCACAGCAAATGGGGTCCTGGCCTGCTAAATACTATGCAACACAAATAATAAAGATCATTCCCACATATTTAATCATCAGCAGAGCTCTGGGCAGAAATTAAAATCAGGCCCCTGCTAATTAGGGAGATGTAATCCTGCCTTTCCTACAGGTTCTTCCATCGACTGCAATGAAACAAGCAGAAAACCCACCTAATGGGGAGACAAAGGACTTGGATGGGTGCCTCAAACAGATCCCAAAGCCCCATAGCAGTGGGGACAGCCCCATCCTATTGCTGCTGGGGGGGATGTGCCAAATCACCCCTCCTGGGGGGCTTGGTGCTGGTCCAGCCCTGAATGCAAACCATCCTTTTGGGAAGGTCTGAGCAGCACCCATCCATCCACCCATCCATCCATCCATCCATCCATCCACCCATCCACCCATCCATCCATCCACCCATCCATCCACCCATCCACCCATCCATCCACCCATCCAAACCCCACCACTGCAGTGGGTTGCATGGTCCAGCAGCTCACTTCAAGCCTCATCCCAACCCTTTTGGCAGCCCAGAGACTCTCCCTGATGGCCGGTGGGCACAGAGGGCAGCACCAGCCTTACTGGCACTGCTCCCAGGTGCTGTCAGCACTGCAAGGTGCCACCCCTGCTCCCCAGCACTTACCAAGTGGCCGAGCTTAATTCCAGACGCGAGGACTGCAGCTAATTAGAAGCAGGGCTGGGTTGGTCTCTTCCAGCTCCATGTGCCAGCACAGGGGCTCTGCCCAGCTCCCAGGTGTCACCTCCATCCCCAGACAGGCCAGAGCTGTCCTGGAGCCAACCACTTGGTGCCACCAGGCTGGAGCTCCAGCAGCAGATGAGCAAGCTGGTGGCCAGTGTCCCAAGGCAAGGTGACCTCGGGTGAACATTAAGGGGTGGGTGGATTCTCAGGCAGACACAGCTGGAGGTGAAGGCTGTGAGCTCTGCTGAAACCTGGGTGTGGGGAGACACTCATCCCCACATGCCACCCTTTGAGGAGGGGTGAAGCATCCTCTCACACAGCAACCAGACAAAACCAAGGAGGTCTTTTTCACCCACTGCAATGGTCTCATTCCCTCACTGGTACTTTGCTCCAGAGAACCACCTCTCCACTCACCCCATGTTCTCCCTAAGCCAGACTGACCACCTCTATGTTCCTCTAACCAGAAGTTACCAGAGGAAAACCTTTGAGGTTTTTGGGGTGGTTTTTGTTTGGTTCTTTTTTTTTTTTAGCAATGGAGAAGGAAGCTAAGGGCTCCCTGATGGCCTTGCCACCAGCAAGACCTGTGGCTGGGATCCCATGACTCAGACAAGGACAGGGACTCAGCTCTAATCTCTCTACCAAACCCCTCTTCTCACCTCAAGGGATTTCTCAGCCCCTCTTGTTACAAACTGCACCACAGAGCTGTTGGTTATCAGGATCTGGGCACTACATATTCTATTGGAAATGCTCAAATCCCTCCAAACTCTACCCACCCATTACAAGGGGATGTTTCTCCTTCAGGAACACCAAACCCCTCCAGCTAAGCAGGACACACAATCCCTGGCAGCAACCAGCACCCTCATGCATCACCAGAAAGTGCAAGAAATGCAAAAGAAACCCCAAAGTTACCAAACATCCCACCCACCCGCCACCTCCAGAGGGATCTGTGTCCCAAAGCAGCTCTCTGAGCTCTCAGATTTTCCAGGTGCAGATTAGCAGTAGGTTTTTGGTGCCCACCATGAGCCTTGGCACCCATCCAATACTTGGATGGCCCAGGGGCACAACCAGAGCCCAGCACACCCCGTAGGGGATGTCACCCAGGGGCAGAGGACATCTGAGCTTTGTCCCTCAAAGTGCTGCTGGAGCAGTGGTCCCAGGCACACAAGTGGGTGCTGAATGACACATTTCCAGGACCCCTTCTAGGTCTGCACTGACCTCTCTGGGGGCCTTCACTCCTTTTGATGTTGCAGATTTACAGAGGATGAAGACAAACACCTCATTCCTCTCATGAGAAGTGGGGATCAGGTTGGAAGGGGAGGACACCCTGATGAAGGACAGTGACAGATGCACAGCAGCAGAGTGATGCTCCTCGCTGGTCCTCTGCTGAGGTGAATTCTGTCCTCAAACCAGCCAGACCAGCAGGGAGCAGAGACAAAGCAACGTGAAGGCAGAGAACTCAACCAGAAGCAGTCTGGCTGGAGGAATGCACAGCTTCCTCTGCAGGAGGGGATCAGTGTCCCCAGAGCTTTCCTTCCCAGCACCTTCCCTCCAGGACAACCTCCCTGATGCTGTGTTGGTCCCTCAGAAACCACCGAGGTGTCTGTAAGGTGGTGTTTGGCCATGGCTCCTGAGCTGGGAGGAGATGTGGGGGGTATCACCCACAGCAGTGATGCCCCAGCTGCTCTGGGGGACGTCTCCAGCAGCTCAGCCCACGGTTCCACCACCACAGGGGCACCACACAGCAGGGCTGAGCACCCACCCCAACTCACTGCACATTTTTCTCCTGGCCTTGAAGCAAAGTCAACCAATGGGTCAGCACCAAGCAACAAAGAATTGAACTGGTGACCTGAAAAACACAAACCCCCACCCACAAAGTCCACCTGGACCCCAGGCACCACGCAGCCTCGAGCCTCCTGCAGCTTCTCACCAGACTGAGAGCTCCTGACCTCTTTTTAAAGATGATGCTTCATCTTGAGGTGAATAAATAAAACATGGCTTGAGAAGGGACAGGCTACAAAGGGGCAGAATAAGGTCTCCAGGAATCCTTGTTCCAGCCTGCACAGACTCACCAGCTTCCCAGGAAACCTCTGGCTGGGGCTGCTTGCTGCCCCCAGCCCCACTGCTCAAGCCAGCATCCAGATGGACACCAGAGACCATTCCCCACAGCTTCTAATAAATGAATCACTACACACATTTTTACCTCCTGGATGGATCTCTCCATCCTCAGAAGGGGGTCCCAGTAGGTCTTCCCCCTCCTTCTCCCTCTCCTCGAGGAGAAGCTTTCTGGTGGTGGCAAACCCACCCCACGTGCCTTCAGCATCAACATCTGCTCCCCCCAGGGCCCCAGAGGAGATCTGTCATTGACAATGAGGTGCAAAACAGGGAGACATGGCAGGAGGGGCAGAGCCCAGAGCCCAGCCCACACATCCCCTTCCCCAAACCATCACCCACCACCTGCTCCTGGGAGAGCTCCATCCTCACCTCATCTTCGGGGATGAGCCACCACCACATCCACCCACCACAGGCATCTGCTGATGGACACCAGTGGCACCAGGAATAACCACACCCCTTGGCCAGAGGGCAGGGCAGGGGAGAAGAGGGTGATGCTGCATGAGCCCAGCCCAGGGGTCAGCCCCACAGTGGGTCCAGCCTGGCCCCCAGCCCCTCCACATTCCTCCAGCCCATCCGCCGGGGTGCAGGCAGCTGAAATTCCCAAAGGAAGTTCAGGGCATTGGTAATTGCTGAAAAAAATCCCAGCTATTTCCTGCGGGAGCAGCAGATGGGAATCCCCCATTAGCTCAGTGGTCGCTTGTTTTGGTCTGGGATTTTGGGTCTTCGGGGTGTTTTTCTCCTCATTTTGAAGCAGGATGTCACTCAGGTCATACATGACACCACATCATGTGAGACAGCCAAACCCATCCCCTCCCTGCTGGCCCCAGAGCTCACCCTCCTTGTCACCTCTTGCCCCACACAAAGTGCCACTGGATTTGATGATCTTAAAGATCTTTTCCAACCAAGATAATTCTGTGTTGGGCTCCTGGGACAGCACCAGGCTGCCAGCAAGGGCACTGTCTCTCTCACCCAGGCTGGTAGGGCAGGTTGCTAAATACATCCCTGAGCAGGTTCCTTCTCTCCTCTCCTGGCTTCTCATTAGCAAACCTAAATGAGCAGCAACCCACAGCAGCACCAGCAGCTCCTCCACTGGGACACAAAAGCCCTCCCAGGAGGGACAGCAGAAGGAGACGGTGGCGGCCACCAACGTCTGTCCCCTGTGTCACCCCCAGCTCCTGCAGCCTGACCCCTACCCCTGCCTGCACCCAGTGGTGACACATCTGGGCAGGGTTCATCCTGAAAACACAGCCTTGAGAGGTGACACCAGCTTGGGCAGCAGTGGGGCATGAGAAAACCAGGGGCACAGCCCCCAGCCAGGGCATCCTTTGGGGCAGCCAAAGTCACCTGTCCCTCAGCAGTCACCACTATCTGGGTCATCACCAGGACCCTGGTGAAGGGACAGGGGCCACGTGGGTGGCCACAGAGCCACCCTGTGCTCCGAGGCAACCCTGACACCCAACCAAGCTGCTTGGTACCACCCTGATGGTGGCACACGTCACCCTGCTCCAGCAACGGGGACCCACGAGACACGGAGGAGACACAGAGCTGTGGCCTTCAGCATCCCAGCCCCTCTGCTGCCGGGGAGGTCGGGGCTGCCACCAGCAGCCACCACACCACTTTCTCGTTTCAGAGCGAGCGCTGCGGCGCTTTCCACGGGAGTGGGAAATTCCACACAGCAGGGCCCTGGAACCTGCAGACTGAAAGGTGCTCCCATCCGCTGGATTATTCCCCAGCTGCAGCACATCCAGCAGCTCCCTGGGGAGCAGAGATCCCGAAGCCGAGGGCCCCATCACGTGCGGCTCTGTGCCGACATCCCCAGGCTCTGTCTGGAGCCGCTGGCACGGCGATGGATGCGGCAGGAGCCAAGGGAACGATCCCCAAGCTGCCGTGACACCCCTCCCCGGGGTTCTGCAGGGGTGCTCGGCGGCACCCAAGCCTCACAAAAACACCCCGGCCCTGCTCGCACACCCCGGGGTTACCTCCGCAGAGCCGCCGGCTCCGAGGCTCGCTCCGGTGCCAGACGTATGAATAGGATGGCTCCGAATTACAGCTTAACCCCGATAAACCCAACCGCCGGCCCCGGGCGCTGGAGGGACAAGGGCAGAGGATCCCCGAGAAGCAACTTTCTCCCCATCAGTGATCAGCGTCCCGAAGAACCCCCGCTTGTCCCCGGGGAGCCGCAGAGGGTATTTGTCCCTCCACCCCCCCCGGAGCCAAGGCCGGGGCTCCAGCCCAGCCGAAGCCCCGAGCACCCGGGCAGCTCAGCTCAGCTCAGCTCAGCTCAGCTCAGCTCAGCTCAGCCCTGCGGCTGTTTCCAACCGCGCTGCTGGAGGAGAGGGGGGCGAGACCCCCGAAACAGCCCTGCCCGCAGTTCCCCTGCCCGGACCCCTCCCGATCTCCCCTGCCCGGACCCCTCCCGCACCGGGGCAGGTGACAGTCCTGGAGCCATCTCAGGGACACTGCTGGGGTGCTGGGCACCAAGGGAGAGCCTGACACCCCCTGACTGCCCAAGCACCCCCCGGTAACTACCCCGCCATCCCCCTGCCATGCCAGCCAGCACCATCATCCCCGCTCCCTAATGTCCCCCCCTCCCCTGNGTGTATAAGAACAGACATGGCACCGTGTGACCCAGTCTGGCACCATATGACCCATTCTGGCACCATATGACCCAGACTGGCACTGTATGGCCCAACATGGCACCGTGTGACCCAGTCTGGCACCATATGACCCATTCTGGCACCATATGACCCAGACTGGCACTGTATGGCCCAACATGGCACAGTATGGCCCAGACTGGCACTGTATGGCCCAACATGGCACTGTATGGCCCAGACTGGCACCGTGTGACCCAACATGGCACTGTACAGCCCCACTCAGCCAGTGCCATCCCAGCCTGGCCCATTTGGGTCACCCAGCTCACCAGACCCAGGCCCACCCCACGGGTGCTGCCACCACCCCCCTGCTTGATGGCCCAGGAGGTGGGTGCTGGCTGGGGAGGTGCCTCTGCAGGGGGCAGGGGGTGATCTCCTGAGCTCCTCACTGCTCGTTAATGAATGGCAAATTAAAACAAATGAAAAACTAAATAAAAATAAAAACTAAAAAATAACTTGACAGCGTTTTAACCTCAAAAGTTGGAAAGTGCTGACAGGTTTTTTGTTTTTTGGTTGTTTTTTTTTTTTCCCTTTGAAGCACGCATTGTGCAGCTGCTCCATTAGCTGGATTTTGTCTTAAATAAGTGATGATTTATTACTGCTCCGGGGCCACAGGGAGAAGAAAACATTTTAAGAGAAAAATACTTCTTTTTTTTTTTTTTTTTTTTTTTTTTTTTTTTTTTTTTTTTTTTTNACAGCTGGCTCTGCCCCTTTGCCCCCTCCCAAGGCTGGGCTATAACCCCCAGGGGCTCCCACCCTGTGGCCTCAGACACAGCATCTCCAGGTGCCAGCTCTGTCCCCTTTAGCCAAAAGTTTTCTTCTTGTGGCCAGACGTTGCTATATGGATTTCTCAGGTGTTTAAAGAGGGCTGCACAATACTACAGATCTTTGGTAGTCACCCACAGATCCTTTATGGAGCAGACTCATACCCTTTATTACAGGTGAAATCAAATAGTTTCTTCATAAATGACACAGGAAAACCTATAAAATGGTAAGAGAAAATTACAGATATTCTACAGGAAGTATGAACAACCCCTGAAAGCTTTCCAGAGGAAGATAAGAAAATTCTGAAGGAGAGAACAGTCTTTCACAAGATTGCACTTTGAAGAAATGGTATCTGAACACAATATGAATGCATTTTAACTGAACCATTTGTATTAGTGATATTCTTGGCAATTTTTAAAAAAATTGTTTGTTATCTACCTTTATCCCTTTTTTCTGAGATGAATTTCAACTAAAAACTAGTTTAAAATATGTAATTCTCATGGCTTTCCCACAGCAGCTTAGCATTAACACAAAATTTACACCTTTGTTCAAAATGCCAAAATGTTTTCACATATTTTAAATCTTAGTTTAAACAAATGCTATCCCAGAGACAAAAGAGAGGCAACTGGTGAACCAGAAGATAAAGGAGCCTTTCTGAGAGATGGGCCTTGGCTTTCAAATCACCCTAGAGGACTTTCACAGGAGGGTGTCCAGGCTGCCTTGACTCCAAGCACAGAACATAGCTCACTTCAGGGCCATCCTCTCTGGTTTGTATTTCAGGGCTCCTCTGCCCATTGCTGCAGGAAGCTTCACAGAATTGGCATTGTTTTACCTCTGGAGTCCTCCAGTCCAGTCCTGGAGCATGAGCCAAACTTGTGGCTGCACTACAGACGTTGTGGAAATACCAGCAGACAGTCATTGGTCTGAAAAACTAATGCTGAACTCAGCCAGGGAAGGCACAGAGGTTGGACCTCTTGTACCTGTGCCACAATGCTACTTTTGAAGAAAGAAATGACAATTTTATCCTTGGCAGCAGCAGAGGAACAGCTCTGAGAAAGTTCCTGACACATAATTTTCCTGTATGACAAGCTCCAATTAATCTCTCTCATTATGGAATTCAATTTTATGTATAACTATGTAAGTCCTGTTCAGAAGGGTCGTTCTCAGCTATCCCAATAGAGGATATTGCAAAGTGCAATAGATGAGGCAATCCTGAGACTGGAGTTGCTGGAGGCTCTGGTTTGATGGGGTTGGTGAAGGAGCTGCATTGCAGACACATAGGATGTCACAGTGTGATTGGCAATGTCATAAAGGAGCTCTGTGTGTCATCCTTGGAATGGAACAGCTCATGACACGAGTGGTGCACATCAGAAGGAGCTTTTCGTGGGTCAAACACCATCTACAGACCCTTAAACAGGAGTTGGAATGAGCACTACAATTAGAGGATCTGCACACAGATGAGAGATGGCAATGGCTGAATAATGATCTGAGTTGGTTAAATAACAATGGTTGAGAGGGTTGAATGTGAGGATCTGGAAACTGGGAGATTTAATGATGCTGGCTAGAATAATAATAATTTGGGTAATTATAATGGGATGTCCTGGCACCAGNCGCACACACTTTTTTTTTTTTTTCCTTTTTCCCCCTCAGTGTTTGGAAGAGTGGAGAAGGGGCTTTGTGGTCTTGATGAGCCCCACCCTGGAGCATGGGGAGCCACCTGCCATGGGGACCACCCCCCATGTCCCTCCCTCGTGGCATCAGGTCTGGTGAACTCAGTGCATTGGCTGGGGGGGGTTGTGCAGGATCCCACCCAGATCCCAAGAGGGCTGAAGGGTTTGGTGGGTGCTGCTGGGGTGTCCCAGACCCAGTCCCCAGCTCACACCCAGCTCTGGTTGTCCCTGGGAGCACAAAGAAGGCGTGGGGACATGTTTGCTGGATCATTAAATGGAAGATCTTCCTCAGCAGGAAGAAATCAGGGCACCTTATGGCTCATTATCTTTAAACTAGATCCCCCTCCCTTCTCCCTCCACAAAAAAAAAAAAAAAAAAAAAAAAAAAGCCCCACCAAAATCAATTTAATTAGGTCACCAGAGCACAGGAGCTGAAACGGGGGAGCAGCACGGAAGGATGGGCAGGTTTGTGCCCAGGATTCTGCTGCCCCATGCCCCTGGCTCCTCTCACCCCTGCCCTTGGCCAGGAAAAAAAAAATGTGGGAAAACCCCAAGTGTTTTGGTGCAAAGTCCAGAGTGCCCCAAGGGCTGGGGTCCTGCCTGCACCCTGTGTTCCTGGTTGCCCCCTAGATGTTCCTGGTTGCCCTCCCCTGGCCCAGCCCCAGAGGTGTCCCCTGGAGACCCTGACCCGCCAGGCAGGAAGAGGGAGGGTTGGGGTTGGGGGATTTAAGCAACCCCTGTGTGGAGCCACCTCACTGCTGGGCAAATCCCCTGCAGGGTGACACTTCTCAGAGGCTTCTGAAGCACATGGTCCCCAGAGGAGACGCTGGCACTGGGGATGTCTGAGGTCCCTTGGCCAAAACCCAACATCTGTCGGGTCCCAGAAGTGCAAGGAACCATCTTACCCTTTCTCCTGGTTTGGGCAGAGACCCCAAGAGCTGGTGGCCAGGCTGGGACCCCAGGGGCTGGCACTGTGCCTGCTGGCTTGAGGGACCCATTTTACTCCTCTCCCTTGGGGACTGGGAACCAAATTAAGGTTGGAGACCTGGGGGTGCCACCTGTGGTCACCGGGGTGTGAACGGGGAGCTGAGTCCCCCTGGCCAGAACCTTGTTCCAAGGGAACCTCAGCTTCAGGCACTGGCCCCAGGCTGAGCCAAGAGCTCCGGGGAGGTGGAGAAGGCAGAATGGTCCTGAAACTGGGAGAAGGAGCCTGAGGAGATGATGTGGAGGGTGGTGGGCTGAGGGCTGAGCTTGAGGAGAGCTGGGAGGGATGGGCTGAGCCCAGCCTGGGGCTGCTGCCAGCAGGGAGCTCTGGGGCTGAGGGGGAGGAACCCCAGATGTTCTCCAGATGTTCCACAGGTGGAGGCACTGGGTGCTGTGGGCTGGATTCACCCCCCCCCCAGAGCCCCCATCCTCTGGAGATGCTCAGGCTTGTTAAAAGGCACCTGGTCCAGCTAGGGGAGGGATTTTGGTTTAAATGGTTTAAACCTTCTCTTCTAGTTTCCCATCTCTGCACATCCCTGCAGGACCCCACCCCAGGAGCATAAACCAGGAGATGTTTTATCTGGGGGCTGAAACAATGAGCTACACAAACCCATCCAGTCGAGTGAGTGGTGGGAGTGGGGTGGTTTAATCTGCTCTATCTGCAGCAATAAAGAAGTTCCTTGTCACAGCACCCACGAAAGAAAAGCCAACACGGCCAGAAAACAATCCTATCTGCAGCAAGATTGCGTCTTCTTTTTGAATTTCTTAATTAGTGACTGCTGGGCATCACAAGAACTGTTGTTTTCTCTGATATGCTGATTTCTTCTGTCTCTCGGTGGAATTGGAGATCACAAAAATTAAAAAAAAAAAAAAAAAAAAAAAAAAAAAAAAAAAAAAAAAAAAAAGTTTTAGTAAGGTCAGGAGGAATTTAATTGAAAGGATGAGTTGATTTCTTCTCTCCTAAAGGGGCACGGTGTTCTTTCACTCCAGCAAATTACTGGTGAAAGCCACTGGGGCAAAACAAAATGGTTTTTAGATTGTAGATCATAAAGCAGCACACTGCTGGAAGCCCCCCAGGACTTACGGGGTGAGCAGTGGGATGGGGGGAACCAGCACCCCACCAGGCCCAGCAGGACTGGGGGACCCCAAGAACCCAGAAGAGGAGAAGCCCAGGGGAGAAAGTTCTGAGATCTGTGGCTCCTGGGTGGGAGCTTTGAGGACTTTTCAGGGGAAAGAACTTTTCAAGCCAGGGATCACACTTCTTAGTTTTGAATTTGTTTTGAATGGTTTGGGTTGGAAGGGACCTGAAAGCTCATCCAGTTCCAACCCCCTCCATGGGCAGGGACACCTCCCACAGCCCAGGCTGCTCCAAGTCCCATCCAACCTTCAACACTGCCAGGGATGGGGCAGCCACAGCTTCCCTGGGGATGACCACTCTCAAATTAAAGATTTTCTTCCTTATCTCTAACCTCAGTCTCTCCTCTTCCAGTTTTAACCCATTCCCCTTGTCCTCTCCCTACCCCCCCGTGTCCAAANGTCTGAGCAGAGCAGAGCAGAGGTGGGGGGAGAGCTGTGCACCCCAGCAGCACTGGTGATTCTTCTGCAAGACCCATGCTGTGGAGGAACCCTGGCAAGGCTGTCCTGCAAAACCCCACCTGTGGCTCTTGGTCCCAAACTTGGCTGTAGAAAAATTAAAAAAAAAAAAAAGAACCAACAGCCCCAAACCCTCTCTCCATTCTCTGCCTGCTGGGGCACGGTGAGGGCTTGGAGCCAGGTTTGACTGCCCAGCTGCATTCACCACCTCCAGCTGCACTGAACACATCCCTGCAGTAAGCACCTCTGCATTTCTCACCTCTCGCTGCATTTCTCCATCTCTGCATCTCTCCATCTCCCTGCATTTCTCCCACCTGCCCATCTCCCAGCTGCTGGTGGTCATGCTGGTCTCCAAGTGCTCTGCTGCAGAAGTTTTGCCTCAGCAGAACAGATCAAATCCTTTTCCAGCTGCCTCACATGTGTCCCTTGGATTATTTCCATGCTAATGAGAGCCTGGGCAGGTGCTCCCCAACCAGAGCCTCTGGACAGTGTTCTCGGGAGATTTTCATCTTCTGACCCAATGTCCATCCCATCTCCACGTCCCCTGGCAGGAGGAAAGGCTCTTTCCTGAGCTGATGTTGGCACCAGGGGTTTCATTGTGGCTCATGGTGCAAAGAATGGGGAATCCAGGAGCACTGCCTTGGGAGGGGTCTGACTGCCCACCCCTTGGCCCCAGGGCCCCCTCTGCAGACTCAGGGTGTCCAAATAGGCCCAGGGAGGCCCCATCCGTGGAAATCCCTCTGGCTGCTATGGGAAGGCAGATGCTGGGGTTATCTCTGTGCTGTGTGTCAGCCAAGAGCATCCCCTCCTCCTGCCAGCATCACACGAGGGGCTGCTGGGGGACCACCTGCCCTGAGCCCTGCCCAAACTCAGGCACATCTTTAATTCACATATTTTTAACCAAATCTGTGGCTAAAGCTACAACCTCAGCCTTTGAAACCCACCATGGGATTTCACTGCTCCAGCTTTGCACCTTCCCCGGGGGGTGTTGGGAGGGGAAGGTGCAAAGCTGGAGCAGNTTTTATTTTTTCTTTTATTTTTCTTTTCTTGTTTTTTTATTTTTATTTTTTTCTTATTTTATTTTTTCTTTTATTTTTCTTTTCTTGTTTTTTAATTTTTTTATTTTATTTTTATTTTATTTTTTATTTTTCTTTTATTTTTCTTTTCCTGTTTTTTTTAATTTTTTCTTTTATTTTTCTTTTCCTGTTTTTTTTTTTTTTTTCCCCTGAAATTGTATTCAAAATAAAAAAACCTGAAATTGTCACACCATTCGCACTGAAGAGCAGGAGGTTGTCCTCAGCTATGCCAAGAGCTGGGAAGGATGCAAAGCCCTGAAGCTGTAAGATGGACACAGGAGAGAAGGAAGGAAGAAGCCCAGGTCCCCATCTGAGCTTCCCCCATCCCTGCACCCACGGGGTGCCCTCATCCTGGGTGGGAGCAGCCTCACGGTGCTGTTTAATTCCTGCAAGCACAGAAATGATTAGACACAACAAAATCATATAATTAGGGTTTAATAAGAGACTGTCCCAGACACAGAGAAGAAGTAGGTTAGATGGTGGCCTTTGTTCAGCTACAAAAGACATTAATTTGCAAATAATTTTAATATTAATTTTTTTTTTTTTTTTTTTTTTTTTTTTTGGTTATTTAGGCTGTTTTGAAAGTCTTGGATAAAATGAGAACTCTGGACTAAGCATTCCAGTTGCATTTCCAAGCACAGGAATCCAGCTTTGATGTTCCCCTTGATAACATCTTTTTAGAGCCTTGACTGCATCAAATTAAATTCTGATTACCCTGATAGTGCAATATACAGCTTCCAAATGTATTCAGGTGACTTTTTGTTCTGGAAGGAAATTAGTTATTTTGACAAGGATGCTTGTTAGGCAGCAAAGAGATGGGGAGGAAACATCCTTGCCAGGGAAGCAGCAAGTTCCTTGCCCTGATTTTGGTGCTGGGGCCACCGTGCTCTTCAAGCTGGGGTCACTGTGCTGGGGCTGCTGTGGGGAGGGGACAGGAGCAGCCCCTCCAAAAAAAAAAAAAAAAAGAATGGTATTTTTGGTGGCCCACAGGTCCCCCAGCACAAAGAACAGACCTGGTGCATCCATCCCCTCCAGAAGGGACATCCCAAAGGGATGGGTGTCCTTGGGGGGCAGCACGGGCTGCAGGATGGAGCAGGGCAGCCACAGCCATCCAGAGATGTCCCCTCATCTCAGCCCAGGATTAAACCCATCCCTGAAGCAGCCATCCAGCTGGGGGGCACAAGCACAACCTCCCAGGGGGATGAGGTCCTGAACAGGGATGAGGAAGGACATCCCACCCACCCCAGCCACCCCCTCTTCTGAGATCCCAAGGAGCAGGTTGGTGCCATCCTCACCCCATCCATTTCTCCCCAGTGGTCCCACTCCCCTCCTTGGCTGGGTGCTAGGATGAAAGTGAAGTGCAAATATTACTGTTGTCAGAGATTATCAGCTCCCCCCACTGTGATATAAGGATCTTTAAACTGCAGGTTTCATCCATCCTCTCCATTTGACCAAAGGGTGATGTCTGCAAACAAAAGCACCAGGGCTGGGCACCTGGTTGTGCATCTGCTCCTTGAGGAATGATCCAGTGGAACTACATAAAAGATGAGCTGGAGTCACCTGCCCTGAGTGTGGACATGGTGCTCATGGCCCCTGTGTCCTGCCCAGGGCTCAGGGAAGGGCTGGTGTGATGGGAACCCTGCTGTTTTCTGCCAGCTGTACTGGGGAGAGCCTCCCCGTTCCCAAAACCCTGTGGTGGATCACCCTCCTGGAATGTTGGCTGCAAGAGGGGATGTGTCTGGTGACCTCCCACTGAGCTTGGGGACAATGTGACAGCCACGGGAGGGGTCCCCTGCCTTGTTCTGCAGCCTCAGCAGCAAAGGGAGGACCCATGGAGCAGGAGGTCACAAACCTGGAAGCAGCTTTTTGGGGTCAGGGCTGAGCAGTGGCAGCAGGAGCCACCAGCTGGGACAGGATCTCACCCTCCAGCACTGCTCAGCAGTGAACCAAATGGACCTCAAATGGATCAAATGGACCTCAAATGGATCAAATGGACCTTCCTGTGCCTTGAGGTCTCTCCCAAGCAAAATTCAAACAGATGATCCTCTTCCCAGCCGCTGGAGGACAGTGAAGCACACAGCTCCAGCCATAAGCAATGCACTGAAAAAAATAAATCAGCAGGAGCTACCCTGGAGGGCAGCACAGCACATCTCACCTGGGGAATGAGGCTGCAGGATCAGGTTCTGAGGTTTTGTCATCACTCACCTTCGTTTTTGTTGGGACCCACCTCTGGAATCATCCCCTCACCTGCAAACCTCAGCAGCTGTTCAGCAAGAGTTTGAAGCTTTCAGGGCACTCCGGTGAGAATTTGGAAGAAGTTGATGAAAAGAAGCCAGGAAGCAAGGAATAAAAGCATTCCAGATTTTTTCCTACATCTCAAGACAGCTGAAACTACCAGGGAACCTCTGCTGTTCCCCAAAGGTCCTACAGCACATGGGTGGAGGAAAATGTGGAAGGAGAGATGGAGGTTTCATTGCTTTATGGAGTGTTGCTGAGCTGGGGCACAGCCCATGGGTTGCATTGAATATTAGGAACAATTTCTTCCCTAAAAGGGTTGTCAGGGCCTGGCCCAGGCTGCCCAGGGCAGGGCTGGAGTCCCCAATCCCTGGAGGGATCCCAAAGCCCTGGAGATGTGGTGCTGAGGGACATGGGGCAGGGCTGGGGGAAGGGTTGGACTCAAAGGTATTAAAGGTCTTTTCCAACCAAAATGATTCTATGGATCTATGAGAAAAAAAGCACCAGGGCCAGACTGAAGTCCCCCTGGGTCTGGCCCCATGGGGACAGCATAACCCCATGGAGCTCAGGGCATCTGCAGGGGGATGCGGTGGGAACATGGGGCAGGAGGGGCAAGGGGCTGATCTGGAGCTACCCTGACCCTGGCAGCACCCACAGCTCCCCTGGGGCTGATCCACAGCAATCTCCTGTTCCCATATGCTCTGAAGGTCTGCAGTGTGGGGGCTGCAGATGGGTGGGATGGAGGAGATGGGATGGAGGAACCTCAACCACCTTCTCTGCCTTGGCACAATCTCTGCTCCAAGGAGTGGGTGGAAGGCTGGGAGTGAGGTTGGAAGGTCCTGCCAGCACCTCACACATTGCCTGGAGTGCTGTGGATCAGAGGGACTGGAGACCTCCAAAGAGAGAAAATAAATCACAGAAAATAAAGCCAGGAGACCCCTGCCAGCAGCACTTGGTCTCTGCTGCAGCTGATGGCAGGAGGGACTCACCAAAGCCCCAAGTGGCTCTGCACAGTCCCCCCCATAGCCCCCGGTCCCTTCCAGTAGCCCCCAGCAGGGCTACTGCTCTGCAAAACACCCTGAACACAGCCCCAGCACCACGGGGTGCCTGACTTCAGCCACAGATTTTATTGTTTAGTAAGGAGCTGACCACACCAGCAAGCCAGGAGAGGGGGCAGTGGGACAGGAATACAGATCTGCAGGAGTTACACAGACTGAGATTTGTACAACTTTTGTACAGAGGAAGAAATAAAATGAATCAAATAACAAAATAGACATTAGCAGTCAAACCTTTTTTTTTTTTTTTTTTTTTTTTTCTTTTTATATCATACTAACAAAATCTGATAGCCAAAAAATGACTAAGCTACAAAATTGTAATACATACTGTACGGGTAAAAGGTTATCATCCATTTATACATCTAGGATCATCTTTACTCTGGTAACTTACATGAGGCCTACAGGATCTTAGTGTATTAATAATTCCCTACAAGATAGTGTTGAGCTGCTAAAGCTGCCGGAGAACGGAGTAGTGGGTTTTTTTTTTTATTAAGACTTGTACAGTGTTATTTGCATCATTTTGTTTTAATGAAACCCTCATGCATCTCTACTGCAAGCCAGAGGAAGGGCTGGTGGCTGGGGGGAGGCAGGAGCTGGAAAGCCTGGGCTGGCAGCTTGGCACCTGGGGCTCCCTGTGGTGCTGCCCCTTCCTCCAGCTCTCCAGGTGCTGTAGGAGGGATAAAGCTGAAGTCACCAAGCAAGACAGGTGCGTTTCCCTTTGGTCTAGAGGGTTAGAGAAGAAAGCACTAAACCATGGAGCTGAATCCACTTCAAAGACTTTCATTCCCCTGCTGCCTCCTGCTCCCCCCTCCCCAGCTCTGGGGCTCTTGGGGAGGATGCTCGGGAGGTGGCTCTGGATGCAAAACCACAG
Organism: Florisuga fusca; assembly: GCA_038090715.1. Classification (NCBI taxonomy): domain Eukaryota; kingdom Metazoa; phylum Chordata; class Aves; order Apodiformes; family Trochilidae; genus Florisuga; species Florisuga fusca. Next base: position 1,382,957 of record JAAWXA010000046.1, on the reverse strand, counting down.
AGGGGGTGGGAGAGGGGCAGGGGAGGACACAGCCCCCCCCGTGGCAGCTCTCGGGATGGAGAGAAGAGCAAGGCTGAAACAAAAAGGGGAGTGAAGGCACCAACAGGAACCAACCCCTGGCTGAGAGCAGGAGGTGGGTGCTCCAACGCCCTGGAAAATCTCCCTTACAGAGCCAAGCCAGTGAGAGCAAAGATCAGGAAGGACTTTATACACCACCAAAAATAGCACTTACACTTACAAATAAATAGAGGGGCTGGGGAAATCTCCTCCTTGTCTCTTCCAAGTTTGTCCCTACCTCTGAGGGGCAGCCATAGGCAGGTGCCCTCAGGGAAGCCTGAGCCAGTTTGGGAGAGGGAGGACAGGGCTGGTGTCCAAACCTCTCCTGGCCCTTTAGAGAGCTGAGCTGAAACCCCAAGACATGTGTGATAACATGCCCTGTGGACACCATCAGATCTTTTGGGGAGCAGCTCCCATGGACCCACACCCCAAGGGTGAAGGGGACACAGGGGACCTGGTTTCAGGTCACTGCCCCTTTCAGTACAGCCCTGCAACACCAAGATCACAGAGTTCTGCAGAAAGCCAAGAAGTGCCACCATATCCTGGCTGATCCCCAGGGACCAGCACAGCTATTTACAGCTAGAGAAGCCCATCAGCACTCACTTCACCTCAGCTCAGACCCATCTGCTGTTCTGTACTGTCACCTGGGCTCAGTGGGAAGAGCAAAGGTCTGAGCTGCTCACAGGGGATGGTCCCTGGCAGGGAACAGAAGCCAGAGACTCCTCCAGCCTGAAGCATTCCCACCCTGACAACTTTGGATCTGATTAATGGAACCAAATACACAGTCACTATAACCACTCCTGGGGGGGTCCTGCAGAGCTCGAGGTTCATCAAGGGAGACAGAAAATGCAGGGGGGCTTCTCCTCTGTAGATGAAGGCAGCTGGTCAAAAATCACTAGAAGACCTATCAGGGAAAATAAGGTACAAAGCAGAGTGGACTCTTGAACCTGCAGGTGTCCACAAAGCCCTGGGTACTTCAGAAACCACCCAGCCAACAGCAGCACCTTGGGAAACACCTGCCCCCAATTCCTGCAACCAGCAGCTCCCAGTGAGGTATTCACCACTGCAGGCTCTGACAACAAACACTCCCTCTAGGACTTCCCTAAATCCCTCAGGAGATAAAAACACCAACCAGGAAGATTTTTTGAGATCACCTTTGGCATCCCTTGGGAAAGCCCCAGGGAGAGGCAGAATGTGGTGATCTTCCTGGCTGTCAGTAGGAGCTGATGAAACATCTCTCCAAGGCAGGATGGGATCCCACTTGAGTGCTGGATCCCAAGCTCTGCCTCCCTTTGCCACGTGTCAGATCTAAGCTGTGGTTTCTGACCTGCTTTACTTCCCTGAGGTCACCTTCCTCCCTTCAAATGGGGGGAGATCACCTGTCCTGCAGCAAGTGAGGGGGGGGGCAATATTTTATCATAAGCCCAGATTCAGCAACATCCTCCTCATGGCAGAACTGCAGCCAAGAAGCCCAAATCTTTCCCAGCTTGCTTCTGGCTGCTCATCCCTCAAGGAAGTCTGGCAACCCACTAAGAAAAAAAAAAAAATTATAGAAAACCAGGGCAAAACACAGTGGAGCTGACATGCTGGGATGTTCATCTGCCTGTGGTCTGGCTCTGGCCTCCTCTCTCAGAGGTCTTCTGTCTTGTTCTCTTCCCCAGATGCCCCAGCATAAGACACAAGAGCTTCTGAAGGCTCTTCTGGAGGAGGTGGGCATTAACTAGGGGTTAAGCCTGGTAAATATTGCTGTGATTTTTCCCTGTGGTGTTGGAAGTGAATCTGGAGTCTCTCACACCTTCAAGAGCACATTGTCCCCTTTCTCCACCCCAATGTCCTTTGGGAGCTGTGGTGCAAAGTCAGAGAAAAAGCCTCCAGAAGGAGGAACAAGACCTTTGCCTGGGCCTGCACTGCTGTGTGGACACAAGAGCTGGGTGGGTTCTGGTCTCAGACTCCCTCTGCTCCAAATGCTTAGATTGAGGTCATGTCCAGAGGATTGCTGGCCCCATCGCAGCCAGCCAGCCTCTGCTCCATGAATGCTCACAGCACCACCTCAGCCTCCTCCCTTCCTGGTCACAGGGCTTGGGCAGCATACTGCAGAGCCAAGGACAGCTCTGGAGAAACACCAGGCAATCCTCAATGAGCTGTTAAATTAAACAGAACCATCTCCTCCAGGCATCTGTCCCACACTGACTGCAGCCAGGCTGGAGCCCTCAGGCTGAGGATGCTGAGATTCAGCCACCTCTGGAGCCTGTGCTCCAAAAAGGCCCAGGAAAACTCCTGTGAGTCAGGGGGCCCAGGCTGGGGCTGCTCTTCTTCCTGCAGGAAGAAAGGCCAACCAAATCTAAGCAAGGTTTCCCTGTCCCCAAACTCAGAGCCATCACAGCTCCCTTCCCAAACAGCAGTGGGTAAGAAACGAAATAAATATCCCTCTGAAATCTGATCATTTCCCATGACATGATACAAGTACTCAGTGCAGCCCGTGCTCAAGAACAGCAAAGTCTCCTACAAGGCAAGGAGGGAAGCACATCCCCACACCCCATCCTTCCTCAGCCTACGTGTGAACACTCAGCCCAGCAGGTTTCACTTGCTCGTGCAGGTCCTCAGGACCAGGGTGGGTGGATGAGAAGGGACAGACCATGTGGACAGTGTACAGCCTCTGGGCACACACTTTGGAGCTGAACACCACAAGCAAATCCCTCTGCAGCTCCTGTGGGGTTATTGGGACTCACTGACACTCCAGCCCTGACCACACCAGCTGGGGGGACAAGGGCAGCTCAAGCAATACAAGGTCCACAGTCAAAACCAACACAAGATACCAAACCCAGAGAGGTCTTTCTGCTCCCTCCTGGAATGATGGCTGTCTCAGAAAACTGGGCTCCAGGATAGTCCTGATGACAACAGTTAATACATTATAAATATTGTCCTGCTTTAAAGTGAAAATACTGTGTCTGGTCTTTTGGAGGTGCTAAAGCCAGATGTGGTATTGATTTTCCTGACTGTGCACAGGAGCTGATACTGGCATGAAATGATCCTCTTCACCTCTTCTCTATCAGAGTTTCTCCTGGAAGAGAAGAGATCTTGTTAGGAAAACCAGGGCAAGCACAGAGGTCATTTTACAGAAGAGGAAACTGAGGCACAGAGCAGGATGCCACCAAACCTGCCATGTCCTGACCCCACTGCTCTGCCCAGTAAAGCCACACTGCCTCTTCCTCAGGCTGACCACCCCATCTTCAGGGAAATAATGTCTGGGGCTACAAATTTTTTCCTACCTGATAAAAACTCTGGGGAGACCTGAACACCATGTCCCATGAATGTCACCCATGTAAAGGGGGCAGCAGAGATCTGAGACTCAGCAGGTCCCAGCTGGGGCTGCCAGGAGAAGGGAGACATGGGCACTGACCCAGGAGACTGAGGGGAACTCCTTCCCCACTGTGTGCCCCAGAGCAACCAACCACTGCACCTGCATGCACCTTCCTGAGGACTTCAAGGGGGTTTTCATGGCAAAGTGAACTTCCTGCCATGCCTGGGAACTGGAGCTGTGGAAAACCCCTTGGCTTTCACTATGGAAAACACAGTCAAGCTCTGCTGGCAGAACTGCCTCCATCCCAGAGCTGTCCCTGGCACAGCAGGCAAGAAACCAGATGCAGCAGTCACTCTTTTAAACAAGCTTCTGCTTTGGACTTACCTCTTGCTTGTGGGATTTATCCTGCTGGTGAATCCCATTAGCTGATCCAGAATTTCCAACAGTCTGCAATGGAAAAAGGGACAATGAAGAGGGACACAGAGCCTGGTGGGTTGGCCTCCAAGCACCAAGACCTGGCAAGCCTGCTGCCAGCTCCTACCTTAGCAGCCCCACAAAAAAATGCAGAAAACCCCCCCCCCTCACTTTTGGCAAGAAGCTTCCTGCCCTCTGCAGCCTGGCCCAGTCCCCATGGGCTTGTATCCTTCCCAGCTATAAACATCCCCCCCCCAAGTTTAATGACACAGACCTGGCTCTTCACTTCTGACTCTTAAATCCTGATAAACAAAGCTGCATCCAAGGGCAGCCTGAGCTGCAGAACACAGCCCCAGGAGCATCCCAGCAGTGAAAAGGACATTTGCCATTCCCCATTTCTGTCCCTGGGGACAAGTCAGGCAGGCAGGACAGGCTGTTCTATCTTTAGAGAGCACAAGAACTTTTAAACATTTATAATGTTTCTTGAGCAGGGGAAAAGGTGGAGCCCTTCAGCTTCAAAATGACAGCACAAGAGGCACGAACAAGAGCAGAAAGCTGCAGCCAGAGGTCCCAATGTGCCAGATGTCAGTTCCTGGGGTCGTGGTAATCAGATTCACAGTTGCTGGTGAATTGCTGATGACAGCAAAACAAGACATTAAGGGAAGACAAGACCACAAGGTTTAAACCCTGTCATTAGAGGGGGTCCCAGCTACTCAGCTTCCATTCTCACCATTCTTCCATTCTTGTGGGCACACCAAGGTGGACAATCAACCCTATGGGATGGAGATTTGGCTTGGGCAGGAAAACCAGCAGGCAGAGATGCAAACTGAGCTCTGCTTGGAGAGCCTCAGCTGTTTCCCAGGCAGTGAATTCTGCTGGGATGCAGGGAGGGTGAGAACAGAGCTGCTGTCGTGACTCAGCCTCGGGGTCTGCACCCACTCCCCGGGGTGATTCAGGCCTCACACAAGGCAGCACATCCTACCCTGCCCGCAGCACACTCGAGCACTGAGCAGCCATCAGACACCAGAATTTAGGTCTGAACTTTGGTCTCAGCACAGGGTCACGATGATGAGCCCAGTGGCACAAATTTGCTTGAAATGAAATGCAAAAGCTCCCAGAGCAATCACTGTAAATTCTCCAAGAAAAGGCCCGAGTGGCAAATCCTTGTCATTTCCTGCAGAGATCAAGGTCTCCCAAGACACAGAGAAGGCAAAGATCCTCTTCCTCTATTACAGGACAAATAATTTGCAGCTGCAGGCATGGAAACAAGCAAGGCAACAAATACTCAGCAAGGAAAGGAAGACACAGTGCCATTATGCTCCTCCTGCACCTCCTTGCCTGGCAGCAAGGCCAGCCCTGCACATCAAGGAGTGCAGAGCATGGTGGCTGCTGGAGCACACGGAGGGAGAGCAGCAGCTGGTGGCAATTAGAGATTTCCTTCTGGAGCAGGCTGTAAAGTGAAGGCTCTGCACACAAAAGGAGAGCCACGCCAAGGCAGATCCCCTCTGCCATCAGAAAGGAGAGAGGAGGTCAGGGGGTAGTGCAGAATGAGTTACAGCAGAAATGTGGCTTCTGGGGAAGAAGCATCAATTCCCTGTTGCACCAGAATCTCTTTAGGTCAGCATCATCCTCAGGTTTGGGCTGAAGGCCCCTGGTTAACAACTCCCCCTTCACAAGGGGAAGGCTGAGCAGCTATCACACTGAAACCAGGGAGCTTTGATCCAGACTTCCTCACAACCAGGCACTTCAAAACCCTGACTTCAATAGCAGTTTGAAGCCTGGCTTCCCACAGTAATCCTCTGCCTGTCTCTCAGTACCACGGTTTGGAGCTGAAGACATGATGCTATCTTGTTGTATCTCCAAGGTTTCTAAAGCATGAAAGCATCAGTGTAATACCAGGGACAGATTAGCTGCCCTCACAAGGCCCAGTCCCACTCCCTGTGTGTCAGAGGAGTTATTTTCTACAGCTGGGAAAGAAATAATGACCACCTGCTGCAGCACCCCTGGAGACAGGAAGGCAGAAGGGAAGACTTCCTTTCCTCAAGGGACTCAGCATTAAATTAACCAGGGAATAACTCCCCCCACCCCTCCCATAGCTGCCAGCAGAGGAGGTTTGTCCTGATGCATTTTCATTTGACAGGCAGCACTGACAGCAGAAGCTGAAGCCACTCTGGAGGTACCAACAAGATGAGAGCACATCTTGGACTGCCACAAACTTGTCATCACCACTCCAGCTGTCCTGTCTGCTGCTGGCACTGCAGGATATCAAGAGACTGCTCTGCAACACACACATGCTCAGCTGAGCCCACAGAGCTTTCAAGGGCTGCAGCAGTTTTTATACTGCTCTCTGCAAGCCCTACTGCAGCACAAGCAGCTGCTCAGTGCATCTACAAGCTGTGCAGAAGACAGTGCCATGGGAGGAGAAGGCTGGGTACCCAGAGGTTACCTACCACAACACCTCTGCTATGGAGCCAGATTGAGAGCATTGGGGCTGTTGAGCCTGGAGAAGGCTCCAGGGAGACCTTAGAGCACCTTCCAGTGCCTGAAGGGGCTACAGGAAAGCTGGGGAGGGACTTTTCATCCGAGAGGATAGTGATAGGACAAGGGTGATGGTTTTCAACTGAAAGAGGCAGTGAGCTCTCTCAGCTTGGCTTTGTAGGAGAGGTGTTCCAGCCCCCTGATCATTTCTGTGGCACTCCTCTGGACCTGCTCCATCAGATCCGTGTCCTTCCTGTACTGAGGGCTTGACAAGGCTCTGAGCAGCCTGATCTGGTTGAGGGTGTCCCTGCTTACTGCAGGGGGGTTGGACTGGATGACCTTTAGAGGTCCCTTCCAACCCCAATTATTCTATGATTCTATACAGCAAACACTCTTGCAGAGCACAAAAGGATCTGTATGTGTGAGTGATCCAGCAGTGTGCCCAGGTGGCCAAGAAGGCCAGTGACACCCTGGCCAGTGTGGCCAGCAGGTCCAGGGAAGTGATTCTGCCCCTGTACTCAGCCCTGGTGAGGCCACAGGTTGAGTCCTGTGTCCAGTTCTGGGCCCCTCAGGTCAGGAAGGAGATTGAGGTGCTGGAGCAGGTCCAAAGGAGGGCAACCAGGCTGGTGAAGGGACTGGAGCACAGATCCTGTGAGGAGAGGCTGAGGGAGCTGGGGCTGTTCAGCCTGGAGAAGAGGAGGCTCAGGGGAGACCTCATCACTCTCTACAACTCCCTGAAAGGAGGTTGGAGCCAGGGGGGGGGTCGGGCTCTGCTCCCAGGACATGAGGCCATGGGCTTAAGCTCTGCCAGGGGAGGTTTAGGTTGGATATTAGGAAGAAATTCTTTCCAGAGAGGGTGATCAGGCATTGGAATGGGCTGCCCAGGGAGGGGGTGGATTCTCCATCCCTGGAGGTTTTTAAGAAGAGACTGGATGTGGCACTCAGTGCCATGGGCTGGGAACCACGGGGGGAGTGGATCAGGTGGATCACTTGATGACCTCAGAGGTCCTTCCCAACCTGGCTGATTCTGTGATTCTGTATTTACTGAGGAAGAAAGCTTTTTCTAAGTTTTAAGCTGCACCTAATAGAACAAAATCTTGCCAGGCTGCTTCCAGAGGTAGAAAGGGACCCAGGTGGCTGCATCACCCCCCCTCACCCAGCACAGAGAGACTGCTGCGGGCTGAACGACTGGAGAAACACCTCTGGGTGCCCTACCTGTGTTTTCTCAGAGGAGAGCCTCATGGCTTCCATCAGCTTCTCCATCTGGTGGCCCTGCTCCAGGGCATTCCTCAGCACATCCTCGGTGCTGAGCAGGCGGTGCTGCAGCCGGATCAGCTCCGACTCCGAGGAGGGGTCGATCAGGGAGTAGCGCCGCTGGTCTGGGATGGATTTTTCCTTGTCCTTATCCAGCAAGGGGAAAACAGCAAGGTGTTAGAATCAGAACCAGCAACTACAGAAACCAAGCAAAGCAGAACTCCACAGGTAACCCACACCACCGGGGTTTTTGTTGGTGGTTTGGGGTTTGTTTTGGTTTTTTTTTTTTAAACTCGACAGCAGAGGGGGTCAGAGCACAACTCTGCAGGCACTAGCATCAAGGGCAGTCAGCAGCAGCTCCAGTTCAAATAAATTATTCACATTTCAGCCACTGGAGGACACTGAAGTACACGGGAATTAGAGGACATTGCTCGTTCCTAGAGGAGAGAGTGTGTAAAACAATGTGGGGGAGCTGACCGACCTTGTGGTTTTGCCACAACCTTCAGCCCTATCTAGCCTTGGACCTAAAACCCCTGGGAACAGAAAAATAAAAAAACCACTGGAGAAGGACATTTTTTGCTGCTTATTAAGGTGCAGCTGAGCCAGGCCACAGCTCACAGGCTTGTCAGGGAAGTTCCCATCAGCTGCTCCAAAAGAAAACGGGAAGACTTGGAGCAAGGTTGAAGGGCAAGAATGGCCCAGAGCCCTCCAGCCCCCAGCCTGATTTCAGTTTTCCAAGCCCAGAGAGGTTTTGGTGCCCTCACCAGCACAACCAGTTTCTCTCTAAGCCCCTTGATGTCATCTTTGAGCTTCTGTTCCTTCAGCCTCCACTCAGCTTTGTGCACCTCCCGGCTCAGGTCCCGCTCTGGCCCAGGTGAGTGCCGGTTTGCCTCCAGTAACAAAGCCCTCAGCTCATTCAGGCTCCTGGAAGCAGCAGTAGGAAAAGGTGAAGACATTTCCAGAACCCACACACCACTTGGAATTCAGCCCCCACCCATCTTTGCTACAGATCCAAAGAATAGCCAAAGAACAAAGCTCACCAAACTCCCAGCTCTCCAGGAATTCCGCTCTCCTGTCCCACCCCATACCAGCCCCAAGGAGAATGGGACCTGCCCAGGGCACTGTTTCAGAGCAGGGCAGCAGCCAACCAAGCTGGCTTGTAGTTGGTTTCATTCATCATCTACATGGGGACTGAGCTGCCTGGAAGCTCCTGGCAAGCAGTGGAAGGGCAGTCCCTTTGCTAACACACAGTCCCCAGTTTGAACTAAATTCCCCCGGGAGCATCTTTAAAGAACAGGAAAGCTGGGGGCTGGATTTCAGCAATTCAACCTCTAGATTTCTTTTGGTGGCAAATTACAGCAGCCTGAATGGGCACCCACACAGAGTCCCTGTCTCCAAACTCAGTCCTTCAGATCTCCAGACTGACCTTTCCTTCTTGAGTAGCTCCTGGCTGATCAGGACCAGTTGCCCTGAAGCATCGTGTGTTTTCTTGGTCAAGGACTCCAGTTCACCTTCCAGCCTCTTCTTTTCTTTTAATACTGAGTCAGCCTTCTTTTCTGCTGTTTTGCATTTATTTTCCAAAGCTACAAGAAGTAGGATACAGGGGGAAGAAAGGTCACTGAAGTGTTTTAACTTACACATCTCTGCTTTTTGCCTTTTTTTCCCCAATTCCCACTCTTAATACTGTAGACCTGGTCAGCACTGGATCTAGCCCTGTGTAAGGGGAGATCTTGGGAACAACACACTCAGTTCCATTTATTTCTGCTAACAGTATCAGCTTTTGACATTCCATGAGCTGCAAACCCCCTTCCCATAGGATACAAATGTCTTCTGCAATTTTTGTATTCACCTCCTGAAAAGAGACCAGAAATCCTGAGGAATTTGTCACCAGCAATATCTACTAACAGCCAGACAGCATCATGTTTGATACCCAGTCCCTTTCATCATCTGGACTCTTGTTCAACACCAGTAGAGGGGATGAGCAGGGAAACACCTCATTCCCACCAGCACTGGATTAGGGAAACTTACCACTTACTTGGGCCCTTAGAGTTTCAGCCTGGGACACCAGCAATGACACCTCTTTGTCTCTTTTACTCAGCTTGTCTTGAAGGTCTGTGGGAGAATGAAAAAACAAAAAATTAAGATGCTTGGGAAGTGCTTTGTGCAAATCAGGGAGGTATCAAGTGTAGAGCATGGAGGCAGCAGGGGGATGGTGGTGGTACCCTGGTACCCTCCATCAGCAGGGAGGCAGCAGGAAACAGGCAACGGGTGCTTGTCCCTGCATCTCACCACCATCCAGGCATTAGCAGGCAGGATACACAGCTGGGAAGCCATATCAGGTTTAAGAAAGCGGCCAGAAGGAGAAGAAATGGAAGAAAATCTTAATAAAAAACACAGAAAGGAACTTTTAGCATGCATCTTTGTGCTACCTTGCAGAATGAAAGGCAGAGAGAGTTTTAAAAGACATTTTCTGGAACTGATGCATTTCCACACTCAGCCAGAGCTGTAGATTTGAAGTATGATGCTTTGTGGCTCAAACCTGAACTGTTTGTTTTGAGTAGATCTGTAGATGGGTCATTCAGTGTGGACAACATGCAGGGGGACTGAGAGGGCATTTTAAGAGCAATGGCTCCTGGACCTAAATGTGCTCTGCCCTCACAGGCAATTCCCTGTCAGTCAGCAAATACTTTGGTACAGCAGGTATGTAATCCTGCCCCTGTAAAGACAGCACTAAGGCTGACTGACAGTGCCTAGCTAGCACTGAGGGCCAGTGGGAAGAAGAAAAACCACCTCTGCCTGGAGAACAGACACCTGGAAGGACAGTCAAACTAAGCAAAGTTACTTTTAAGTGAAGTTTAAGTGAGTAAAAGTCCTCAGTAGGTTGCTACACCCTCGGCAGGAGAAGGGTTGTACAGAGAACAGACTCTTTAGAGGAGAATCATTGAGACAAAGCCATGGCACCACAAGCCACAGGGCACTTGAGGAGTGACAAGTTAGTTCTTTAGAGATCACCTCTGGGATCTATACCAGTAACATTTTCTGCCAAAAAACCCAAAACCCCAAACAACACTATGGAAGAGTGAAAAAATATGAACCTCCTGGGAATGAGCAAGGGAAAAAGTGATCTGGAAGCAACCTGTGTCTTGGAACAGCTCTGAGTCCTTCAGAGACACCCAAAGTGTGTGTCACACCCAGTGGTGTGGCAGGACCAACACTGACCATCTGGGCCACCAAGCTCTGATCTGGCCAGGTTGACTGCTGCTCAGACCAGGGGTTTTACCCTCTTCATGAGGGAGGCTGAGAGCAATCCCATGTCAAAGCTACTTTACACAAATTTTCTGAGTGCCTAAATTCTACATTTTGTTAAAAGAATGGATTTGATTTATAGCAGGGCTTAATCAAATGAGTAACTCCCATTACTTTAAGCCAGTCACATTAATATCTACCATTAGCAGTCCTCTCCTATGAATAAATTACATTTAATGTCCAGATTTTACTTGCTGTAAAACTCAGTGAAGGGATGGAAGGAAGTGAACTCATTTGCCCAGATCTCTCTCCAACCTGCACCATCTGCACAGTGTGTGTAACACAAGAAAAAACATCCACGTCCACCCCTGCACATGCTCAGCTTGATTAGAGAAAGAAAAGAAAGAAAAAAAAAAGGCAGACAACAACTGCCACCCAGCAAAATCTGAGAGATGATGGCTTCCTAGGCCCCTTCCACACAGCCATCCCTGAGAGGGCAGAAGGAGAAAAGGAAGCCACTAGAGCAGGGAAAAAACAATCAAATTTTATACCTTCCATAGTCTGCTTCATCTTTATCTTTTCTTCTGAAATATCATTAGTTTCAATCATCTGAAATAAATGTAAAATAGGAGATGTAAACCAGCACTTTGCCCAAAGATTCAAAGCAAAGTTTACAAGCACAAAGCCCTGCCCAAAGGAGAAGTCCATCTGGTACCCAAGGGAGTATTTTACACGTTCCTGGAGGGACACACAGGAGGAGCCACTCCTGCAGCTGGGTACAACTGAAGGCTCAAAGGTACCACCTGAGAGTGCCCACAGCCACCAGTAAGATTCATCCAGGAGGGAAAAGAGATCAGGCTTCCCCAAGAAGCTCTGGTTCCACCTTTCTCATACCCAAAGCTTGTAGAGAGTGATGGAGGAGCAGCTCTGCTTCAGACCAGTCTCCTGTGGTTCATTATGGCAAATAGTTGCAAATTCCCTTCAGCATTCAGTGTGAGACAACAAGTTCCTCAACTTCTGAAGACTTTAACTGTGCCCAGTTATAAAAACAGTAACAAAGCAGGGCTCAAACAATAACTAGAGAATGAACTCATGAATAAAAAAATAAAGCACAAATGCTGGTTCATATAGAGGAGTCTGCCTTTTCCCCACCCTTTTTTGTCCATCCTGCAATGAAAGGCCAGAGAGTTCAGAGCTCACAGCCAAGCAGAGGCCACAATTCAGCCCCTGAAGCCTCTTCACCTCCAGTTAGTGGCACCTCAACAGATGCCCCAGCTCAAGCAGCTGCTGTGACCACCAACTTTGGGGCTGAAAGAAATTTGTTTGTTTAAAATATTTGGACAGTTAATACTGCAGTCATATCAAATCAGCTAAGACGTGTAAGAATTGAATTTGCCCTGTGATACTCCAGGGCTTTCACCCACAGCATTTTCACTCCAGGGAATTTCTTCCCATTTTCCTGATTTTTATCAACATGTAGTTAAAACAGGAACTATTTGAAGACTCCCTGGTTCCAATCCAACACCAGTGTTCCTCAGAGCCCTCTGATTTATCTAAAGGGCTCTAGAACAAGACTCCAGCTTCTTTTTACATTCAGTCCTGTTGGAATATTGGCTATAAGGTGTGATATGTTCACAGAATCATAGAATTCTCAGCGTTGAAAAGGACCTTAAAGCTGATCCAGTTCCAGCCCCCTGCCATGGGCAGGGGCACCTCCCAGGTTGCTCCAAGCCCCATCCAACCTGGGCTGAGACACTGCCAGGGATGGGGCAGCCACAGCTTCTCTGGGCAACCTGGGCCAGGGGCTCAGCACCTTCACAGGAAAGAATTTCCTCCTAAATCTCCCCTCTTCAAGTTTGAAACTATTTCCCCTTGTCCTCTCACTGCACACCTGTGTGAAGAGCCCTACCCCAGATTTCTACTAAGCCCCCTTCAGATATTAGAAGGTTGCTATGTGTAATAACAACCTGCTTTTCCCAGGCTTCTACTTATTGTTCACAACTGTCTTTACTAGCTGAAACATCTTGAGCAACCCTTGAAGCACCATTCATGCTGCAGTTCCCTCCTTGAGCTTTTCCCTCTCCTGCCCAGTTTCAGTGTGTTTTTGCAGGCACAAAGCTCTGACTTGGTCACCAGTAACCCATGGGCTTGATTTTGCTGCCCAGAAGTGGAACCACTTTCAGTGGGGCTGTTCCCATTGGCAAATTAAACACAGAGACTGTATTCCCTTCCTTGGCATCTCAGCCTGGAGAACAGGGACTGCAGCACCAGTGATAAATTTCAAGTGAGTATTCCTAAAACGTGCATATTTCATGGTTTATTTTCATTTTCTGCCTCCCTCCTACAGGGACAAGTTGTAAATTGGGTTTGTGCTAATTTCTCATGCAAAACTCAGACACAAACAGGTCCAGCCTAGAGCTGTGAGCAGTGGATCTCCCCTCCTCACTCTGCTGCCAAGCCAGCCATGTGTCCCTCTGCCATGCATGGATGGCATTCTCTGCCAAATAAAGAAAAGAAATCAATGAGGAGGACATGAAAAGACACAAGGGCCACAGAAAATTGACCTTGTCTCATCATTACTGATCTTATTCTAGCCTTCCCTGGTGGGGTCAGGGCTATATTCAATCAGCAATTGTATTTCCTCAGCCTGGTGCCATCCCAGCCCCTCCTAGCAGCTCTTCCACCACAATCCCCAAAGTCAGCATTTCCCCTGGGTCTCCCAAGTATACAACCAAGCCTCCCTGCTGCACTGCTGGCACTCACCTCCCCCCCCAGTCCCCACCAGCTGGACCCTAAATGGGGCTCTCAAACCAGGCTCTGTGTGCTGAGCAAGCTACAGGCTCCACCTCAGCCTGGGCAAGGACTCTCCTTCCACCCTGTCTTCTACCTACCCCGAATGGCCCTGGCTCAGTAATACCCTGAGGCTGCTGCAGCTCCTTGGAGGACAACAGTTGTATTGTAGAAATGATGCTCTGGAGCCCAGAGTGCTGCTTGCCCAGGGTGAGAGCCCACCCTGACAGCCCTGTTCTGCTGCCACAGCACTCCTGTGGCTTCAAGCCCAGATGTGGCCCACCTGCTTCTCTTCACTCTGATTTCTGCTAACTCTAGACTGGCTTCCAAGAGTGGGCAGACACCTTCAGCATGGAGACACCACGCAGAAAAAGCAGTACCCATGGAAAGCACATCCAGATACTTTGAGGCATAGAAACCTCAGACAACTGCCCAAGGAAGGGCTACAAACAGTGATGATAAACAAGCAAAACCACCCAGAAGTCATACATTTGCATGCTGAGAAGGGTGCAGGGCCTCCATGGACTGCAGCTTGTTCTCTAAGACAAGCACTTTTTCCTGCAATCTCTGGATCTCCTGTTTGCTCTGGGCTTCTGTTTTCTGTAACACTTCATAGTCCAACATCTTCTTCTCAGCCAAAGAAATCTGCTCTTTCAAGAAAGCTATGGCTTGTGTCTGATCTTTATATTCACCATGAAGTTTCTCCAGTTCATGCATCCTCAGCTCAGCATCTCGACACTTGTCCTTCACATCCTGGAGCTCAAGAAGGTGCTGATTGCTTTTGGTTTCCAGTTGCATTTTCCAGTTACTGTTGCTTTTTTCCACTTCATCCACAGCCTCCTGCAACTTCAGTTTGAGACTCTCTTTCTCCTTTATATGCACAGCTGTCTCAATGTCATGCTTTGCTTTCAGGTTCTCCAACTCAAGCTGGTGTTCCATCTTTATACTCTCCACCACTGCCTTCAGCTCCACGATCTCCTTGTGCTGGGTGTCAGAGCCTGTGTTCAGTGTGGCTTTGAGATCCTCCAGAGACTTCTGGTGGTCAGAAGCCAACGTGTCCAACTTGGACTTCCAGTTGTCCATAAGTCCCATGTTCTCATTAGTAGCTTGCTGAACTTTATGCTTTAAGTCAACGATTTCCTGTGCATACTTCTCATTGAGAGCCTTCAGCTTTTCCATCTCCTGCTGGTACTTCTTTAATGTCTTCTCATACTTCTCCTTCAGCTGGCTGCTCTCCTTCTGATGCTCCTTGGTGGCAGACAGCAGCTGATCTCGCAGACGAAGAGCCTCTGACTGGAAGCCAAGGTTCTGCTCAGGGGTCTCTGCTTGGTGGGAGCTCCTGAGGCACTGGCGGAGCTCATCCACCTCACTGCACCTGAGGCTCAGCTCCTCCTCCAGCTGCAGGATTCTGGACTTCTCAGCTACTGTGGTTAACTGCAACACGACAAAGAAGACAAAGTCAGTCCCCACCTCGCATCCTTCCTTTTAGTAAGTGTGTTCCAGTGGAAGTAAATCCAAAGGATATTCAGCAGAGTGCAGATAACCAGGAAAAGAATACCCAGCACCCTCCAGTTCCAGTACGGTTTTGCACCAGGGTAACTATTACTGGTAACTGTGCCAATTGCAATTTGGTTTTTCTGGAGAACCAACACACACCTCTGAACCAACCCCTGACATTTTTTAGGAAGCAAACCAGTGGCTTATGAAAAATAATGTCCTGAAAGGGCATTACATTCCCAGACGAGGCATCTCGCCAGCTGATGCACAGAGGAAATGTGACTGCACATGCAGGAGCACCACAAGCATCCAAACCAGCAGTAAGCACATTGTGTGTCCTTTACTTCTCAGCAATCCTCAGCCTACAGACCTCCCTCTCTCCTGCATTGTAATTTGTTTACCCTGGTGTAAAAAGGGAAGGGGATTTTAACACATGAGTACTTATTAGAGTTTAGTAGCAAAGTAAAAATAAGGTGGGAGGCTAGAGGATGCAAGCCAATAAATCTGGAGATGGTTAACATTGAGCATAAGGGCCATGGGTCAATGTCTGACAGTCTGGATGCAACCTACCAGGGCTGAAGTACCTGTGAGCCACAGAGAGTTCAGGGGGCTGCAGCTCTGGATGGAGAAGAGGAGATTGGACCAGAGGAAATAACAGAAAAAGGCAGAAGAAACAAGGAAACCAAGAGAATCTTCCAGTGCCAAAACACAAGGGATCAATTCCATTTCATGTCAGTCATCTCCCCACTACCCATCAGCCCAGGCCTGGGTATTTTTTATTTTAGGTGGGAGCAGGAGCAATTCAAACCATTTAGTCCTTTTGGAGAACATCACATTTGTGCATTCTACAGCTCTAACAAATCCCATGGTGAGGAGCAAGCTCACAGGAGGCAAGTTGGCCACTTCCCACACACCACATCAGCACAAAAAAGCCCTTTGCACATCTGGCTGCTTTCAGGTTGGGGTGTGATGTTCATCTGGGTGGCCTGTCCTGCTGCAGGCATGGCCAAGGATCAGAGCTGCTCCACCTGCACTCACCAGCATCCTCTGGTTCAGATAGCAGCTCCCAGAGCTGGAGGGAGGACGAAGGGAATGCTGAGTGCAATGTTATTTTCCATTCCAGCCTGGGGGAGCCTCAAGGCAGAATGGATTGTGCAGGGTGCAGGTATTAGTTGGACATGTTAACTGAGAGATGAGTTGTGAAGAGCTCACGGGTCAAATGGTGGCATGGGGCAGAGAAGCAAACTCAGTCTGAGAAACAAGTCCCCATACAAGAAGCAAAGCTGGAAATTATAAGGTTCTCCCATTTCGAGGAGAGCAAGGAGAAAGCAAAACCAAACAACAAACCAACCAACCAACCAAAAGTCAGGGAAGCCTAAATTCAAGCCAAACCAAATCAACCCCACAAACAAACAAACCAAAAGAAACCCAAAGCAAGGCACCATGAGCATCAAGGGAGGGGGCAAGCACGCTGTTCTGCAGGCAGGGCAAGTGGGGGTCCATTACCCTGGTGTCCTCTAATTCTCTGAGGAGTTTTTCAGCCTGTGCCTTCTCAAACAGCAGGCTCTGCTCGAGCTCCCGTATTCGGGCATGCTCCAACTGCGTCTGAGTCTGGTCACACATAGGGAGAAAAGAGAGTGGAGATGGGAAAAGGGGAAGGGAGAGAGAGAGAAAAGAGAGGGAAAGAGAAGGCTGCAACATCATCTTCAGTGTACAAGACAAGGAAAGGCAGTTAACAGAAGGAGAACAAAGATCCAACCAAGTAGAAAAAAAATTAAACCAAACAGAAAGTGGTCGCTGTGGGATTTTACATGGTACCTGTGGTGGCTATTCCCAAGAAAGTGGAATTATGATGGGAAAACATCCCTGTGCATTAGAAAGCTGCTTCACCTCTTCCTGCATCGAGACTATACTTGAAGACACTTCCTAAAAAAGCAAAGCTCCCCACTGCTGCAGAGCACCAGGACAAGACCCGTGCACTGCATCAGAGAATGCAAGACCATGCACTGATTCTCTGCATCTTTCCTCAGGAGGAATCACAAGGTAGACTGAAAAAAAAAAAATTTTTTTGAAGTTCCCATCCTCTTTTTGCTCTGGAGGCAGCTTGAACCCTGCAATAGGTTGGGGGGGAAAAAAGAAAAATCCAAACCAGGCCATACTGTAGGCAGCATGTTGCTCTGCACTGAGAGCAAAGCAAAGCAATTCAGATACCAAATTGCAGTATTTTTATTTATTTATTTAATTTTAAACTGATGAGGAAGATGAGTAAACTAAGCCCAAGAAGTTTGTGCAAGCTGCCAAATCCAGGAGCATTGACTCAGGGCAGTGCTTCAGTGCCCTTCCCTTTTAAAGCAGGGAAGCATACAGCTGCACTTGGCAAACCTCAGGACTTTGCCACGACCACTGTAATATCATGTAAAATCTCCCATAAATAAAAGAGTAGAGGAGACATGGGAAAATGCATGCAGACTCTGTCCTTCACTTATTTTTTTTTTTTTTTTTTAGCTTACAAAAATCAACATTCTCCTTTGAATTCAACCGGGCCGACCAAAGAACAAACCAAACTGATCAGAACCACTTTTTTTTTTTAAAAAAAAAAACTATTTTCTGCCCTTCATTTTCCATATAATTATTTATTCCTCCTTTTTCTACTGGAAAAAAATTTACTACTGGAAAAAAATTTACTACTACCCTTTACTACAACAAAGGAACTTTTGATCAGGATGTTTGTACAAATCCATGGTCTCTCTCATGGCTCAAGAGATCTCATTGTACATGTCTTCATAGATGGTCAAGATCTCAACTGCCAGACATATTCAGACTACTCATATTTTTTATGTAGTCTCTTTGACCCCACAAAGAGGAAAAAAAGACATGGTCTCAAAGACCCAAACATTATCAAAATCCCCAAATGATATTATTGAAGTGCAAAAGTTGGCTGAACGCATCCTAATAGGAAAAGAAATTTAATTTTGTACTGAGTGGTTTCTCCCACTCTCTGCAAAGCTCAAAGATCCACATCACAAGGTGAAGCTCCAGGCTTGATTTTACTGATGATTTTACAATTATTCCATTGCTACTATTGAAATTTCCTCACTTTACCCTACCTTAAAATTCCCAAATGAAGCTTCAGCAACACAGACTTTTGAAATTATCTTAACTGGTGACAGCACATCAGCCACTGGCTACCTGAAAATGCTGACCTATCACAAAACTAAATTCTGAGTCTCCCAAAGAAACTCCCTTAAGACTCCTGAGGCTGACACTCAAGTTCCCAGCCAAGCTTGCTCAGTATCTACCAATTCTGGTATATTTCTAGTCTGGAAAAACACATGAAAATAGAGGAGAAAAATTATCCGAGAAGAGAGATCAACTGTTTTACAGTCCTTAAATATAGCTTCAGGTAAGATTCACATCCTGCATTATTTTGTGCAGACTGGGTTTGCCCAGCTGTTATGACTCAGAGCCAAAAATCTGAAGTTTTCCTGCACTTTGAGGAAGTTGAGATCTGATTTTTCAACTTATTTCTTGCTATTACCCTTAATTTACTATTCACAAATTACCAACTGACTTCCCACTGCTGTTCAAGGGAAGAGGTAGGTGCCAGGAGATATTTCCTTGAAGAGTTTAACATTCCTAAAATGTAGTATTTCTACCACAAACACCCTTTCTTAAAAGGTTTTGTTTTCCTGCAATTGCTTTTCACCTTCCACAGCAGCATTGCCAATCAGACTACCAAATGGGTTGAATTCATAACAACATCAAGGCCAAGTCTGCAGGCTCCCCTTTTTTATATCAGAGGTTTGGCCTCTGGGAGTTGGGTGGTTAGCTGAACTCCAGCTAGGGAGGCAAAGGGCTGTGCCAGTAGCCACTGGTTGACTTTGTTGTGCTTTTACCTTAAGAATATAGGGACAATCATTTCCCAGGAAATATTCTGCAACACAAAGGAGCACTTATCCCCCTGGTTTCCAATGAGGGATTTTTTTTTTTCTCCACAAAAACATAGGAAGGTGAGAATTAACTCCAGTGGGTCAACCATTCAGTCTGAGCATCCAAATCAGACAGGACAGCACAACCCTGACAGTGTCTGTGCTGTCACTGGCGTTGGACCCAAGGGAAATAAAACTGCTCCATTACTCTTCTCCAAGAAGATTATTTGTTCTTCTGTACAGACAAAGTGAGAACAGGATCCTGGCAGCCTGAATGAAGCTTGGCCACATCCCCTTTGTGAAGCAATTCCTTCCCAGATCAAATGAAAATTGCATCTATCCTCAGATTGGGATCTGCAGTTACAGGAGCACTGATGTCACAGCAGCTTGCCCTCTTGCTAAAGCATGGTGGTCTTTTGGAAAAATAAATATATTTGCCAGCTAACCCTGGTCCCATTGCCACTGCTCCAGAGCCAGGTTTAAAGACCTAAAGCTTACACAGGGGCAATTCACTGCTCTCAATGGGAGTGATGGAGCAACTGGGGAATCCCATCCCCTAAGCTCAGGGATGAACAGAAACCTGATTTTGCACCAACACACTAGGTAGAAACTGCACTTGTCCTTCAGCAAAGGTCTGCTTACAGTGCACTACTGATTTACACCCTGCCAAACACATTACTCTGCTTCAGCTTCTGGATAAGGAGAAGAGGTTTATTCCAAGAGGATCAAAACCATAGTTACATACTCCATTGACTAGTTTTCCCATTCTTCTGGGCTTTAATTGACATGACCAAAAGTGAAGCACAGAAGCAGGTCCCTTGCCACTTCCAGCTGCTACCAACCTACCACTCAGACCAAAGATAAGGAAAACTCCCCATCTCCACACACAGAGCAGAGCCTTACTTTCAGAGAAATATCTTCTTTTCCTTCCCAAAGGAAGGAAATACCTCCCTTTCTAACCCCAAAGAAAAGCCTCCCACTGAAGGGCAAGCTCCCAACACCACTGAACTGCAAAAAAATCCCTGTGATAGCATTGCTCTGAGCAACAGCCCCTCCAGACAGAAGGGTTTCAATCAAACCCCACATAGGTGGGCAGAGGACTCTCAAGGAGGGTCCTGCAGGCCCCATGATCCACAGCATTTTGGCTGGAACAAAACAGCATCCAACTGGGAGAAGGGGTGTGCCAATCAGCTGCTAAAAGCAGGACACTGCAGGGACAGGGACCCAGCAGTCATTTCTACAGTGGAGAAATGTTCTCTTGAAATGCATTTGGATCCAGTCAGACTTTGAGCTGGCCTGGCAGCTCCCAGCAATGTTTAAAGCCAGGCTGGCTGCATGGGATTAACTCCAGGCAGCTCCCAGCATCATCAGTCCCTGGGCAACACACCAGAGAACAATCTTCACACTTTATACCAAGGTGTCTGCAGCAGGGCCAAAGCTACCAATAAACAGCAAATATTGTTTAGTGCTGAGCACACAGTGGCAGGAATTACTCAGGTGAGGCCCACACGTGCAGTTTCAGGTTTTAACCCCCTGTTTTGGGAAGGGGATAGGGAATTACCTCCAGATCTCCCTTTGTGATGGATTCTTCCTCCACACGGAACTGCAAGTCCTCCACTTTCCTGGGAAGGGGGAAAGACACAAATGGCAATGAGTCACCCCCAGCTCAGCATCCCATTTCTGAGGAGCCACTGCAGATGGGCCTCCCCTGCACAACCAAAGTCTGAGAGGGGTACAAAAAAGCTTTGCAGGCAAAGAGTTCAGCAGAAGGTAAAGAGCAAGGGACATGGAGGAAGGCAGTCAATAAACAAGCTCTCCACAGAGCTGATGTTGGCCTTCATGCAAGGTACATGCTCCCAGCCATGCTGTTTCTACTGCACTGCCTCTCAGCAAGCACAGCTGCTGTGTACCAACACTGGGATCCTGAAAACACAAAAGCCACAACTGGTTTTTCCACTGGTTTTCTTGGGTGAACCTGAGCAGCTGAGCACTGGACAGTTCTTGTGTCAAATACACAGGATCCACACCAAATATTTCATGGTAATCAGAGGCCTCTGCCTTCTGGGGAGAGAGTGGGCAGTGTTTTCTGTTTCCATAACATGGAAAGGGTGAGCTACCCTGGCAAAAACACCTTCAGAGGTTGTATAGGCCAGTCATGCCTAAATGTACATAGAAAACCACATGCACAAATGCAGACATGCCTAAGACTCCTTTGCAAAGTCTGAAGAGAAAAATCCAGTACTAATGAACAATAATCCTTCTGCTAAACTCTGTCCTCTTCATTCTCTTAAAAAAAAAAAAAGGTAATAATGAGGATGTTGAGCTGGTAGGCAGATGTAAGGACCTTGATTTTGTTACAAACAAAAATAGCTGTAAGTATAGATAGCTAACTTCAGCAACAAGCTTCTTTGTCTAAACCTCCTCTAATTAAAGGAGGCATCTGTTGATATTTAGGGAAGAACTCAGCTGTCTTGGGTTAAAGGGCCTCCTGGAGCTGGGAAAGTGAGCTGCCTACCAGAACAGGGAGACTTATGCACAAAAGAACAATTCATCCTCAAGAGGGGCATCATTCAATGGAAATCAGCACTGGTTTCAGTTACTTAATACCCAGAAATGTCTTTCTATTCCCATTGTAGAGTTTAATTATATATATGGAGCAATTGGACTCCAAGAATGACAAGCAGATCTTCACTCTCATCCAGAGAGGAAATGTGTGCATCATCATGTATGCAGGGATGGGGCCCCTGGGATGTGTGGAGATGATGAATCACACTACAGTAAAGCTGTCCTCCAGACTGCCTTCCCTTCCTCAGAAGGAACATCCTTGTGATCATCACATCACAAAAAAAGGGGAAAGAAGAGGTGTTGAGCAAAGCCAGGTCAGGGGCCAGGGATGGCCCAGCCTGCACTCTGCTCCTTATTATCCAGTGCTGTTATTTTATACTGTACCCTTAGCCAACACCATCTGAGGGCAAGGCTTTGGCACCATTCACACCCATGCCATGACTTAATCCCACCTTTACTGAATAATTCCATTTTACACAGGGGCATGGTTGAGTTTGGTGAGGGTATCAGATCTCAGTAACATGTATCAGTGGAGCCCTTTTTTCCTTTGGGCAAATAACACTGCTTCTCCCTGCTTGTGTCAGGAACTGAACAACAGGGAAGGTAGCTGAAAACCCTCAATAACCTCACTGCCTCAGGAGACCAAGACTATTTGGTCTTCTACTGGCAGTGGTAGGTCAAGTGTTGGTAACTATTGTATTGTTGGAGCAATCTTTACTATGGCCAAATGCTCTTGGACATACAAGCAGCCTGTCAAATGTTCATCAGGGTCAAGACAGAAGTGCTAGAGCCTGGATTCCTAATCAGGAATGAAAGCTGGTGGTGTCTTCTTTCCTTAAAAAGTGCTGCAGGTATTTGGCAGGAGGTGTGCCAAACCATGAAACTCCTTTTGGCAACAAAACAGAGCTGTCCCTCTCCCAGGGAGGAGCTGCCCTGGATGACTGGTTGTCTGTTTTCCAGTGGTATTGCAACAGCAGGGCAGGTTCTGCTGAGCATATTCAAAAATCCTGAGGCTGCTCACACCACAAAATAAGCTCACTGCAACCCCACCAAATGACACAGCATCAAGTCTCCTCTAAGAGCTACATATTAAGACTAGTAAATATTTGACTGTTCAGCTGTGATTAGCAGCAGTCTGTCAGCAAACAGGGGCAGTCCCAGTACTGAATGCCCAGACCCAGACAAGAGTCACATCAGATGTGCAGCTGCAGCAAAATCCAGGTAGATTCCCATTGCCTGAGTGGGAATCACAGCCCTTCCCTATGTACAGAAGACAACAGTGGCCAGGAGAGTGAACCACAGCACATCTGAACTAATGGAAAACAGCCAAAAATGACTTTCCCAGTCACTTTCTTCTCCTTAGAGTCAGGGAACAATGTTCTCAGGTAAAAGCCTCATCTCCCCCATGACTTCATCTCCTCCAAATCCATCTGTTCCTGCTTTACCTCTTCTCCTCTTCCAGCTGGTTCAACAGCTCAATCTTCTCCTTCTGCATCCCATCCACCAGGGCTCGTGCTCGCTGGAGGTTTCCTTCTGCCTCTGTAACATACTGCAGAGAAAAAAGAAAAACAAACAAAAAAAGAGAGCCTGAACCACAAAAGTTAGATGTTTGAAGTATAGAGTTGTTCCAAAAAGGATCAGAACAAGGGAACAGAAGGTTTTGATGATTTGTTTCAGAGAATACTGTGGTAAGACAAGAGATTTTCCAAACAGCCCGGTATGTAAGGTGTCAAAAACTAAAAATACTGCTCAGTCTCCAGCAGCTGTAAATTTCATCCATGCTTCAGTTCCTCCCTGACTTAAACCCTTTGAAGAATCCACCTTTCATGGGGAGTTAACAGCTTGAAGGCTGAACAGTTTTAAAAATCTGATCTGAGGTTACCAGGTAAAATTCAGCCCTGGTCATGAAGAAGGAGACATTTCAGACTTGTGTTAATTCATTTGGTACTGGAAAATACCATACACAAGGCAGATGTCAGCTTGCAGTTGATTTGCCAACTTCTGCATTTCTGACAGGCAGATGTGTCCCACCACACCAAGATGTCCAGTGCCATCTCTGCTCCCTAGTAGCTGACTGGGATTTATAAACATGAACAAGGAATTCAAAATATCATTTGTACAAGTGCTTAGGAAAAGGAGAAGGAAAAGGAAAAGAAAAAAAGCTACAGTGATCATCCTATTTTGCTTTCAGATCTCTTGGCTCCATTAATGTGACAAGCATCCTCTCTGGCAGGAAAGCAGTGACATATGAACTGAGCTGATGTTCTCAGCAGTGTCTGATAGTATCAAAACCCACTGCAATGCAGTCACAGCCCAGGCCAGATTGGGTGGCTAAGGGGAACAAGTTTGCCCTCCACTTGCATTTCAGCATTCAAATGTATTGATCCATCAGACACAAACTATCAACTGTCTAATTTCTGGCACTGCCCTTTTTCTGCTCCTGGCTTGGGACAGGCTGGCAGCAGTGGAGAAAGAGCCTGAGCTTAACTCATTATGCAGAAAGCTGTCTCTACATAAAAAGCAGCAATTCAGAGCCCAGGCTTCACATCAGGAAGCTATGGAGGGGTAATGATCTCAAACTTTCAAAGGATGCCAAACATTTGAGTGATAAAGCCACATCACCTCCTACCTGCTCGTGTTGTGCCTTCATGATGGCAATCTCTTTCTCCACCTCACAGATGTGGCTGGTGGCTTTGGCAACCTCAGCCCTCTCCAGATCCCTCTCTGCCAGGAGCTGCTCAATGTGCTGCTGCTTCTCCTTCAGTGCCTCCTGGAGAGCTGTGGTGCCAGAGATTTTTCGGGCATAGCGAGAAGAAGTCTCTGTCAGCTGTAAAAAGAGTTAAAGAGAGAGAGAGGGGTAAAGCTGTGTCCCAGTCTAGAATATCTTGAAGCCCTCTGTTAAATCTGGAATGCAGCTCACTGACTGATCATTTATTAGGTTGTACAGAGCTGCAGTTCCAGCTCTGGACCCTACAGGTGGGGGTTATATGTCTGCAAAACATCTGGACACTGCTCACAAGCTCAATAGCTCTCCTGCACTGCCATGGAAGGACCATTTCCCTAAGGACAGGACATGGGAACTGGGTCAGGAAAGATTACAATGTATTGTATCATCTGCCTTTCTTAACTATATTTTATTGATGACCTGCACTGGTGCAATCCCAAGCAGTGAGATCAGCTGGAAGGACTGATCTCAGCTGGAGGCTGGTATGGGCTGCCTGGAAGCACCCCCAGGGATGGATATAGCCCCCCAGGTCCCAGACAAGATGACTGCAGGTGCTATGCAGCACACACTACAGCAGAGGCAGAGATTTTATCAGTACTGCTGCCTGCTCCAGCATCTGCCTTCTTGAGTATCTGCCAAAGGACAGAGCATGTGAGTGACCCAGGACACTGTCACCCCTCCACAGCAAAGCCCAGTCACTGAGGGAGCTCGTGTGGCTGTTCCACACAGCAGCAAACTGTGACACGCTCAGGCACGACAAGAGGTGCTTTTTTTTTTTTTGCAGGGATCCAATATAAAACCTGCTCTTGACAGTGGAGTTGAGACTCACCCCATTGCAAACTGCAGTTCATAGAATGACAGAATTTTCAGCGTTGGAAGGGGCCTTTAAATCATCCAGTTCCAACCCCTCTGCCATGGGCAGGGACACCTCCCACCAGACCAGGTTGCTCAGAGACCTGTCCCTTCAAAACTTCCAGGGATGGGGTTTCCACCACCTCTCTGGGCAACCTGTGCCAGGGTCTCACCACCCTCATGGTGAAGAACTTCTTCCTAACATCCAATCTAAATCTCCCCTCCTCTAGTTTGAATCCATTCCCCCATGTCCTATCACTCCCTGACAGCCTAAAAAGTCCCTCCCCAGCTTTCTTGCAGCCCCTGCAGATACTGGGAGGCCACAATAAGGTCTCCTTGGAGCCTTCTCCTCTCCAGACTGAACAACCCCAACTCTCAGTCTGTCTTCACAGGAGAGGTGCTCCAGCCCTCCGACCATCCTCATGGTCAGACCCTTCTCTGGACACTCTCCAGCACCTCCATGTCAAAACTCAGGCTTTTTAATGGTCCCAACAAGCCCTTGCATCCACAGAGGATGTCATATTTGCAAGGTGGGTAACAGTACCCCAGACCCCCCTCCCCTCACTGAGCCCATCCCTCCCAACTCTGTAGAGCTGGATGGAGGCCGCAGCCACTCACCAACCCACTGCGGCTGGGCCTGCCCCCAACAGATGATGCCACTGAGCTGACAGAGCTGATGGAGGAGCTGCTGGGGCTGTGGGTTAAGGCAGAGACCCCCATGGCCATCCGTTTGCTCTTCTTTGCCTTGGCAGGGCTGGTTGATGGGAACCCGATCCGGATCACCTTGTGGATGGGAGCAAAGAGGCCAAACTTGGGAGGGCATTGAAAATACCTGTCAATAAAATAGCAATGGAAAACAAAAAAAACATGAGACACACCAAGTCAGAAGGGGCAGAGCACCCATCTCACCCAAGCTGAGCAATAAACAACCCCAGCCCCCCGCTCATCTCTTGGTGATTTCCCCTGATGTTGTTTTCCTGTGTGCAAGTGGTTGGATTACTCCCCTTCCCTACCACTAAGGAGCAGTGGCAATCTCCATATTTTCACTTGTGGTGCTTAAGGAGGGAAATCCAAGATAATTGCCACGTGCTACTTGCCGAGCACTTTGATAAGAAGCCAGGAAAGCCTCATCTGGTAGCCTGGACAACACAAAGAACCCAGTACATCAACACAAGCTCCTTTCCCTACAAACCAACCCCTTCCCTACAAACCAGCCTTGCCCAAAACTCACAGTTGTTCTCTATCCTGCTTGGCAAAGATGTCTCAGAGTGGAGTGTGTCAAAAGATCCCCATCAAATAGTTCCACAGAAATGTTCTAGAACATAAAAATCTTTCCTCCCAAAAGAGAAGGGGAAGATGGTAATTCTCTGAAGCTAAAAATCTCCCTCCAGCCAACTCCAGAGTGTGCCATCTCCTCTGAGTGGCAGAGAAGGAGAAATTGGTTCCCAGGCAAACAAACTTAGAGAGAAACAAACATTAGAAAGGGAGGATCAGATAATTACAGTGTAAACTCTTTCCACAACTGCAGTGAGACCCAGTGAGTCTCTCTGGAGCCCTCTTTCCGAACACAAATGAGCCAAAATCCACCTTGGAAACCACTCCAGAGCTTGGGCTGACCAGCTCAAGCCAAGGCTTATCTGCTGCTGGCCAGATCAGCTGCACTGCAAGTCAAACCAGATCCCCTCCTGGCATCACATCCTCTTGCTTCAAGGGAGCAGCCAGCAGAGGAAACTGTCTCCTTCTGGAGTTCTCACAGGCTTCATAGCAAGGCCAGGACTAAATACTGGGATATATAATAGTTTGTCCTATGTTAACATTAAAAAAAAAGAGTCCTAATGAATAAATCACACAAATCCAGCTTCTCTGATACAAGTCCTCTCCCTCCAGATGTGAGCAGCTGTTTCCCTTATTCCCTTTTATGTGTTGGAAGCCCCAAGACTCTGGACCTCTGTGTGCTTGGGAGGCCAGAGAACAGCCTGATCTCCAGCCAGATGGGAAAGTGACTCATTTTCAAACATCTGCTCAAGCCCAGTTTTTTCTATAGCAATCTTAAAAAAAAAAAAACCAACATCAACCCTCTACAACTCTAAATCACTTGGTCCCCGTGCTTGCTGCCAACACAAGCCCTTGGGTTTGGAGAACCAGCCATACCACAGGCTGACCTTGCTGCAGAAGAGGGATGGGAGGAAGAAAAAAAAAATCTGTCTGACCTCTTGCAAACCAGCCAAAGCCCTGCTCAGCATCATATTCTGAAAGTGCAGCAGCCACGGGCAGCCTGACAGCATGACACAGCCCCTTCCACAGCACTCCTTCTCTAACCATGGTCTGGCACTTGTA
Source organism: Florisuga fusca (assembly GCA_038090715.1). NCBI lineage: Eukaryota > Metazoa > Chordata > Aves > Apodiformes > Trochilidae > Florisuga > Florisuga fusca. The sequence goes on along the minus strand of JAAWXA010000046.1, from coordinate 1,355,512 downwards.
GCTGTACAGCAATGCCAAAGGCTAAGTCCCTCAAAAGCCCCCTGACAGCTCTTAGCAAGTCCAAACTTGCATCACCATGTCTGCACACTTTCTTCTAGCCTGGACTGGAAGTAGTTGCAATTAACTTTTATAGTTCAGAAGCAGGAATTGGGTCTAGAGCACTTGGCAGGAAAAAAAAAAAAAAAAAACCAAGTGCTAAGGAGCTCTGTGCTTACAGAGCAGGAAGAGGGAAGAAAAGTGGTGTTGGGATGGCAGTGCAGCTGCAGGTGGGAAACAGCACAGGAAAGAGATTTAAAAAATTTTGCAGTGTCCAAGCGTGACATGTTTCAGACTATGTAAAAGAAAGATATTAGTTTAGAGGGCAAAGATTCCCATAGAAGCAGATACAGAAAAGGAAGACCAGTAAAAGAAGCAAGTAAAGGTTATTACATTAGAGGTTAGTCAGTGGAACTTGCTTGGCTTTGTGAATAAGAAAAAAACCAACCCAGCACTTCTCCACTCTCCTGTGCAGACAGGAAAGCAGCTGCAGCAAACCTCAGTGTCCCAGCAGCACCCACCTGATGCACAGAGAAGAGATCTCCTGCTCTCTCAGGCACTGCTACTGAACCACAGCCCAGAGGCAGCTTCCACCAGGGAGGACAAGCTGCCTGGGGAACCTTCAGCCTTCCCTTGATGCATATCCAGGCCTGAAAGCTTTTCTAAACATGCAGGAAAATCAGAGTGACCCTCCAATTCACCACCAACTCATCAGGAGTTGCTCATGGCAGCAAAGATGGCAGCAGTGTCCTTTGCTTGCTCATTTGCCCCAAAATCAACTCGCCTACTTCCACCAGACTGCACTGTCTCAGGCTCAGCTCTTGGGACAGGTAGCCAAGCCAAGGATTCTCACTAGGTGGCATCAACCACCAAAACAGAGACTCCAGAGTCCTGGACAGTCTCTGCCCAGGCTGATGTTGGCAGGAGGAGCTCAGGAAGCATCAGAAATCCCATGTGGAAGACTGTCTGAGGGGTGCCTGCATGGACCAAGGGAGTCAGTTTTACTGTGTTGGCTTCTTCTGTAAAAAATTCCTTCTGTTGAAATTCCCACGTGCTATACAAAGAAAGTCAAAAGGCTGGATGAAGGCTCAAACAAGGACAATGCTGCAAACCTTCAGCTGGAGAGTCTGTATCACTGCTCTGTCAGGTAGTATCAGTTATTGCTCAAAGATCTGTAAAGTCAGCCTGGATGCAGGGGGAAGGGGTGTCTTACAGACTTCCCTCAATCTCCTCTGTTTAACCCAAACCTCCTAATTCACTCCTGTTTCCCAAACCCTGCTCTGGAGCTCTGTTTTTCCTGCTCTTGACAAAGTGTGAAAGAAAGGAGAAGCCCTGAAGAAAAGGTACATACCAAAACAATAGCAAAGATGTAAAAAAAACCAGAAAACAAATTTCTCAGAAAACAGATGACTCCCAAAAGTTGTTTTTTCAAACCACAGCAAGAGAGGTGTGAGGCTGAGAGGCAGAGAGCACACCCTTACATCTGCCTTCCACATGCACAGAGATAATAAATCATTTCTGAGCACCCTGAAGATTAAGCTCAGAGATAATTTGTAGTGGGTGAGTAAGAAAGAAGGGACTTGGATTCACTCCATGACTGATTCTCTACCATGCTGGTTCTTGTCTTTTGAGAATAGGCTGGAACTCAGCCATCTCCTGCCAGTCACTTACTATTTCTTGTCTTGACATTGAACAAGGCAGCACTTCTCTTACCTTAAATGAAAGCACGTGGCTGCTGGACAGAACAAGGCTGACCCAACACAAGAAACCTTTGTTACAGAATTGAGATCTAACAGGGGAGGAACTCTCAGCTCCTCAATTTGAAAGCTAAATCTCACCTTTAATGGAAAATTCCCTTAAAAAGCTCCAAGAAATCAAGTAGTTCCACTAAAAGAACCTGTGAAGGACAAGGACTTAGCTCCAACTGTATTTGAAGCAGGGTCAGAGTGCTGCTGTATAATTCAGACTTTAATATCATCAAGGTCAAGATCTGAGGCTGGGGGTCTTTTCTTTTTTCCTAAAGAGTGGAGGTTCCAAGATCAATCAGCAGACAGCTGTCACACTAGTAGAAGGACAGACAACCATAAGCTGTTGTTCAGATCTCTGGAAATGTGTCTCCAGAAAGAACAGAACAAATAACATTAAGCTGAAGGAAAAAGAGTAAAATCTTAATCTTCTATAGTTCTGACAGTTTGAATTATAGAGTGCAAGCAGAAAGTTTGAGAAGGGACTGTGTGGTAGAAAGCAGAGCTAATACAATCACAGAATCAATTTCTAGCAAAAACTAAATCCCACTATAAATTATCTTCTCTCCCTACTCTCTCATATTTCCTGAAGCCACTTGGGTTACTTCTTCACAGACATTTTCCTGCATTAAAATGCTCCAGTGATGAGGTTTCTATTGATCTCCCTGCAGAGTTATCCCAAAGACTCAAAACTGGCCTCTGACTCCCAACCCACAACATCCAGACATACACATCTCTAACTCTTCCTCCCAAGTCCAAAGAGAACTTGGTCCCAAGCCACCCACCGAGGTGTGCAGAACCCAGCATGGCCCAGAGGCTGGGTTTGAGAGCACACAGTACCTTGTACCAGCAACTGCCCCATCGTTCTTGCCCAGGGGTTCATCCAGCTCCACACCACACCACTCTCCTTTGGCAAAATCTGTCTCTCCCACGTAGCGCACAACTCCCGTCTTTGTCCCACCAACCTGTTAGAGAGAAGATCCTGAGGGTTAGAGACAGCACTGCCACGAGGGGACTGAAGCTGGGACAGTTCTGGAGAGAGGGAGGGGGAGAAAAAGAAAAAAAAAAAGAAGAAAAGACATCAGTATTTTCTGTTTCAGATCTAAGGAAGCCAGAGCAGCTTTCATACCAACTTCTCCTCTAGCACTAAAGATGTTTCTCCAAAAACTATCATCAAACTGACAAACTCCCACTTCTGGACTTGCCTGCCTGGAAAATGTCAGAACCAACATGATGATAACATATCTTAAGGTGTCAATTAATTGCACTGGGCTGCTTGTGAGGCCCTCAAGGATTTTAAGGCCTCCAAGCACAGCTTATACCCACCATCCATAAAGAACCAAGATCTGCACTACTGGGGTTCCAGCCCTGTGCAATACTGGGAAAGGACATCAAAGGGACAAGCTGAGCCAGGAAAGCACTCATTGCTCTTCAGCTTGTCCCCACCCAGGGCCTGTTAGGATGTAGAGGACAGCACTCCCAGAAAACCTGTTAAAATAGGTGTCTTGTACAGAAAAAACCCTCTGCTTTTACCTACACATCCTGCACCAATTCCCAGCACAAGTGGCTGCATGGGAGAGGGGCTCATCTCACTGCTCAGCTTCCACCAGGCACAGGTTTTTTTCCCTTCCATGGAGAAAGAAGAATAAATCACACTTTCTGCTCCTCTATGAACACTTAAAGCTTTCAGCATGCTGAGTAGACTCTAGGAGAACATAAGTCAGGAATGTATGGAGCTGAGTTTTGATCACTGCACATCTCACTGAGCAGCAGCTGCCTCTGGACTAGAAGCTCCTACACTTAAGATACCTGTGCTGAGAAAAGAAAGATGGCAAGTTAGGAGGGTGGTTTTCAAAGTTTGTACTTCAAGTAAATGAGCAAATGATTTAAACCCTTTTTTAGCCTTATTCTGCTAAAGCAGTTCAAGGAAGTAAGATTACAAAAGGCAAGTTTAAAAAAACTGGCAACTCTATCTGCTGTTAACCACCTGCTGTTATGATTTCTTTTAATATTAAGTTTTACATAAATGGGTCCCAGTAGTCACATTCTCCCACAAAAAACAGTGAAAGCTGAATACAGAAATCTCCAAGTTTTTTGTATTGTGGGATAGGGATGTTACAGATTTACCTATTTGAAATCCCTAAGAAAATCCTGAAAATTGCTTGTGCAAAGGAGAAAGAGTTTTGCCAGCCTCAAAATAACTGCACCTGACTAGAGAACACAGCTCTGAAGTGTGGGCCCTTCCCCAAGTCCTGAGAGGCTGCACTGCTCGAGTTAGTCAGCTGATTTTATGTAATTTCTCTCACTAGGGATTCAAAGTGCTTCTTATGAAAAAACTTTTGTTGCTGTTGTCTTTGCTGTGTGAAGGAGGGAAATACTTGACAGCAGGAAAAGTATCACAAAAAAACCTTTTGGGCCTACACTGCACCCAGGAGTAAAAAGTTGATTCAATTTCAGTACTTGGTGAGTTACAGACCTGAACAGTTGCAGTGAAGTTCTTTGCCTATCACTCACAGCCAAATGACAAACTCCCTTTGTGATTTGAGTTTACACAGATTGAGCCTCCTAATATTAATGAAATTATTCCATGCCATTCTTTAGCTGCAAGTTGAACTCAATATAGGTGTAGTTCATCTTAATGGCATTTATAACTGCTGTTAAGCATTGCTTTATTTTTATTGAGTTATAATTACAGATCTTGAACCATATTTCCTTTATCAAGCCAGAAGATCCCAACCCCACAGGGCCTCATGCAAACACCTTAAAAACCTGATGAGCTCCTCCATCCTCCTCTTTTGTTATTCTGGCCACACTCCTCCATCCACAGAAACACTAGCACCCCTCAGTTATGCCTCCATAGGTATTAACTATTTTGAGAAAGCTGTTTCCAAACCAGCTTGCTGACTGAATACACAATCTCACAATGCCAACAGCAAAATTGTGCAAGAAGAGAGCACATTCCTACCCACACCCCTACAGCAGTGCAGCTGCTGAGTGCAGCCCATGTCCAACACTCCCCAAACAGCAATGGGATTCTCTGACTCTTTTATTTTCTCTTTCAGGCATTAATTATTATGGCATTTTTTTTCTATAAATACCTCTTCCCTATACAGCATAACTTACTCCCCCAAGCCAGAATGGGCACATCTGCTCCCCAGCAGCCTGGGCTCCCTGCATCCCAGGAGGGCTGGCAGAAGCCAAAATCAGAGCTGTCCCATTCACATACCAGCACTCGACCTGCTTGCTGAGTTTCCCATCTTTTGGCAGGCCCACAGAGACTCCTATGGATGGAGAGCCTAGAAAATTAATCCAACTCAGACATGCAGATTTATTCAGCTCTGATAATCTGTTAATGCTGCTGAAATGAATAATGCTTTTTGGAAAAAGCCAGCTGGCAGGGCATCTCAGTGTACAAATAGCTTCCTCAAACCAGAGCCATGTTTCTGCAAGACCCTTCAATAAATCAGAAGTATCACCTTGGAAGGAGGATAAAAGGGAGTTTGGGAGAGCCAGGGAGGTTGGCAACTGCACAGCAGAACTCCTGGTAGCTCCCAGCTGCCCTTCTGCCCATGTTCTGGTTCCAGGCTCCAAAATCTCTGGGTGAGAGAGTGCTACAACCCCAGCAGTTCCGACCTGCCACAGCTTTTAGAGCTGACAAGTTTCATTCAAAAATGAACATGATTCCCAAAGCTTTTCTGGGAAGCCCTGAATGGTTACCTCACCAAAACTATTACTGAGATATCCCTTTCTCTTGGACATGAATAAAGTGTTATTACAGTTTTTGGTTACAGTTGTTGCTGAAAAAAAAACAAAACAGAAAGCAAACAGAAAGCTTCTGTTTTGAAGCTCAAAAAACCAGACCAAATATTCACAGGATGATTTGGTTTGTAGGGTTTTTTTGACCAGCAACAACACTCCAAGTTTCTCTTCTCCAGGTAAAACCACTTCTGATGAACAAACTCATGGTGGTGGTTCACCCTCTCCAGTTGGATTTAGGCAGCCTCAGAGCCACATTCTGATCTCTTGGGAAGTTCATCTCCAGACTGAAGTTCTCCTCATCTCTGATGAGCTCTCTTTTCACACCTTTGACTCAAGGCTGTCTTCCTGACCTGGCCTGTCCTCAACAAAATATCTTCAGTAGTCTCAAGAGACATCCTTGGGCTCAGCCTTCACAAGATGAAGGCAGGAACGTTTAACAGGTCTGTGTCCCAGCTGGGGAGTCTGAAAAGCCACGAGCACTCCTGCAAGACAGACACCCACCCACTCCCCTGCTAACTGCAGCATCACTGACTCCATGGTTTACTGTGGCTGTCCCATCACAATGAGAAATTTGGATCCAGGCCAGTATCCCAGGGCTGGGAAGACAATGATGCTAATCCCTGTCTTCATCAGAGTTTACCAAATGAGCACCAGGCCATATTTCAATCTGGCTGCTGCAAGCCCAGCTCCCTCCATCCTGGACTTGCTCTTTTTCCCCTTCCATCCTCCCTGCTCACCCCACAGCAGTTTCTTGCTCTCAGCAACCACTTCTTACCAGCTGAACTCAACCCCAAGGCCTGTGGGCTATGCACAGCCTACAAAACACTCCAATGCTGCCCAGAGAGAAAGGAAAAACTGCATTTGAAGTGTTGCTCAGGACCATCAGGTACAGGGGTTTGAGATGGCTATGGACACCTGCTTGAGCATATCCCTGAAAACCATGGGGTGATCTGGCTTGTGGTCAGGTTTGTCTGAAATACAACTTAATTCAGGTGGCATCTGACCATCAGCAGTCCTCCCTCTGTGAAGGTATAGGAATTTTTATAGTCTCTTTTAATCCGGACACTTTGTGCCTTCCCATCCCCACAGCATACATCAGCCTTGCACAGGGATGAGTCTGAGAGCATTGCTGATGCAAGACATCTATCTTCCAGGCACCAGTGAGAAAGTAAGGATGTGGCATAGGGGAAAAGCCTGGAATTACAGCATCCCCTCCTGAGAATGTCTCTGGCAGAAAGTCCATAAGAGCTTTCTCCACCCCAGGCCACTTACAACTCCTATTTAATGACAGATACTGCACAGAGAAGATGAGGACTGGCCAATGCATCAGCCCAAATGAATGGTTAGGAGGGTGTGTGAGTGCACACAAACCCTCAAAGGTTAATGTGGCAGGAGGGCAGAGTGTTTGCTTTGGGCTGTTCCCTCTTGGTTTCACTGCAGTGCCAGGGAACACTTGCTCCTGTGACAACAGCAGTCCTGCTCTACTTCACACCATGCTTACCCAGTGAGGAAAGAACTTGGACTGGAAGATCTAGATGTTTTCCTGTCTCTTGAACCCTGGAAGACTGCACTTCCCATCACAAACCAACCTAGGGACAGAGATCCACCATCCCCAGGCTGGGGGTGAGGTGCTGGGTGCTGCCAGCTATGCCACAGCCATTGCTGCCTCCTTATGGAGCCAGCTGAGAGCAGGCAATGAAAGGTTAAAAATACCTTCTTTGAAAATACTGCCTTGGTAGAATTACAGAACGAGATCCTTCCTCCTTTACTGCCTGGTTTGCAAGAAGGAAATAAAGCCTTAAAGCCCAGCCAGGAGCACTGCTGCGTGTCTAAGCCCCCAGCAAGCTGAGAGAGCTCCAAGGGTTAGCCAGGAAAAGAAAAGAACCAAAATCCTTCCTTTGTAACACCTCATGTGCTTTTGCAGAAGCAAAGCTCCAGTCTCAGGCACTGAAATAGCTCCAAGGGCAGCAGCAGAGCAAGAAGGGCTCAGGCTGCAATGCTCCTCACCAGGGAGATTCTAATGGAAATGATTTCTCACTCAGGTGGCTAAAGGCTTTCTGCAGCTCCAGGCTGGCAAGGGGGATGCTAAGGAAAAGGATGCCATTAGTTTATTCATAATAATTCTCTGTCCTTTGCCAGTAGCCCAGAGGCTGCAACACACTGCAGGGAAAAACTCTGCAGCGCAGGGAGGAGACAATGATTAAAATCACATTCTCAGGGGGAGCCCAGAGCTATTTCCACCAAACAGTCCCTCCTGCCTGTCTATCAGCCAAGCTCCAATCTCCCTGCTAGTGCTGCTTCTGCTGTGCCAGCATCTCTTCTGCTTTGGGCCACCTACAATTTCCAGCAAACTCACAAACCTGGAAGCTGCCCCTGGGTATCTGGGGCTACACCTGAGAGCAAGAGGCCACCAGGCACTGGAACAGAACCAGCCCTCAGTCTTCTTTATTGCTGCATTTCAGTCCTGAAGAGTACAACCCCAGTGAGCTGACAGAAGAGTGGCTAAAGGACAGAACAACATCTCCATGAAGAGGATTGTGTTCTTTTTAAAGTTATTTTTTTATTTAGGCTGACAGAGAGAGAACAGCCACCTCCTTCCCACTCTTAAAAAAGCAGCTACTTCTGGGGTGGAATGAGTTCAGCTGCTGAGAAAGCCTCCTCACCAAAACATGTAAAATACATTTTCTGAGAAAAAAAACACATCAGAGATTCCTCCTAAGCAGAAATGACTCCACTGCTCTGTTTCCATCCCTGCTTTCCCTAGAGGAGGGCAACAAGCCAGCAGCACTCCAGCAGTTACTGTCCTTTGGGAAGCTCCATTCTTACAAAAGCACAGGTTAATTGTTCCACATTCATTTGCCAGGCTTCAAGAGAAGAGTTCTACAATACGAGGGTGGGTTTTTCATCTCTTTAATGTGATTTCTGAGAGAACATATCTGACTCAGAAAGTGCCAATGGCAAATATTATCTAATTCTTCTAATGGAAAGCTCCAAGTCACTTTTCACAACTGCTGCAGAGTCAGAAAGGGAAGAAGTCATTGGAAAGCAAAATGCCTTCCAGCTACAATGGACTTTAATGAAGTTAAAGAAAACCACTAGCAGGAAAGGAGCTGAATGCAGCACACACCTGTAAGGAACCCTGCAGCCTTGTGCTCCATGCACTGAACAATTACAGACAAGACATAGCCTTGAAAAGCCTCTGGTGGGTCCCATCTGACTCCAAGCCATTCTCAAATAAAAAGATAATCTTTCAGAAAAGCACAGACTAAAAGTAAAGCCAACTAAAACTGCACCAGCCCATAGACAACCCAAGCAAGGATTTCCTCAGGGAATCTGAGGCAACTTGGGTCCACCCAGAATTACTGCTGGTGTATTCAACCACCAAACATCAACAGTTTACATCTCCCCATTATTAGAAAAAAAACCATCTGCCAAGCCAGGCACATGCTACCCAACCACAATAGCAAATTGTTTCTTCTTTGTTGTCACTATCTGTTCTTTTCCTGGACCTCTACAACTTCATGCAAACAACCCCTGATGTTTCTGTGAGCTGACCATTCCTGCTGGAGCCAGTGAGATGCTGTGCTCATTCCAAACCTGCTCTTACGGAGCTATTTATTACACTGACAAATCAGAGCAAAAAATTAATTTTAGAATATCTGGGGTGGATAAATTAGTAGGCATGGCAGGAGGGCCTTTAAAGATTCACCTTCAATAAAGTAAAGAAAAAGCCACTCAAACAACAACTCAACAGAAGGCATGGGGAGAGATGCCATCAGTTTGTACAGCATGGGTATGCTGAAATTTCCATCTGTGTGGGCATCACTGAGGTGGGCAGAGTCTTAGGAGGACAAACCCTGCCTTGGTGAGCTGACAGTCAGGAGAAGAGAGAGCTTCAAGAGTTATGTCTGGAGAAAGCTATTCCCCTGCTTGGCTGGTTCAGAAAGAACAAAGCCAAATTTAGTGCAGATTTTATATTTTGGGGTTTACCTTCTAGAGCTGCAGCTCCTAAAATGGGAAGTTCTCACTTGAGCACTCTCCTCATTCCCTGCAACAGGTAAGGGAGAAAATGGGAGCAAACAAATAAACTGATAAAAGAGGACAGATTCCCCAGGTTCATTTTTCCCCATATCTGACAACTTTAACACTAAACACAAAGCCTCAGCCCATGAGAATGCCTCTGCCCCCTCTCCCTGCCCCTGGGACCAGGAGGGACCACAGCAGCTTTGCTGACAGTGGGGATGGAGAGGGAGGGGAGACAGACTCTAGTCAGGAAAATGACATTCAAGTGACAAATCCTTGATCAGCTGTCAGTCCCTGCTAGGATACAGAATGCAACGAGCATTTTGGGAGGAAATCTGAGAATACAAAAAGTTTTCTCACCTCTACAGCTAGGTCTAAAAGCCCATGTGTTCACACGAGATTTATAAAGTGTAATATCCAGTGGGTGCAAGCAGAAATCATCTTCACTTGTCCTCTGAAAATGAACCAACTTTAAATGTTTTTATTTTACTTAGGTAAAATTGGACAGTTTAAGTGTTTTGGTGCACAAGTGCATTGCTAGCTCTGAAGGTGGATTTGTAATGCCAAAGATGCCTGCCATTTGGGTGCAACAGCTCCTGAAATTCTCAGAGCCATGTGTAGTTTTGAATCAGAAGACACATGTGGCCTTCCACAGCCACCCAGGGCTGCTGTAACATGGCCCAGCTGCCCAGGGTCCCTGTGGAGGACCCTGGAATCAATTCCACCAGCCCGGGGCTGCTGCTGTCACCATCAGAAAAAAAAAAACCAACCCTGCTCCTTCTGATCTCAAGGGACGTCTGATTCTGCCTCTGACACCCTCCTGATTCACATCAGTTGTGGAGCCAAGTTCTACCAACCCCCTGATACTAACCAGATGGCAGGTACCACTTCCCTGCTACCACTATTGGTATTGGAACCAGGTGCCTCCAAAGGGCAATATTCCATAGCTAAATTTAAATGGGAGCCAGATTGTTCAGGATGCCCCAAGACTGACCCTCTGCAACCTGTCCTTGCTGTCAGGCACTCACCTTCATCTTTTAGATCCAGGGAAATTATTGGGGATAGAACCACTAAAGATCTGCCCTGAAAAGCTTGGCTCTTCCAATACTTGATATCAGTATGTAGCATAGAAACAAAACAAAATTAAACTCTCTTTTACAGAACTGAAGAAAAAAAGTCTTTCTGTGCTTTGATACCTTTCTGTTCCTTCCTCACATAAAGCACTGCTCCTTTGCTAGGACACAAGTGGTGACAAGCTTGATGGCAAACTTCCAGTGAGCCATTCTCAGTGCAAGTGTGGCATCTGGGCTTCAAGTCAGTGGGTGTTCTGTTCTAGATAGTGAAAACAGCAACAGAAGTCAGGTGTGGAGAACCACCCACCAGCACAGTGGTCTCTCCCAAAGTCCTGCCCTTTTATAAAAATGATTGCAAGTTCCTTTCTGTACAGAAAAGGAGTTAGTGGCATATACAGCATATAAAAACTGAGGCACCAAAAGGGGAGTGACCAGTGACTCCTTCAAATACTTGCAGAGTATGTACAGCCACATGCAGCAAGACACTCCTGCAAGCTCCTTGAAAACTGCAACACACAACTCTATGTAGAGAATTGGTGGATTAGAAGATAATGAGCAGTGAGCCAGGAGGACAGAGTCAAGCTTTTCTCAGGGGTGACTGACAATAGGACAAGGGGCAATGGTTATAAAGTGGAACATAAATATTAGGAATATTTATATATTCCCAGGGGGGAATATACAAAGCCCAGGGGGGTTGTGGAGTCTCCTTCTCTGGAGACACTCAAAGCCCACCTGGACACGTTCCTGTGTAACCTGCTGTAGGTGACCCTGCTCTGGCACGGGGGTTGGACTAGATCTTTTGAGGTCCTTTCCAACCCCTAACTTTCTATGATTCTATTTCCTCTCATGTTTGAGTTGCTCTCTCTGACCTCATTGCACTGCTCAGGACTTGTCCAGCACAAGAAACACCCTGGAACACCTTGTCTCACATCAATATGAAAAAGAGAAGAGACATCTCCAGAAGACACAGCACCCCAAAGAACAGGGAAGGCACAAATCTGACGCCTGTTTGGTCCAGACATCCTCTTCCAAGTCCCACAGCTCACCACCAACTTTTTCCTCCTTTTGCCTTGTCCTGACCAGGACCACTTAGGGAGGGGAGAAATCCTTGGTCCTTTGCCTTTTCTAGGGGGAACCCCCCAACCAACTCACCAGCACTCGGTCTCCGAGCCGTAAGTCCTTCTCCCCTTTTTTCACGGAGCCGCTGTCCGAGAGGTTGGATCCTGACTCGTTGCCCGTCTTCATGGCACTGTTGAGGACGCTCTCCCTGAGGGGGATGATGCGGGTGGAGAGAGGTGGGGTGGCTGTCCCCGAGTGCAGTGACAAGTTCTGAGCTGTCAGGGAGTCCACAGAGGGAGCGTCGCTCCCCGAGCCCTCGGCCACCGGCTGCCGCGTCAGCTTGGACGGTCGCGTAAAAATCCCCTGCAGTGGTTGGCACTCAAAGTAACGAACTCCGCCGACAGAGCCATCGTTCTTACCCACCGGGTCATCCAGAACGACCCCCGCCCACTGGCCAGGAGCAAATTGGGTCTCCCCGAGGTACTGGATCACACCTGGTTTCACTCCGTTTACCCAGACGCGTTCGCCCACCACAAAGTCTCCCAGGAAGTCATCGCCCACCTCGGCGACCTTTGAACACGACTTCTCGGTGCTGGAGGTGGAGGTGGGACCCTGCTTGTGTAAAGGTGAGCCTGTGAATCAAGGGGAGAGAGGTTTTGGTATGTGGAGAAATCCTAAAAGGCAAGTGAAACACGAGGCAAGGGCATTTACAGAAAGGAAACACCTGGGACCACAACTTAGGTTGCAGGTTTACAGCAGGTGAAGGTTAAACCACGAGCAAACCCATTACTGCAACCAGCACAGAACTCCCTGCATGCTGCACAGTTTCCACAGGTCTCACACAAAACAAAGAGCCAATCCTATGTCTCCATCCCACTTTGGAACACCCACTTACCCCCAGTCCCACCACAGCACCAAGGGGTATTCTGCATGGCAGCACTAGTGTGAATAAGCTTCAGAAAGACAGAAATGGGAGCAAGTGCTTATGGACCACAAAAGACCAAAGAGCTGGTGCTTTGAAGGAAGATGCCAAAGTCATCCTTTCATCCACAAATAAAGCAAGATATAATGAAGAAAGAAATGAGTACTGATGTTTTAGTACCTGGTGCTATGAGCTGCCTCTGCAAATTCCTCAGTTTCCCCAGCTGCTGCTGTGCCCTTTTGGTGGAGCAGAACCCAGCAGCCACCTGGAGCATGTTCCATCTAAACAGCAGACCTATAAAGAGGAAGCATTCCCCAAGTCCTGCATGCACAGGGCTGCCACGCCGTGTGCTGAACTCAATAAAACCTGCAATAAAGAATGCTCTGATTCTGGCCTCAGCCCATCTAGCCAAAGCCAGACCTCCAGCAATGCTTCACTGGGAGAAGGAACACTGCAGGTGATGTTGGAAATTCGGTGTCCTGCCGGCTCTCTCCAGCATTCCCTGCTGGAATTCTCCAGGACTGGCCTGATGTGTCTGGTGTCTGAAGGGGAAACAAAGGCAACCTGAGCAAATGAGTTTGCAGTGATCCTGCTGCTGCTGACCCCAGTGGCAAAATCCATCCCAAACTCTGGGCTTTTAGCCTAGGCCCCAGGGGAATGAAGGAAAAGGGCATATGGACTTGATTAAAACACTCTGAGGGCTAAAGGGGGAGGGTGGGTAAAGCCCTAAAAGAAACCACACAAGAGATTTAAGGAAATAAGCTCACAAAATAAGATTCAGGAAGTCATATGCCATGGACCAGCAGTCACCCTCAGCTCTTGGTATCCCAGGAGTGCTTCTCCCCCACCACTGGAGGAGGAGGGGGTGTGAGACCTGGTCCCAACACAACCTGCATTCAGTGAATGCTTTTCAGGGAAGCTTTAAGCTGAAATTTCTGGGTGCCACTAACCAGAAAAGCCTAAAGCAAAGCCAGAAAGACATTTTTATTTGCTACCAGACAAGGCTGACAGAGAAAGTCTCAGCAGAATTGAACCTGAGTGCTTATCTGAAATGAACTGTGAAACTTGTTCAGCCTCAGCCATCACTGTGGCTCAGCCTGCACCATTTCCACAGCTCTTTCAGGAGTAATGGGCCTGACAGATCAGGCTCAGCTCTTGGAAAGCCTGAAGAACAGAAAAGCTCTCCAACCAATCCAATGCAGAGCTTTGCTAAAGGTCTAATGTCAGGAGAAAGAAAAGAGCACCAGTGCTTCAGTGCTAGTAGCAAGAACCCACAGTTTCTGCTAAACCAGCTGCGGGTCAATATTGACCCTTTGGTCCTCATTAGAGCCCAGAGTCACCTCTTGACAAATGTCCAAGGCACAACTGGACCAGTTTGTTTGGGGCTGGTGGAAGAGAGCAGAACCTCTGCCTGGTCTGAGCCTGGACAGAGGAGTTCAGGCACGATGACAGGAGCTCCTCTCATCATCAGAATGGCCTCCAGCCTGCTCCCTAGGCTTGCTGGGCTGGAGCTGCACCCAGTCGTGAGGAATTCAGCTCAACATGGCACGGTCAGGAGGTTCATTCTGTGATGGGCACAGAAAGAAAGGGCAGCCACATAAATGCTGTTCCCAAGAGAAAAATTTAGCAGCCACCAAGCCTGCACTGCTCCCAGCAAAGCTCAGCCAGCTCCCTGGGAGAAAGGGATGTGCCAGAGTCCCTGAGCTGCCTTGGCTCCTGCCCTGAAGCCTTCCTCAACCTCACATGTACTTCATCAACAGATGTTTTAATTATTTTGGCAAATGCCTGATTTTCAAGCTTGTGTTATTCTCAGTCTTGTAAAAGAGAGTATCTCAAAAGGAGCTCCACTAGGGGTATGACATTACATCCAAGAACTAGTTTCACCTTAATAGGTAAATAAATAAAAAACCAAGACCATTATTCTATACTTTGGGCTTTTGGTCTTTACAGAGGACTTCAAATAAAAAAGGAGAGGAGGAAACAGGGCTCCATTCGTGTGACTCAAAGACAACTATAAGCAGAAAATAAAGCCACCATTTTCATTTTAGTGCTTTATAGCTTATTATTACAATAGCTCCTAATCTAAAACTCAGGAACCAACAAGTTACATTTTAAAAAGAAACTTTCAGTTTAATAACCAGAGCTGGCTACAGGGGCCTATCACAAACAAGGTCTGTGATATATATCTCCCTCCTTTCGTGGGTATGAGAAGAAATCAAATGAGAAACACAACTTACATCCTGGTTTCATGCTGTAACACACAGACCTCGTGCTGCTGGCATGTTTGTGACAGACCCATGCAAAGTGCCAAGCACAAGAGCCAAATTCAACTCGACTGTACAGGGAACTGTAAGGACAAAAATTGAGGGGGGGCTCTGCATCTGTATTCATGAAAGATCAAAGCTGTTTTTCTAGTCCTACTGGAGCCTGGGTTTCAGCACACCAGCAGTCTGTATTAGGGCTGTTTGATCAAGATACAGGTTCCATCAGCTCTGACAAACACCTCTGCAGCATGGCTGGGGTGAGCAAACCCTTCAGCACTGAGGCTCAAGCAAAGAAAGGCAGGAAAGCTGCCCAAGGCTGAACAAACAATGCAGGAGTTTTTCAAACCCCATCTAGACTCACCCCATTTCACTGCAAGAGCAAACACCAAGACCTGACTTGGACTGGAAAAAAAAAACAAACAATATAAAAACGAAACAAAAACAAAAATCAAACCCCCAAAAGCATTAAAAAAACCGAAACCAACAACAACAACAACAAAACACAAAAATCAAAACCAGTTCACTGGACTCTCAGTTTAACACTGTGTTCCCCATAAAGCCAAAATTTTAGTGGGATTTTATACGTTCCATTCATTTTTGGTGCCCAACTACAGTAATTACACTCTCAGGGAAACAGTCTAATTACAGAGCAGTGCAGTCAGAAGCATTATTAGCCTTTAGCATGAAGTGAATGGTTCAAAATAACAGGATTTAAGTGAGGACCTGCCAGAAGGTTCACTTTCTTCATTATGGCCACAAGGTAGAAACTTGGTGTTTTACCTAACCTTCATTATCTGCATGTAAAATACCTCAGCCACCCATTTTCCCCACCATGCAGCTAACAGGGCTTTTGTCCACCAGGTGTTCAGAAGAGCCAAGAGTCACTATCAGCAAACTAAACCCATTCTGCTTGACTTCAGGTCTGATGGATCCACTACTTAAATGTCCAGACAGCATGCAGAGTAGTCAGACTAAGCCCTGATCCTCCCCAGCAGGTATCTACTCACCAGAAGGCAAAAAGTAGCAATGAGCAACTTGTCTTTAATCTCATGAGTATCTTAGGGTAGTCCAAGCCAGACATCACCTGACAGCACTGCTCTCCAAGACCTGACATATGGAGTTCCCCACTCTCCAGCATCTCTCACAGTTTATGGAAAAGCCACCTAAGAGCCCAGAATTCCTGAGATTTCTTCAGCCTGCAGGCACCTAAAAAGCTGGTCTATCCCCGTGTCATTTGGCTTTGCTGTTTCTGGAGAAGAAAAGTCATCTTGTTGTAGTCACACTCCCCAGGCACAGATCCCAGGGACAAAGGTGAAAAGAGAATTACACAGGAGAAACAAACCCAATGAAACATAGGCTGGGTGTTTCTATTCCACCCCTGCCACTCTCTGGTGATAAAAAGCCAGAAAAACTCTTTCACTGTCACTATGAGGCATCTAAGTCAGCAGCTCACCTGGAAGCCAGAGATGGGGGATGTTCTTTCCTTCTTGGTCCAGGAGGATCTCCCTCTGCTGCTCTGCCCAACGCAAACCTCACTTGCTGCTCAGGGCTGGGGCAGCAGCTCCTCCCTCCCTCCCTCTGGCTGGGACCAGGCTCCAAGACGCAACCAGATCTCTTCCACTCAAGCTTTTCCAACTTTACAAGCCCATTGTGTTCATTAGCCAGCTCATTCTTTGCAGTTTAAATGGTCTTCCTGTTGGTCACAGCTTTCAGGGCTGAACAGCAACTTATAAATCAAAGTCAGACACGGCATCCGCTAAATCCACATCTTATCCCACCCTCCATCTCCATTTTCCCTTCTCCAACTCTATTTTCCCTTCAGCTTTCAGAAAGCCCACACAGGATGCATTTAATAACCACCGGGGCAGAGGTGGTGCTTGGGGTCCTTTTGGCAAATTTTAGGGGTCCCAGAGTGACAGGGTACCCCACGATGAGAGGGCAGCAGTCCTACAGGAGCCAAACAAAAATTCCTATCAGGCAGGAGCTGGAGAGGGTAAAGGTTTTAAGTGGTATTTCAGCTTCTTCACATGGCTCCTGTTACTGTGTCAATGAAAGCCATGTGTCCCAAATCCCCGGGGGCAGACTGCTGTAGAAAGGGGTAAAGAGACAACTTGGTACAGTACAGGAGCAAGAAGCCCCACTTCAAGTGAGCTCTGAAAGTTGCAGCAGGAGGAACAGAGCACTTGCTCTGCAGCAGCAGGAGGAAAAACTTTCTTTGCAGGACTCCTGATGAGCTGCTCAGCTTTCTGCTCTGTTTCTGTGCCATCCACCTCCAGCAAACCCATGCAGCCCCTCACTCCCTCCACAGCATTTGACCTCCCACAGCACTTCAGTTGCTCATTTCTTATCACCAGGCAGTTGAAACAAAGGGGAAAGGAAACTCATTTCTAAAAGGGAGGAGGAGAGAATGAGAAAAATAGTTTAGCATGAGAAGTGGGGCATAGTGAACATTGCCCATGTATTTCCTACTCCCTGCAGAACCCTTTTGTAATCTTACTGCTCCCAAGACACATGCCAGGCACCCCAACTGCCAAAGGAATCAGAAATGCAACAGCCTGTTGTGTTGCCATGGGAATCAGGAGACAGGCAGTTAATTGATAAAATGGAGGCACATTAGAGATAAAAGAAGAAACACAAAGAAGAAAAAAAAGATACCTATCAGAGTAGCATCTCAAGACAGGAAGGGAAGAAGAAATAAGAAAACACATGGTAGTTACAAAAGATCTTTACATTATCCCTAGGAGAGGTCTTTTTCCTTCTCCATTTTAATTTTCAGAGGTTTTTACCTTGCATCTCATCTACTTGCCAGCAAGGGAAGCTGTACCAGCCTGGCAGAAGTGCCAGTGTCACAGACCCAAAGACACTAAACCTTCATCTCACTGCTATAGATGTCACTGACCTATGAGAGGGCAGCACTCCCTGCAGCTTGTGAGCATCTCTCAGTGTGCAGCTCTGTGACCAAACAAACGACCCAAAAAACCTCTGGTACCAGTTCTGGCCCCTCCCAGCCTGGGCTGGGCTTCAGGACAGTCCTGTCACCCAGACTGCAATGGCCATTTGAAGCCAAGGACAGATTCTGCCAGCTGGAAAACCCCACTGATGGCCACAGGGGTATCAGCTAAAAGGAATAATGTGTGTTTTTACTGCCATAAGGATTAGGCAAGAGCCTCAGAGGCATCAGAGCAGCCCAGCTCACTGCTCAGTTGAGGATCTAGGGATGTGGTCTCAGTTGGGATGTCAGACACAGCCCCTGTTCAAGCTGCAGCCTGTACTCAGGGCACCAAACATTTGGGATGGATGGTGCTTTCCCATTCAACAAACCAGGAGGAGCAGAAGAGCAGCATGTTGTCTTTCCTGCCAAGTACCTGTCAGCTCCTGGCTCTGTGGGTCTTCCCTACCCACTGCTTTACCTTGCAGTCACTGTGGGCCTTCCTGGGTCTGTAAGGTCATTTAATCTCCAAGCATAACCCTACAGAAACTAACTGCTGGAGAGCAGAGCTGATCAGAGCTTCCCCTATAGAGAAGGGGATGAAGAAGAGTAGTCCAGAGCATCAGTTGTCAAAGACAGCTCCTCAGTCCCCATCAACTACAGCAGCAGATCTACCAGGCAAGAGACAAGGAGGAACAACCTCTGTGTCCAGTTCTGGGCCCCTCAGCTCAGGAAGGAGATTGAGGTGCTGGAGCAGGTCCAGAGAAGAGCAAGGAGGCTGTGAAGGGATCCAGCACAAGTCCTGTGAGGAAGGGCTGAGGGAGCGACCTCATCACTCTCTACAACTCCCTGAAAGGAGGTTGGAGCCAGGGGGGGGTTGGGCTCTTCTCCCAGGAGGATAAGACAAGAAGCCATGGCCTTAAGCTCTGCCAGGGGAGGTTTAGGTTGGATATTAGGAAGAAATTCTTTCCAGAGAGGGTGATGAGGCATTGGAATGGGCTGGCCAGGGAGGTGGTGATGCCCTGGAGGTTAAGAAGAGACTGAATGTGGCACCCAGTGCCATGGTCTGAGAACCATGGTGGTAGTGGATCAAGGGTTGGACTTGGTGATCTCAGAGGTCCTTTGCAACCCGGGTTATTCTGTAATTCTGTGAACCTCCTGCACCTCCAGGAGCTGCCACCAGCAGAGGCCAGAGACAGAGCTTTGCTCAGCAGCAATGGCCAAGCAGGCTGCTGGGGTCTCCTGTGGGAGAAGGGTTGGCTGCCTGCTGCCTCCACAGCACTTGGGGATGGTGAGGCCCCACCACATGCTATCTGGAGGTTCCCAGACAGGGACTGGAGCTGCTCAAAGCAGCTTGGATTACATAAAGATGACGTTGTTGGCAACCAAGTGAAAGCCAGCCCACTCTGCTGTACCCAAATTCAGATTATCTAGCACAGCAACGAAGCAGCTGTTTTCTGCAAGATTTATCGTGGCCCTTTCAAGCTGCAGGATAAGGCAGAAATAGAGAGGGAAGAGGTGGCTGTGAGAAAAAGCAATGCTTTGCAGGCAAGAGCTGAGTGCCTGGCAGCACATTGTGGGAGGAAGCAGCCCGAGAGATTTATGGCTGACTTGGAAACAAGGGCTGAAAGCTCTGCGAGTTCAAAGCTGAAAAGTTGGGGCTGTAATCTGGCACGGAGGCGAGGTCTGCATCTGGCACTCTGGAAATCAATTGCCCCTGCTGTTCCCCGTGGCATGGGTATTAAGATCTGATACAACTTCAGCTTTGCTGGCTTTAGCCTCTTTGGAGAGAGGGGACATACCCAGAAAGAAACCTGCGATGAGGAGGAAGGAAAAGAGGGCAATAAGAAACTGAATGAGAATTATGAATGAGCAAAATCTAATGAGACCCACTGCAAAGTTGCTTTGCACTGAATGCAAGGAGGTGCCCATTGAGGCACATATTTGTCTTCACAAGGGCAGCTGGGAAGGGCACTGAACCTCAAACAGCCATACTGAACAAAGGCTTTCTTATAAAGGTCTCATTCAAGAGGCTGACTGGTAGGAAATCTGCTCTGCCACGGGCGAGCCGAGCATTCTTGGAGCCTGCTGGAGACAGGAGGAGATGGAAGGCTCTGGGGCTTACCAGCTATGCTACATCAGAGCCATTATAATTCTTAGAAGAAATAAGCAGCAAAGAGATACAGTTGCTAAGTGTGAGGATGTTGGTTTTTTTCAAATAAACAATGGTATGGAACAAAATATGCAAAGCAGATAGGTTTTGGCAACACGGGGCACTAGGGAGGTAAGTGACTTGTAGAAAAATCACAACACTTCTTTCACTGAGGGATAATTAACTGCAGCATATGGATGGGTCTATTCATCTCAAGACTGCAGTCTTGATTTTTACATAATTACCATTTTTAAATCTAAGCATATTCTTTTAACATCCATGTTGTAACATGCTATTCAACATTTTCCAGTGTGAGAGCAGGGCCCATCTATTGTACCTCTGAAGCAGCACCTTGTTCTCTTAGAAAACAATGAAAACAAAAATCCCACCTTTTTAAGGGTATTTCAAGGTGTGACAAAAAGAATAGAGTGCCCATGCCTTCCTCCCCAGCTTTTGCCATCCCCCACATCTAGAAATAAGCCACAGACACATTTGAAAAAACAGAGCTATGCTAAAATAACCCCTGGTGTACTACAGAGTAATCCTCATTCTTCTGTAAATAAATACTAAAATCACTTCAACTCGAGAATATTCTACTTGGAAGCATTATTCACTTTATCCCCCAAAGTTTCTTCTAACCAGAGGACAGTTTTCCATTTAAACAACCCCTTAGCTGTAAAGTTTCACAAAATCCTGTTCCCCCAGATCCAAACTGAGTTACCTTGCTCAGATCCCTTGCGACCACGAAAAGACTGAATAAAAGCAGCCCAGGGTAGCTCAGCATGGTGATACCTCCTGGGACAACCCTGAAAGGCAGAACATGAAGTGGGGGAGAAACACTCACAGGGATGGCTCCTGCCTGCACACTCAGCTCCTTCCAGCAGCCCAAGCGATGCCCGGCGCGGCACAACCTCCCCTTGTCTCTCCCGTCCGTGCTCACGCTGCTCTCCAGCTCTCCTGTGGCATGGCTCAAGTCACAGCCCACGTTCAGCTGCTTTGTAACTCCAGCACAAAGCTAACTCCTGGAGGGTCCTTTCTTTTCAAAGAAGCCCAAAGCTTGGGGATGAGCTCAGCCCCTGCCCGCTGTGGCCGCAGAGCGCGGCACGCGGGGACGCACGCAGTTGTCGGCGGTTTTCTCCGGAGGCATGAGGGTGGTTTGGGGGCTGCTGTTGCAGAAGTGAAGACAGCTGCTCCCAGGGAGCTGATCCGATGACAAGAAAGAAAGAAAAGGAGGCAGCCACAGGTCTTTAATGAGACATTTATACACCGTTTCCCAGGCAGAGCCCTGGCACTAGCACGGAGAGAGGAGCGATCTCAGGACACCTCCTGAACTCGAGTACCAAACCCTGTAAAGAGTGGCCAAGCAAAGCATGGCGCTTTCTCTCCACCAGAAAAAGCAATTGGGCAGCAGGGTTTTGACACTTCACAGCCTTTTTGAGTGTAGGACTTTTGCTCAGGCATCATTCCCACTTAAAAGGCACTGGGATGGACGCTGGTGCCATTGCTACCCAGGGACAACTGAAAGGGATGAGCAGCCAAGCACTCCCCTGCTCAGGCAGGTGCCCGTGGAAAGGCCATTGACTTATTGACTCAGAAATGATGGAATTAGCTCATTACCAACAAAATGCAGAAGATTCCAAAACACAGCCTGGCTTGGTCCATCAGGTGAGTAATCATTACTTTGTGATCAGACTGGAGGCAGACCAGGGCTATCAGCATCTCCAAGAGCAACAGAAGCTGCAGTGCATAGATCACTCAGGAAATGGACTCACGGGACATAATCTGAGCAGCCATGCAGAAGCAGAGTGGCTGTACCTCTGACAGTCCAGGGGAAAAGAAAGCTAAATGACCAAGAGAGAGTCCTAGTTCTACCCTGGCATAGATTGCCTCCAGGCATATTGGTTACTCTAGGTATATAGCAAGCATTCCAGCCCTCTCTTACACCACTCAGATGATGTGTTACCCCATTCAAGTCAGCTGCTGGGCCATGCTGCTCACACCTCTGCTCCTGCTGCACTGGCAGCTGGCAATCAGCAGCATTTTGGAGGCCCAGGTGCCCCCAGCTCAAGCTTTAAGCATCCTGTAACTCAAACTGAAGCTGCATTTGCACAGCTGGAAGTTGCAAGCTCAGGCAGTCAGTGCCCTCCTGGCACCTGGGAGCCCTTCCCCAAGTGAGGGCCAAATGTGCAGCAACAGACCATATCAGCAAGATCCTTCCTCTTCTTTCTCTATTGACTGATAACTTCTCATTTCTACCTACTGGACCTCAGAAACACTTCCTAGGTACAAGCACAAGATTTTTTTTTCTGAGTTTCTGATATCACTTTGCTCTGCTTCCCTCTGGCAGGAGTTGGGCTGATCTTCACAGTGCTTGCCCTGTGCAAGAGCTGCAGCCATTAAAGGTACTTTGTCATGCCCTGTCTGCAGGTAGTCTGGAGGAAAAAAGTACAAAAAATTAACACAATGCTTTCTGTCTTGTATGCAGGGTTTTTTTCACCTTCTCAGCAGAATTCTGCAGTTATACCATCCCTCTGAATCCCCCATCCAACTCGTCTGAAAGAGGGATGCTTTAGGAGCCACCTGCAGCATCCCCAGGAACCCAGGAGAACCAGAGGAAAGGTAAAGACCAACATCTCTTCATCACCACACAAAGCTGTGCACAGGGTTGTGCTGAAACACAGCTTTGCTTCATTGCTCCATCAGGCATTTATCTGTGCAGCCATACATCCATGCACAGACCCTGCACATCTCCCACAAAGGTCACACAATAGACTCATTGTACACAAACCAACTTCATGCAGAATGCACAGTGTGTTGAGCTGTTTTGGTTTTGCCTAATCTAATAAAAAGGTATTTGAGAGCAGATTAACACTGAGTCATCTACTTTATCCCAAAAATCTGGCTTAAACAGCTAAGTATCCAATTCAAAAGACAATTGAGCTGTAGATGAACAGGCACTATTTGCAGAAAATCTAAATCACCTTTTTGCATGCCTGATCTTTTTCTTTGAGATGAAACACGACCATGATCCAGATCTGACCCTAAAAAATATCTGATCTATGACCTGAACATAGAAACCCACAGCAGGTATCTCAAACCCAACAGCTCTAAGTCTCAGTGATCACCAGAATTAATGCTTTATACCCTTCCAGAGGTGCTGGTGGGCAAAGTAAGAAGCAGTGGGGGAAAAAAAATAATAATTCCACGATATGAAGTGAGAGATTGTGGACAAAGCTATGGGAGCTGAGCTGTACAAACATATCAGCACACAGTCCCACCAGGCACCCTGACTACCCCCAAGCACACACCATGCTCCCAGTCCCAGTTTATCATCCTGGTTTGAAAGACTCAGGTGTGAACTGTCCCTCTCTCTTAAGCTGCTTCTTCAGACCTTCATCAGATGATGAGTTTTATGCTTTTGTCCTCAGAACAGACCTGGCCAGGGCAGCACCCCATCAGTGAGGATGAAGTCTTCAAACCCATCTTTGGAATCAGAATTTTCTCAACATCATACCACTTTTATCTGAAGTTTTGTGTTCAAGGTCTGCATTCTAACTTCTAGCAGTTTGTTTTGAGGTTGTTTTTTTCTTTTTTGGACAAAATACTTCCAAAATATAATTCTCCAATATGCAACTGTGTGAAATGGATTATACATGAATACATAAGGCTGCTGTCATCTTCAGGGAACACAAATTCTAGATAACTGTACAGTTTTGTGTGTGAAATACTATAAGCCCAGCCTAAGAACAGAGCTGAGACAATGTGGTACCCAGGGCCAAGTTACAAATGCACTGAAGTTTAACAGAGTTTTAGTCAATGAAAAGGACTATGGGAAGCAGCACCAGAGGGAAGCTGCTGCTCCTGGTGCCAGGATCAAGAAGGCACACAGCCAGAAAAACCTGCTGGCCAGGATAACTGTTCTACTTCCACCTCTGGCTCACAGGATGACATAGGGCAAGTCTTGAGTTCTTGAAGTCATCTTGTATGAGAAATATGGAAAATACTGTCCTATCTCAGAGTCCTAGGCTCCACAGGGTGAGTTGAAGCCTAAATTGAGAGTTTTTGTGTGTGCAAAGCAGGCTTATAAATTACAGAAAGTGAGAGTAACTTACAGCTTGTGCTTGGTTGGAATTCATACAGAAAACAGCTTGGGAATACTCCTGGAGCAGCATTTAGCTTCTGCCCTGAAAACTAGAGCATTGGCAGTGCACTAGCTCATACAATTCCTGAATTTTTGGTGTGCTTTTTTTTTTTTTTTTGGGGGGGGGGTGGTGGGTGGTTGTTTATTTGTTTGGTTTTTAAGAGGTACTCATGGCCGGGTTCATTTCTGCACCCATTTAAGATCCCCAGGCACAAACATTACCCTTTTCACAAAGAATTCTGCAAACAAGCTTGTATGAGCAAAGCACTCTGTGCTGTGTCCTCTGAGCCATGCAGCACCCCAACACAGCACCCAGGGGACACATCTACTGGGCTGGAAAACAGCATTGCCAAAACAGTCACATCTGGTAGTAGAGAGACCATCAACTGTACTCTGAATGACTTAAGTCCCAGACAGGCCCAGTTTTGACAGATCTTATTGTTCTTTAGTGAGTATTGTGATATGTGGAGTCTTCTTAGGCTTCACTACTGCATAGATTTATTTCTGTGAAGGGGAAATTGTTTTCTAGCATGCCTATTAAAAATGTAAGTAAATACCCTACTGAACCCAAAACAGAAGAGAAAACTATCTGTACACTGAATTCATTTTTACCAAGGCTTTTGTGAAAACCAATTCATCTATTTAACTGCTTGCAAGGAGGATGCTCACATGTAGGGTCAGCGTGTGATGGTTAAATCCAATCAATAGCCAGTAAGATGTAGCAGCAGTCCCATGCCACCATAATCCTATGGTTCCTCATCCCAAATCCACCTATGCTGGAGCGAATCTTTCCTTGGATTTCAATAAATATTGGCTCAGGCCTCTAAAGATTAATCTGCTCTTGCAGGATTAGTTCAGTTGTTTGAGGCAGCCCATCCAGGAGCAGATTCTGACCTGAAGCTGCACCCTTACTCCAATGGGCACAAGGGTACCAGTGCTACTGCAGACCTGCACCAGCCCTGAGGAACAGGATGTGGTTCATTATATTCAAACTGCCATAAGCTGAACATCTGTGGGAAGCAGATTTTCTTTCCCTGCTGCTTCTGCAAGGGGCTACAGACAGAGAGAGCAGGAGGGTGTCTGACCTCCATACATCCACCCTCAGTGTCTGCTCCTGGCTCTTTCTACAATGAGTGTGCTGAATGCTAAGGATTAACTGTATCAAATCCTTCTAAGAGCATCTAATTATTAAGACAATTAAAATCAGGCTCCTAGTTTTCTCTCGATGTCACCTGTAAAGCTGATCAAATCAAGATTAATTCAATGCCCTTTTATATTGCTTGCAATGCATCAAACCTCTTCTCCTTGGGGAAGGAATGCTGCCAAAGGTCCACAAGGGGAACTAAAAGGGGGTGGGGGCAACCATCACCTCCAAAAACCTCCTAGAAAACCCAGCACAAAACCTATTTCAGCCTGCAGGATGGCAGACAGAGTGGCTCATGGAAGGGATGTGTGAGCTGAATACAAGCCCCACGCACACAGTCGAACTGCTGGTCCACAAACTGTGCCAGAAAACATTTGGCTCCTGGATTTGCAGTGGGGATTAGGAGCAAATATGCAGGGTCTCATGATTGAGTGGATTTGTAGGGTGACGTGGGCACTTCAGTCACCCCACAGCAATGATGAAAGAGGATGCTCAGGCTCTAGTGATCACTCCAAGCTACTCGGGTGGTTGTGGCCGTTCCTCCCCTGTGGGTCCCCTCCCAACCCCACGTCTCCCTATCAGCCTCCTCCATCAATCCCAGACCAGCAACTCTCACTTGCAGTTTTTCCTGTGCAGCCCTTGAAAACACCC
Organism: Florisuga fusca; assembly: GCA_038090715.1. Lineage (NCBI taxonomy): Eukaryota > Metazoa > Chordata > Aves > Apodiformes > Trochilidae > Florisuga > Florisuga fusca. Next base: position 1,329,614 of record JAAWXA010000046.1, on the reverse strand, counting down.
TCCTGTTTTCTTTCAGGTGTCTGATAACTTCTTGAACAGGTAACTCCCTGTGTGCATGTTACTAATTGACAGATAATCCACTGATACTGTGGTGTTCACAGGCATTTGATCTTAAAACTTTGCACCTCAGCCTCCCAATTCCCCATGGAGCTGTGGATGCTGTGAATATGGACCTGTTGCAGATAAAGGGAGACATAATCAAACTTCATGGACACCATTGATGCATTTCCAGCCACAATCACAGATCTGACCCCGCTCAGGCTTGCAGCAGGGATTTAATTGAGGACACTGCTCAGAGGGGAGCTGACAATACCTCCAGCAGGCCTGGAGCAAAACAGCAGAAAACCAAATGTTTACTAGAAATAATAACAGGCTCTGGCCCCAAGATGTGGGGGCTTTTCACTCAATTCACCACTGCACAACACCCCAAGTTAATATTAATGAAGAGCCACAAAGCCTTTGAATAGACAAGAATTAGCTCCCTATGTCTGTGACAGTCAATCAGCTGCTGCAGACACTGCAATCCCATTTCTTTTGTTTCAGACAAAACAGTAGTTCAGTGCCTTTCATATTTATTTGGGAACAAGAATTAATAGATTGATACAAAACCAGACAGCCTCAGCACTTTCTTGCATTTTTACAAAACAAACTGTGTTAAGACACTGCCAAACCATCAATGATTACCTGAAACAACCTGCCCAAGCTCTCCTTACCAAGCCATGAATTTCTCACCAAGGACACTTTCCCTCCCTCTGTTTTACTGCAAAATAACCCCAGAGGCCACAGAAATCACTTCTTGTTACTACGCATCTAGCCAATTAATTCCAACTAAATAATGAGAAACTTGAGGGGCAAACACCCGATTTTCAAGTTAACTTATCAAGACGTTGCTGTTAACCCTGTTGCAGATAACTAAAAAGGAATGAAGATTTCCCACTGAGGAAGGTAAGAGCAAGGCACTAACCCTACAGAGGAGCTAAGGTGGAGATGAGATTTAGACTCCTCCAGCAGAATTCACAGGTACAGCTGCTGAATTATGGAGACTGGATGTGTGCAAAGTTAACTTGTTATCCATACAGAACTGCCCAGGTTCTGAAAGCAGAAGCAGCCCTCAGAAGAGAGCAGCATTTCTAGAAAACAAACTTAACTCCCTCCTCACCCCAAAGACTCACAACCAGATTCAACCCTGATAAAAAGATTATGCCACACAGTTTCCAAAGGAAACCTCCTCCAGTTGTGAAGAGAGACTTGAGCTGTAAGCCATAGGAGTCCAGTCTGTCCAGCCCTCTGCTGGCCTCTTCTTATTCTCTGATGTGATGGATCACATTCAGGAGTGGCAGCTCTGATCCCACGTCCCACCTAAGGCCAACTCAGTGGCTGCACCCAGCAAACTCATCCAGGAGCTCAACAAGGTTGGAGCTCATTCCCCTTGGCACAGCAGTAGCCATTCCCTGGGATGTCACCAGCCCCAGATGACCAGCAACCAAAAACCAAGCTACTAACTACCCCAACAACTAGCACAGCTCAGGCTCCTCAAACCCTCCTTACAGAATACTTAGTTTAATTACCTTCTGATCTTAAGGGTCTTTTCCAACTAAAACAATTCTGTGATTATATATTCTGTATTCTTCTAGGGCTCTTTACTGGCCCAGTGAGCATTCCAGTCTGCTTTGCTTTTAGTTTTAGAGAACAAAAGCATCACAGAGCGTTTGCAAAGGCAGAGATTATCCCAGCAAATATTAACAGTCCTGTGCATTTATTTTTATGAAAATGTACCTTATAGGTTACCTACATTTACAGGTCAATAAGGCATTCACAGCCTCCTGACAATGCTGTATGGTTTATCACAGTTTATCACAGTTTATCACAGTACAGTTTTTGGCAATAAAGTCAGGCACCTGCTGAAAAAGTTTTGACTCTCACAGCCATGCCTAAATATGACTTTCAGGGCACAGAAACTTGCACCTGCCTGTGCAAAAAGACAGGATCCATCTGTAAAAGTCCACATCTAGGCTGGGTTCAGTCTCGCTGTGTTTATGTCTCAAAGAAAAATATAACAGGTTGGGGCTTTTCTGCTCCGGGACTGAAGTCCCAGCTCCATCAGCAAACATTAATAGTCCTTTTTTTCCTTGCACTTTTGCCAGAATTCCCTAATTGAAGAATAGATTTAAGAAGCATAAAAAGTACTATAAATGAAGGCCAGAGCCAGCTGACAGCAAAATGCAGTATGAAAGGCAAGAATCTCTTCTCTAACCAATTTACTCTAGGGCTGCTCTGGGCAGACAAAGAGTTCTGCAATGTGAACACTTCCCTTCCCAGTGGCCTTCACCTGTTCCACCAGCTGGGAGGGCTGTGTGGACCCATTCATCACAGCTCCCATTCTCCTTCCATCTTGTAAATCCATGAAAAAGCAGACTTCTTCAGGAGGAGGGTGGAAAAGAAACCAAGACACATGAGCTTTGTAAGTAAGAAGAAATCCAAACATGATATTGAGCCCTTGACCACTGACCCACACTTTTTGTGCAGAAACCTCTCTTGCAGGTGGGGTGGAGAGCAGTAACTTTCTTTGCTTTAAACATGGGAAAGAAGCCAACACATTTGGGGGACATCCTCTCCTGAGACAGCTAGAGATGAATTTTCAGTCTGGTTGTAAGGATAATATTTAGCACAAAGCAGCAGAACTGATTTTTTCCATTGTTCCAGCTTTATGGCAGGGAAGGGAGGGGGACAGTCAGCATGGACATCACTCACTAAAGCTAATGCTTTCCAAGAATCCACCAGGTGCCAGTTCCCCACTAACTTTCAGGGGAAATGGACATTTAATCTCCCCTTCACACAAAAGCCCTCACCTAACCCAGAACACCACCACAAAGAGCCCCAGTAACTCATGGGACTTTGAGAGTGCCAGCTCAGGTAGGAGATGCCCTAAGTCTCCACTCCAGGAAAGTTCAAAGAGGAAACTCCACAAGCTGATAGGAAACAGAGACTGAATAAGTTTTCATGACAAATAACTTGAATATGCTGAACTAGCTTGTCACACACACACTGTGACTACAGCAGATCTGATCTCTACAGAACCTGAAGCCATTAACTGGGAAATTATATTTACATCCATGTGCAGCACCTTTATGTCTCCACCAACCTTCTATTCTGCTGTGCAAGATGTGAATTGTCAAGAGTAGATGGAAATGTTTAACAGGGTACAGCTCCACTGCCCAGGCAAGAGATGAGAGATGGATGAGACTCTTACCTTTCTACAAATGAATATGAACAGAGTGCTAGGGAAGAAAGAGAGAGAAAAAAAATAAATCAAAGCATCTTTGTGTATTCCAGACTAAGGACAAAGGAAAGTAGATCTACTTGCACTTTTGCAGACTAGACTGATCAGTTTCTAGGAAGGTAAGAGGAAGGAAGTGTGGAGCTTTCCAAAATTCATTTGCATCTACTGCCTCTCTGACAACTCTCAGGCACAACTAGACAACAAACATCTTTCAACACCCAATCTGGATAATATAACCTAGATGCAGGGTCTTTGGAGCCAGGCCCAGGCTACCAGAGCCAAAAGACAGGTCAAAGCCAAGAGATGTACATTGATACAGTTGAAATCTGAGCTTTACTACATCTATAGTTTTCTTTTGCAACTGTATTTCAAGTTCTTGAGAATTCTGCCTTCCCCCAAGGCAGCAAAGTCAAAGAGAGCAATGTTTCAGCTCTGTATTCTGTAATCCAAACCTCTCTGGTTTTATTTCATCTGGCTGGAGTCAGGTGTTCAACCAAATGCCTCAGAAAATGGAGAAGTCCCTTTGGCCTTTCTGGCAAGTGGCAGATAAGTAGGAAGGCAACACATGAACTGAGAGAAATCCAGTACTCTCAGTTCCCCCTAGAGTCAGAAAAACCCTGAGAGCCTCCCAGGACTCTCTCAGAGCACAGAGCTCAGGCAAGAATCCAAACACAGCCCAGAGCAGAGCTCATGGTTTCTGCAGGGCTTCTCAAATGCCTCACACACAGCCTCCTTCAGGTGTCTTTTTTAGGGCTTGGTACCTTCAGAGGAGCCTTGCACCCCAGCAGACACCTGAGGACACTTTGCTGGACAGTGACAGAAGAGAGAAGAAAAGCAGAAAAAGCCCTTTGCAATATTCACATTAAACACACAAAAGGAAATAATTTTTGGCCTCTCAGTCTCTGCCATTGTCCCTCCATGCATCAGAAGGGCCCCAACACTCACCTGGGGCAAGCACTGGGTGAAGACCACCAGCTCTAACCAGGCTGGGCACGTCCTGAGAGCTGGGTTATTGACACTGCCATTCACAGCAGTGATGCACTCAGTGGCCAGAGGATGAGGGATGCAGGTCAGCAAGACCAAAGTGAGAATGAGGCAAAGCTCCATCATCCCCTAATGTCCCAGACTTGATTAACCTCCAGAAAGGGAATGAAATCCATCCTCTGGGGGCATCTGCCACCAGATCCTTTGGCTGCAGGTATCCCCAGAGCTCCCATCACTGCATGCTGGGGTGAGGATGTGCATGATGTGGACACGTGGCCCTCAAAGAGAAACTGCTTTGGCAGAGAAAAAGAATGCTTTCTCTTGGAATTTTTCCCCACCAAGGCTGAATCCCATGACTGCCTGTGGGGGGTCAGGCCCCACAGCCAGCACATGTGCTGCTCTCCAACCAGGCAGGTTGACAGGGTTTTGGGATGTGTGCTTTGCTCGCCACTTGGGATTATCATTGGAATGGAATGGAGCAGGAAGACAGCTGAAGGCTGGCTAGGCATTTGAAGAGATCTGCAGGAGGAAGAACAGGCACAGACCATGCACAGACACAGCACAAGCTCCTGCACAGGGGACAGTGAGATGATGATGCCAGGGATGACATCAGAGATGATGCTACAAGCCCTGTGACAGCCATCCACTGAGCATTTGCTGGATAAACAGCCCCAGTAGGCTCTGCTCTCACCTTCCAGCTAGGAACAGCTCAGTGCTGTGGCTGCTCTGGCAGCCCCACAGCTCCTGGAAAGCCTCCTGCAGCATCCTGAGGGACAGAGAAGCTGCAGCACAGCTCACTGCACCATGGCTGCACAGTCCCAACCACCCCTAGACTGCTCCCCTTCACACACACACACACACCCCTTTTTTTTCCAGGATTAAAAATAATTTCAGAACTTCTCAGGCAAAGATCAAACTCTGCTGGGTACTGCCTGTGCTCAGCTTGGCTTTGCTGCACATGTGTCAGAGGGCAGGGTGGCTGCAGATGAACAAGGCACAAAGAAGCTCCAGAAACAAGCCCTGCATTCAGGAAAGCTGCAGCAGACCCAGGGCTGGCCATGGCTGCTGACAAATCCTTTCATGCTGCAGAACACTGCGTTTGCTGAGATGCCTCTGTGCAAAGCCTCTGAGGGCAAGGCAGAACTAGGATCTTTCCCTCATTTTGTTGTTTGGGTTTTTTTAAGTGATAGAAATCAACTGAAAATTATTCTGTGCCACACTGCAACTATAAATCCAGCATGAAGAACCTTGAGAGATTCTCAGCTGGGAGCTAAATAGTCACTTCACTGGAATCCTTGAAGTTAATTTCTCAACCACAGCCAGACACCAGGAGAAAGAAGGGGGAAATATAGAAAATGGGGCTGGGGAATAACTTCCAAACTCTCAACCTCATCCTAAAAAATTTCCTTTGCCAATTTGTGCTTCCCTCCAGCCAACAGCTATAAGGAGGCTTTTAGTATCTTTGATTTGGATATTGAATTAAGAAATTACTTTAATATTAAAAACCACTCAAATTTAGAAGGGTTCAATCCAAAGTTTCTTCTCTATACTTGGGGCTGAGTGCTCAGCTGGGGAAAAGCAGTGCCACCCCCCTCCCTACAAAGCTGTGTTACACTGAAAGATCTGGAACTTGGCCCATGATCTCATGCAGTGACTGGTCCCTCAAACAAGAGTTTGCAGATGTGCAAGAAAGCAAATTAAATCAGTGGCTTTTAACCACAGTGCTCAAGGAAAGAATTTAGATGGTAAGAGAGATGATATATACATTACCAGTGACTGAAAGAAAGCTCAGCTTCTTAATTCTGTGAGAAAAGCAGAGCCCTGATATGTAACAATAGAGCAGAGCAGCAGCAAGGGGGGGGTCTGTGTGGCATCCCTGGGCAGAGGTTGTGCCTGAACCACCTTCCTCCAGAAGGATATTCCTGGGAGAAGGGCACATGCCCCAGCACAACAGAAACTTCACAGAGAGGGGATTTTCTCTTTGTTTAAATAACCAACACTTCTGCATTACTCTCACAAGAGACAGCAGTCTGGTGACCCTCATTTTTCCAGTATCATTACCACAGACTAATTAGTCACAGCATGCTAAAGCAAATTTTGTCCAATGTTATCCCCTGTACTAAAACTGCTGTTTCACAGGTACAAGACTTTTTTGCTTCTGCCAGAAGGTTCTGTATTTTTGGGACTGAAAGGCACAGCAAAGTAACCAGGCACATGGGCATCAGCCTGCATAATTATGAATTTTTACATGCAAAATTTTACACCCCGAGTATTTACTAAAATTTATAGATAAAAAAAATGTATAAATAAAAACCCCCAAAACCCAGCAGTCAGAAGGGCCAGAAAAAAATTCCTAAGCAAAACACACCACAAACTCTTTTAAAGTGTTAATTATACTGCATAATGGGAGCCTGTATAGCTTATGCATACACTGGAGAGAGATCAAGGCACAGTAAATCCTGTGTATGTGTGTCTAGGTAAATCAGTATTCACATCTCAGGGCTTCAAATTAACCTGTTCAAACAAAGGCACTAATTTGAGGCAATCAGCACAGGACAAATCATCCTAAGTGCCAGGTTCTTACCCTTGCATTATCACAGCTCAGCAGCAATGGCTGCAGGACAGTGTTAAAGAAGGTCATGGGTGAGGTTCCCATCTGCCTCATTATTACCTGCTCTTCGAATGTTAAGTCTCTCTAGAGCTATACATACACAAACAGAGAAGGCAGGAGGTGGCACCTCTCACTGTCAGCCCTAAATGCCAGTGGATCCACATGCCTCCCACAGCCTGCCTGGTTTGGTCAGTACCTGGGAGAAGGAGGCCATTTACTCACCATGTTACACTTGTTTTGATCCCTGCTCACAACCAATCTGCAGACAGATGGGGAATTTCACATCCTACTGAACACTGGCACCACAAGGCATTTGCCTTTAAGGCAAGTGACTACCTGGGCCAGCTCATCCCTCTGCTGAATCCAGACCTTACCTTCCTTTGAGCTGGTGGTGACAGCAGCTGCAGTGGTCCCTGACGTTCGGCCCACCGGGCTGGAATGCTTCCCAGCCCTGCCTGGGATTTTAAGTCCACTTGGCTTCAACATGTTTGCTGGCTCCTGTATCTCAGTATTGCCAGTGCCTCAAAGAGCTGTCCTGGTATCACCATTCAGGCTTCTCCATGATGGACCTCTTCTTCCATCCTTACAGACCTGGGGGAGAAGAGCACAAAGACGTCAGATAGAGAATGGGTGGCAGAGAACCAAACAGGCTTCAAGAAAGCAGTGCCCAGAGCTCCCTCCCCTCAAATCCATACCAGGGTCAGGATCTTTCATTTCTTCTCCTGTAAAACAAGGGTGACCACTGCCTTCATCTCACATCTTGATGCTACATTCCTAACACCGGAGCCCCAGGCCAAAGCTGAAGCATCTCAGAATCACCAAACAAGGATTTCAGTTCAGTTTGGGATCTGAGTGACTAAAATTGTTGACAGCTTTTAAATTCTGAAGTCCCAGCTCCCGTGCCAGCCAAACCCCAGTTCTGCTGCTCTGAGCAAGCACTGTCAAAGCCCTTACCAAAGACACAATGCTCAGCACCAGAGCTTTGGTGCATGGCCCCATTCTCACCAGATTTCAGGGCAGCCTCTCCAAACTCACAAGAGGAGGAGTCCAAGCTGCAGCTTTTTCAGCTCCCTTCACTAAGAACAAATCCAAAACCTTGTCCAGAAAAAGGATCTGACCCCATGGATTTGCAGATACTCCTTAGTGAAGTCACCCAAGTCTTCCCTGTGCCATTCCCTTTCCCAGATGGAATAAAACCTCCCAGTTACTTGCAAGCAGGTTGCATTAGCAAAGACACAACTCCTCTAAGTTTTATGGGAAGAAAAACTAAGGAAATGACTAAGTTGATTTAAAAAAACGCAAAAGCATTCCTAATAGATCAAGAAAAACAATCAAAACGTTGGGACTACCAGCCAAAGGAAGCCAGGGCTGCCTGAGCAGGGGGGATGCAGAGGGAAGAAAGTGGCAGCAGAGAGAGCCAGGGACAACACAACCAGAACAGCAAAGGAATTGCAAGGAGAAGCAAAGCAAGGCCCAGCCAGGGGACACCCAGACCTGCTTCAGGGGCCAAGGAAGGAGAATTAACCCAGCAAAGATTTACAGATGCTGCGAGGGGGTAATTGCAATAGCAGGGACAGGAAGTGATTCAGGCATGAGTAAGGGTTTCAAGACATCCTGGGTCAGGGAGAGGGGAGGGCTGGCTGGGCTCCAGGGAAAGCTGCAGGCAGACACAGAGGAGAAAAAACAAAACAAAACAAAACACAAGGAGAATTCCAAAACCATATTCCTGAGGACTCGGAAGTATCCAAGACACAAGAGTGTTTCAGCAGTGGGAGTCAGACATCCCACACCAGCTCAGAGAGACAAAGTGAGAAGGGATGAGGAGGGACCTGTGAATGGAGCCTGGGTGAAAAGCCAAGGGTTCAAGCTCCAGCTCTTCCTCACCCTTTCCACAAAGGATGCTCAAAACTTGGGGTGGCTTCAGGCACATGCAGACAGCACCAGCTGGGGAATATTTCAGTTACCTGAAAGTCAGAGCTGCTTATGGAAATCAGGGTGCTTGGATCACATCACCAGCAGCAGAAACAACAGCAAAATGCAAGTTCTTTCTGCCTTAACAAGAAAAGAACCTTCCTGAGACAGAGCCAGCAAGGAGGAGGTGCTGTCCCAGCTGGACAGGAGGCTGCACTTTCCAGCTCTGTTTAGCACAAAATAAGGAGACAAGCAGCAGAGCCAGGAGGCAAGTAGCACCCACCAGTTTTATCCTTGTAACTGTCAAGCCCTCAGACATGGCTCTCCCACCCACTCCATCTCATGCAGCACATTTTGCCCAGGGCTAGCTTTGATTTTACAGAGCAACTCAACTTCTAGCACTTCTGCTCTCCCCCAGGAGATCTCACCCCACCTCCATCACCTCCAGCCTGAAGGTTTGCTCTCCTCACAAGATGCACTTTACACTTTTACTTCTCATTGTCTGGTCCTGCCTCTTGGTTACAAGGTTTGATGCTGTACTTGTGGATTAAGCAAGCTTGGGGTGCTTGATAAAACATGATGGCTGTATGAATCCACAGCCAGGAATGTGGATGGGGGAAGGCTAAAAAGACAGCTGAAGGATAAAACAGCAGTGGGGAAGAGATTAAGCAGGAAAGAGCTCAAGAAAAATAAAAATATTTTGCAGTTTTTCAGGCCTCTGCTAGAGGGACTCTCTGGATCCCTAACTTTGCAGACAGATCCATATAAACTTTAGAAAGTGAGTTTAGTCTGTTCCTCTTTTTTGCTGCTGCTCATCTATGAAGAGACAGGAAACTTTGGTTCATTCTACCTCCACTACTCATCCCTGAAGAACACAGCATCTGGTGACCTGTGTACCCAGCTGATCTTCTGCTTCTTCTCAGAATGACTGGATTTTATTTTTATGCAGGGGGAGATAAATAAAGAGGAAGCACATTCCCCCTGTGCAAAGACCCCTGCCAGAAGCCTTTATGCAAACACATTTGCTTTCAACATACTAACCCCAAAAAACAAATGAACTCCATGGGCTGCTAATGAAGCTGTCCTCTGAACAGATAGCTCCTTTTATCCAGAAATACAATCACCACCACCAGCTCATGGCCTCGGTCCATGGGAGGCACAGTAGATTCAAAAGGCTCTGAAGTGCCACCCTGCATCCCAGTCAGAGAACCCCAAGTGCCCAGGGACCTCCTGGATCCGACCTTCATTCTCACCTCCAAGAGCTGCAGAATGACCAAAGCCAGGAATCAGGGATGATTGCCTTACTGTAGACCTGAAAACATTGTCAGACAGAGGAATGAGGATGGACTTGAAAGAATTTTTCTCTAAATACAGTTTGTTAGAAATACACAGATCAAAATAAATGTCTGAGGTATTCTGAAACACATTTACACCTGCTGCCAGGGACAGATACTTCTCTGTTACTAGTTTATCCCCCAGTTTAACAGGAAAACATACAAACAGATTTTCAGGAAGCTCTGAAGGCCAAGCATGGACCTCTTCTGCAGTCATCTTCACCATGCAGAGCAGTCTGCCCCACGTTATTGCCCAACCAAGGGATGCAGTTTTTGTACTGCAGAAATATCCTCAGCCTGGGACACAGGCCAACACCTCCACAGGGCACTGCCCTGCTCCATTAGAGACAACAACTTCCCCTGAGCTCCTCTATCATACCCTCAGCACCCCAACAGAACCTTTCTGAAAAATCTGTTCCCAGCAGCAGGCACTGAACAGGCAGATATGATGCCATGTGACACAGGAAAGAGGAACCATTTCTCTTTCCTACTCACTATTTTACCTGCACAAGCTGTGAGCTCTGCCTTCTTCTACAACTTCATGGAATTCAGGCTTTCCTCAGATACATTTTAAAAAAAAAACAACCAAAAAATCTTCTGCCCCTGTGGATATTTGCATCCTGTGGGGCCATCAGTTGTGTTTATTTTGTTCTCATTCCTTTCCCAAAATGACACATATTACAAGGATTTTCTAGATCTCAGCTAGATTCTTCCTGCAATCTCTTCACACTGGGATGAATGGTTCTGTCTGTTCCCACAACCAAGGAAAGCATCCCAGGAATGCACAACATGAAAGCCTGCTTCAAATGACCAAAACATTCTGTTCTCCATCTTTCCACTAGGAAAGAGGACAGCTGGATCTGAGTCACCTGGGCTCAGGTTCAAAAAGAGGAACAGTTCTCAAATAAGTACAGATGTATATCCAAAAAAATATCTGCGACCTGGAGCAATATATCTGGATATGCAAGTATCCACAGTGCTGGCCAGGGATCAGAATCCCTACACATTACAAACAGAAAAACAACTGGAGGTGCTTAGACTTCAGTTATTCCTCAAATGTGGTAGAAGGAACAACATAAAACAAGGTTTTGGAAGCAAAAGCCTTTTTGTCAGCCTCAACCACGTAACTTATCCCCAAGTTTTTTTGCTTCATCCATGGCTCCTGCCCTCAACAAGGCCCATCAGTACCTGCTTGCCATGTGGAACATCATCCCATTCCAGATGGACATAAGGAACAAGGCAAAGTCAGGTTCAGCAAACTACCAGGAGAAATCCCTCACGGGTCTGTGACCAACCTACAGATTTGCTCATCTTGACACCACGAGTGAAACAGCTACAAGACACAGGAACACGTTTCCAGGCACCAGACTGAGTTGTCCCAAATCCCACTCCTGCCAGGAGCTTCCTTCTGGATGGATCTACCTGCAGGATGTGTTCACCCAACACCAAACCCCAGGGGAACTTCATTTGGGATGTTTAGACCCAAGGGGAGTTTAGATCAGATGTATCTGAACACTGCTGGAAGAGCTGAGTATACAATATTTTGTGGGGAAATAACTCCTTATTTCTTAAGATTAAATATCTAGCAAAAAAATAGCTAGTACCAAAATGTTAGGGTTTTAAATTTGGAAATCCACGCCGAAGGAATTAAATTTGAAGCTTGCAGTCAGTCATGCACATTCCTTTTCAGGACAAAGGTCCTTAAAAAACAGGCAAAGAACAGTAGCTAGCTATCAGACTGAAGGAAATCAAGGCTATCAAGTTGCATGAAAGGCTAATGAGAAAGAAAATGCAGAGAAGCAATAAAACAGTGTTTTTAAAAAAAAAATCTGGACTCATGCAAATAATCAGTGACTTCACAGACAACTACTTAACTGAGGAAATGTTTGCATAATTAAATTTTTCAGTTTTTACCTACTTGCATCTAAGACAGTCTTTTGAGAAGCAATTTTTTGTGCCATTATTTAAGACACTGCACCAGCTCTTCCTGTGGTCATACTAAGGATGAGGAGCACCAGGGCTTGGGATGCAACACATCAGCAAGGAGAGCTCCAGCTCCTTTCAGAGCTACCACAAAAGGTGGTGGGGTGGCTGAATCTGCACAGGCTCCAGCATCAGAGCTGGAGCTTGGAAGACAAGCTCCAAGACACAGCTTGGAAAGACCAGGAATTGTCAGCAGCTGCTCTGACAACGCAGTAAGAGCCACCCCAACACTGAGCAGTGGAAAATTTACTCTTGGAAGGTAAATCCCCATCCTCTACAGGAAAGAAAAACAATCCCACATTGCTTGGAAAGGTCCACCAGCACTTTGGTTTCAACACATCTTTTACATCTGTGTTTAGGAGAGTTAAACATAAAAGCAGATACTTAATTTTCTACCCATGTTCTGGCTTTGTATTTCAGAAGGAGTACAGAGCCTCGAGGAGGTTTCTGGGTTTGGACACCCCAGACTGTTGTTCGGGAAACGCTGGGACTCTGGAGAAGAGTGAATCAACATTTGCACAGCCTGAAACAACCCCTGCTCCCCACAAGACCCAGGACTGCCTTTTCCAGCAATTCCTTCTTCCACTGTAAATGTTGGAAACAACACCTGAAGATCAAGATCTACAGAATGGCAAGGAATAATTTGGTCCATTTTTTGTTGGAGGAGTTCTGCACTTGCTTCAATAGTAAGCACACAGAATAATGGCAAAAAGCTTTTTAGAGCAAACTCCAACATACATTTATCAGTCCTTACACAAAACCCTTGCTGGCCCAAAGATACTGTGCTGGGTTTTTCGTTTGTTTTTTACTTTGTTTCTTGTTTCTGAGCGTTTGGTTGCATGCATTTCATATTTTCAAGCTTTTCTGCACCTTTCCCACCCCTAAGAAAATGGAATTTTCAAGCCATAAAGCTCCATCTCCTAGAGGTGTTGCTCTGGGATACATCCCTGCCCAACTGACTACAGGCCAGAGAGCAGGATGGACAAAGATTTGGTGTCCCAGGCTCCTGCCTCTGCACTGTGGGCCAGGCTGCAGAGACAGGGGAGGGAACTGGATTTGTGATTTCTTTATTTGAATGTTGAATTGCCTTGAAATCAGAATCCAAAGGTCAGTCTCAAACCCCTCAGCCTTCTGCAAAAGGGACAGGAAATTAATCTGATCAGCACAGGGAGGGGATCTGCTAACAGCAAACTCTCTTTGCTAACAGACAAGGATTATGTTGAGAAGAACAGGCAATTTTATCTTTTAATTCCTTAAGATGATCCATCCAATCCAAGGTAATGATACCATTGCCTGCTCACTTCTCCCATTAGTTATTCCTTCCCACAAGCAATCAGAAACTCATTGCTGAAGCACGTGGGTGGCAGATCTGGATTAAATCTTTCCACTTAACTGAAGTATAGAGGAAATAAGAGGAGTTCATTCTGATTTAAGGTCAGACTCCTCTCCCAAGAAAACCTTCCCTTCTCCCATAAAGGGAGTGGAGATAGAGTATTTCAGGGATGAAAGAAAAGAGGGCATTGCCTTCAGTTCCACACAGGGAAAAAACCAGGGGATCCCAAGGTCCTCCATCAGCCATCAGGTTTTTGTTTTCTTTGCAGCATTCACCTGGGTCCTCCAGCCATAAAGCTCTTCTTGCTACTACATAGTCTTCCCCCCTCATGTCTGAAAGATTAACAGTTTAAAAAGTTTTCTTTTTCACTCGAGAGCTGTAATAATTAGCACAGAATGCAAAGGGAAAGCCTAGAGGCCTTTTATTTAAAAACTTAGCTATTTTTGAAATCACTTCTGATGACGATGCTAGACTAATCACCCTGTGATTCAGGTATAAAACAAGAGCTATTAAAGGAAGAATGGGCATAATCATCCCACTGCACTCTAACTAAAAACCACAATGCAAAACCTGGAGGCAAAGGGGGGGTAAAAAACCACAAAGGACATTCAAGGAAATCATCATATACAAACTAAGGAATCATTATGGGCTGGCTGATGAGCTCAGCTCCTGAGGACTGACACATTTAGCAACAGCTCTGCACTAATTGCAGAGCAAAACTCTTTAATTAGCGGGGAAAATCCTAGGGCTAGTCTTGGATTTACAAGAGTTGCTGCTCCCTGGAGTTAAGCCCTGGGACAGGGGACAGTGTCCCTACAGAAATGTACAGGGGAATGACACCACAACTGCATGGCTGCCATGGGGAGGAAACAATACACAGAGATTTCAGAACTGCTGTCCTCCAGGTCAGTTCAGACTTGACCCAAGGGCTGCTCAATTCCAGGAAAATTTTCAATTTTTCAATTCTCTGACAAAATCCAAGCTTCCTACTCACAGAAAGTGTCACTTGTCATGAGCAGTATCTGGAAAAGAAACATGAGCAGAGCAGGCAGAGACAATGGCAGAGGATAAACATATTACCATGGCTTGGGATTTTGCTATTGGAGGAACATTTTCTTTATTTAAATAGGAGCTACACAATAACTCAGCCATGAGTGCAGCCAGAACTGCAGAAGGACGTTTGGAACTTCTTTTGACTGTTTGATTTAGTGTAACATTAAGGCTCACCCTGGCACTTCATCTGTTACTCACTGGAGCTCAGGTTACTGTATAGATTTTGATTTGTGTGTTTCTGTAACCTAAAGTCTGACCTGAACTTGGATTATGAAACAAAACCAGAACCCAAGTCCCTTCCCTCCCCCTTCCCTGATTTTTCCCCCTTCTTACAACCAGCACCTGCAATGAAGGTGCAGGCCAGCCTTGGTTTGCAGACTGTAACTGAAAGGCTGGAACAAAAAAGAGCTGAAAATAGGAAACAACTCATCTCCCAAGCTTCTTCCCTTTCCCCTTGCACATTTCAGTTTGTTTGAAACTAGGAATTTTGTTTTCATTTTGAGTGCAGTGTTATGGCAGCCTGTATGGCACTGCAGTCCTCCCAGTTTAAACTTGCAGATGATCCCAACAAAAGCAATGCCAAAGCAATGAAAAGCAACAGGAAATCCTTTGGCACACACTGGGCTTGCCACTGAAGCCCCCACTGCTCCAGCAGGTTAGTCAGATTTATTCAAACCAATCTTCTGCCCACAGACCTACTCTGCCCCTTGCAGGACAACCTTTATGATATCATTTGAGACCCTCCCCTTTGAGGGATCCTGAGTATTGGTCTCACCATTTCCTGGTTCATCTCAGGAGAACTCTCAGCCTCCATCCCTTGAATTCAGACTGTTTCAGATACAAGCAACCCAAACTGCATGTTGCATCCCAGGTGAAGTCTCATCAGACCTCAGACAAACTCTACACCAGCTGCACTAACATCATCTCAGTCCTTCAAACAAGGCAACTTGTTCCCAAAAGCTGGAAAAATAACTAAGCCCACCTGCACACTCTGACTCTGAAGAGTATGCTGAGATACAGCAGGAAGCAAGCAGAAAAGGAAAAGCAGACCATCAGCTTGCAGCTGAAACACAGCACTGATGGGCAGGACTCATCTCCCTGCCACAAAGAGGGAGAAGAATGGTACCAAGCTTGGGAACAGCAGATCAGGATAGATGGATAGATCAGCTTACAACCACTGGTACCTACTGATAGACCTGAGATCACCAAAGTTGCCAGGGAGGAGCAAATCCACTCTCTCCTCAGCACCAAGGCACTGGGTGAGCCCCATCTCCACCCACTCGAGCACCCTGCATCCCACCAGAGCACTGCTGGAAGCAGCTGATCCCTGGAGCATCCTCCTGCTTCCTGATGATCCACCAGCCTGCACTCAGCTCCCTCTTCAGAAGCTGACCCCTGGGCTACGTGCACTAATCCTGCTTTCTCCTGAGCCCCTCTACAAACACTGCAATTTCCTCAGCTGCCACCAGTATATCTGTACAGCTCCCACCATAGCCAGAGGTGGAGACAGGGAAAGCATTCATCTGGAAAGTTAGCTTTAGGCCAGGAGTGCTTTAAGTTTCCTACTTTACCACCTGCAACCCCAGTACAAAGGTGCTTAGAGAAACCAGGAGTCCAGACAGCTCACAAACCTTATAGTACTAGAAGGAACATAACTGCCAGGCAAATTACATCCCTCTCAATGACCACAACCTTAATCTTTTTGGAAAGCTCTCAAGATTAAATTGGATTTTATCTGTCAACACTGTTGTGATATTCCCTCATGGCTCCTTTCACCCACACCTTACCATCTCCCTGCCAGGGATATCATTTACTTTGGGTTACACCAGATGTAGAGAAGCAGAACCCAGCTCAAAGCCTCTGGCTTGTACCACACCAGCACCACAGGATGGCTGCCTGGTACATCATACCAGAGGAGGTTAGAGACTGATGCTTCTAAGGAGAGAAAAATTAAAAAAGAGTCAGACTGCAAAAGAGGTGTGGAGACTGAACATGCTCACCTGTGCTCTGCCAGGACAAGAGAGGTTGTCACAGCAGGGGCCACACACACCTGAGAAAGGCTTCCAGCAGCACCAGAGCACCTGGCAAGAGCTGTGCTGCCCCACAAACTGGTTTTAATCAGCATTTCCATCTCTTCCATACCACTGGGAAACACAAATGCATCAGTGCTAGACATACAGATGCCAGTGGCCAAAAGGCACAGGTCTGGCTGGCTGGATTGGTGCCAAAATGAGATTTCACATTCTGGATCTCTTGAGAGATTAGAGCCCTGCTGGTGGGGTGAAGGTGGCCTGGACACAGGGAGGCAGGACAGATGGATCAACCCACCCCATTCCTGGAGTCCCACAGCATGACATGTTCCAGCCACCACGTGTCCCTGGCTGCTCCTTCACTGCTTCAGGAAAGGGGTTGTTTTTATATCACAAGTGTCACCAATCTCTCCTCTAACGCAGGCAACACCAGGAGCAAAACTTTGTACAGAGATCAAGATAGAATCTCCTCCAGCCAAGCAGGTACAGAGCAGTTACATGCAGCATCCTGAACACAGCATGACACAGAAGGCTCTACTAGCACAGACTGGTCCTGATTCAACTATAAAAGAAGAACAAAAATCAAGTTATCAATTTTTCTAACAATGTCAATCAATGTTTCCAGCAGCCTAAGGCAGAATGTATCATACCACCCCATAAACCTGAACAATATCACCACCCAAAAGCCCCATTTGACCTTGACATTCTCCTGTCACTGTGCTGGAGTGCTCCCACACCTTCCTACCATTTAGCCACTGTGCTTCAGAGATAAAAAGTGAAAAAGTGCTTGCAGATGCTTCAGAGACATCAAGATCAAGCTTGCAGGAGGCACTGCTTATTGTCAGTATCATTTACTAGAAATATTTATACATATATTTTAGAATATATATATTCTACATATATATAATAATATATATACACATATTTACTATAAATATTTTATACATATAAACTTTTATTTTGCCTATGGAAGAGATTTATCAAGCTCAAAAAGCTACTTTACAGTAGATTCTGATTGAACACAAGAGGAACAGTTTTCACTCTGAGGACAATCAGACATTGGAATGGTCTCCCAGGGAAAGTGGTGGATTCCCCCCACTATGAAAAATGTTTATCTCAGCTTGATGGGGTGCTGAGACATCTCATATGAACAATATCAGAAGGGTTGGACCAGATGATCCTTGAGGGCCCTTCCAATCTGATATTCTGTGATTCTCTGACCCCCATCAAAGCCTATGGAAATGGATGTGCAAAATACAAACCGAGTAAATAAAGCAAAACTGCTTTATTTGAGCTTCCCCTGCTCAGCAGCACATTCCACACAATTCTGTCTTTTTGTGTCATGTTGTCCACCATCAAATCTCCATGAGGAATGGCAACTGGTCACCACCTACAACATCCCAAACTTCACAGCTGGGAAACAGAAGTCCAGAGGGGAAAAAAACCCAAACCAACACTTATTCAAGGTTGCAGAGTGACCTACTCCAGTTTGCACAGCAAGGATTCTCAGTTATAAAACACTAAATATAGCTAGGGAGCAGCCTGCTATCACCACCAGCACAGGCTTCACGTGGAGGGCTGGTGAGAGCCCCTGAGGTGCTGTAAAACAATATATGAGAGCCAAACATGAGGCTAAAAAGCCCATTAAAATGACAGAAGTGCCTCTCCATCTCTTCCAGCCTCTTTTTCTAGGGAGGTTTGTTCCCCAGGCAGGGACACCCAGGGGATGTGCTCACAGGTCACAAATGGGAGTATTTGCAAAGGATGTGGGAAAAGGATGGGAAAGTGCTGTTTGCTTCAAGAGGCAGCTGCTCTGGGGGCCTGTCAGGATTACTGAAAAGTTCCCAGCACTAATTGGCAGACACAGAAGTTTTCAGAGCATGATGCAACAGATAAAGGGGGGGGGGAGGGAGGGAGAAAATGTCAAAGAAAGAAAAAGAACAGAGCAGCCAGAGAAAGCCTTTGTTAGTGACTATGCCAGAAGTTGGTGCTTTGGTTTGGAAGCCTTCCTCTGCTCCTCCACAGGCTGTGCAGCAGAAGTTTAAGCTGTAAAAGAAATCGTGGTGGTTTTGCCAGTGAAACACCTTTGTACAATAAGAGGAAGACACCTAAAGTGACAAGGACAACTAGTAGAACAGAGGGGAAGACACACACTACAGAGTTCTAACTATGTTATATCTCACACTGTCTGTAGAGGCTGTAGAAACTTAACAAAATAAAACAAGTACAAAATATTCAACACTTTGCCTTAAATGACTGAGGACAGTCAGATGACCTGCTGACATTCATGACATCCCTAATTTGTGAGGTCCTGTCAGTGTAACCAACACCCATGGAGCCTTTACTACACTGCCTGCCTCCTACACACTCACCAGGATACAACAGGGGCAGTTCTGACCAAGAGCTCTTGCACAAACAATACAATTTTATTTGCATTATCTTTTTAAAGGAACTGTGGTGGGGAGCACAGGGTTAAAAAACACCAAAAGGTGATCAGGGTTCCAAAATTCAAATATCCAACATCCACAGAGCATTTCATTCACAGATCTCAAAGGGGGTCAGAACTCCCTCACCCGTTCTGCACCTGAGAAAAAAAGACAGAGAAGGAAAAGATTGTTCAAGATTACTGAAAAAAACAGCAACACAGATGAAAAGTTGCCTGAATCCATTAGACATCAGTCTCTCTTTGAATACCAACACATCAAAGGGGTTGAGAAGCCTTTCTGTAGTGCTTACTTTATAGACACAGAGTATAAATATTTTTCAAAACTAATCATTTGGCTTTCTGCAGAGTTATCAAGAGAGTCAGCAGAGTTCAGAACATTAACTCTCAAAATAAACCAAACAAACTTCGGATTCCCTCTGTGCTCAAGCACAGACAGGCATAAGGAAATGGGATATCATGGCTGGCTCAGAATTCACAGCAGGGCATTTGAGCAGCCTGTGCCACACTTCTTTACAACTATCCAGGTGCACAATCATCAGAATAATAAAAATAGAACACTGCAAGTACCACCTAGTTCCAGTGCCTGTGCAAGTCAGTATCATATTTTTTTCCATAATACTGAAATAAAATAAAAAAAACCCAAACCAAAAGCCTAAACTGTGACAACAAAATATAATAATAATGTCTTTATCTCTCCACATACCTTTCTTTGTTCATGCTGCATCTGAAACAACCATTGTTATTTTATAGACCCAAGTTCACTTATTTAGGAGATAAAAACCATGCCCCTGCACAGGAATGAATTCCAAAAAGTCTGATGCAAAAATATTGTGGGTTTAGTTTTTTGGGGTTTGTTTTTTTGTTGTTGTTGTTGGTTTGTTTGTTTGTTTTGCTTTATTTTGTTTGTTTGGCTTTGTCTGTTTTCTGTTTGGTTGGTTGTAATTGGGTTTCTTTGACTTTTTTTGAGGAATAGCAGTAACTCTCAGTTTCAGGTGCCAGACTCAGAGGCAATGAGGTAATTTGTCCCCTAGTAGCTAGCAGCTAGAGCTACTGCCCAAGAATAAAAGAGCAAGAAATTAAACCCAGCTAGGAGGAAAGTGAATTTGCTTTGTCCTGCTCAGCAGTTCAACAAAGTACAAGAGACAAACAGAGCACAGAGGGTTCTCTCAGCAGGGAAATGCTCCAAGAGTACACAGTGGCACTGCAGAAAGAGACTTTGTACATGGATGCACTGAGCAGCTTCAGTGGTTCCCTGTCAGGATCTGTCACAGAGATGGGAACTTTCATGTGGAATGGGAAGGACAAACAGCTGCCCAGAGAATGCAGGGTTAGAGGAAAACTTGAGGAGATCAAGCCCAATTCTTTTCTCAGACCTGAGCTTCTAGAGCAACCTTGGACAGTCTGTCCTCTTCGTTAAGCAATTTATCTAATTTAGTTGTTACCAAAAAAAAAATGACCAGGAAAGCAATGTCCCAGTCTTGCTGGGGTTTGACATCCCCAGTACTATCAGCCAATGTGCTCTCCCAGGTGAACAAGACCTGAAATTCCACTGTAAATATCACAGAACAGCAATAAAAGAACAACAGCAAGAGACTGCTGGCTGTCTTTAGCTCAGCAACAGAGCAGCCTTCTCACCCCAGATCAGCAACTTCCTTGGTCATTCTTGTACAAGACCCCCTGGGAGGTAGAAGGGGGGGAAATGAGTCACAAGGTATTTATAAATATTTACCAAAAAATAGAACTACCTACAAATACTTATAGATACTTCTAAAAATAAGTGAGTAAGTGTCCAGTGTAGGTTAGCAACAAGTCATTTTCAGCTCTAGCTACGTGTACTTGGACTTCCCTAGAGCTGTAAAAATACATAAACCTTGCCATGTGCTGTATACACTCTGCAAAGTGGTACTGATACCACCTATCTGAGGGATAGAAATTGCTTTATAGATTGTCTTGTCCTCACCACTTATGACTCTCCCACCAATTTATTAATTTCTCCGAGTATCCTACTGATAAACAAAACCAGCAACTTCAGTCAGGAGGAAGAATTGTGCCCTTGCCCATTTTAACTACCTAGAAACATAAGGGAAGAAGAACTGGCACAGAAACCTCACACAGCTGCTAGACACTGGAAAATTCCCCTTTGGGTTCTTCCTTGTTTCTTCTGCCAAAGCAAAAGCACAAGTGGGTACCTGCCAGAGCAAATCATGGTAATGTCCAAGGCCAGAGGTGGCACATACCAACCCTTGGCCTCAGCAGATGAGACACTCCATGTTTCTGACAAGAGCACCTCCTGAAACACACAGGTTTTCCCTTATCTCAAGGCAGGCCCCCCAGAAATGCTCCTGAGATGCCAGACTGGTTCCAGCACAGCTTCTCCCTGATGTGCCTGGAATGGCTGGTGCTAAGGTTTTAATTTGTGGCTTGTCTCAGAGCTGAGCCTTTGAAGTTCTGTACTCTCCCTGATTCTGGCAGGCACGGTGACACTTTTTTGTGAGAACACAGCTGCTGGATGCAGATTCTCTCCTCTGGCTGCTGTCACAGCAGGCAGGTATTTCATTCAACTGCCAAATTCCAGACCCAAGTGTAAGAACAAGCAGTGGCACCGCATCTAAAACATCCCCTCCCCAGCAAGGAAGGGGCAGGCCTGACCTGTGCTGATTGAAGGGGCTCTGTGGGAGCACTGCTGGGTCAAGGACACTGCACAGCAGATGACATGACAGAGGCCAAGGCCAGCAAGCCTGGCCAGGCACCCCACATCCCTCTCTCTTCAAACACCTCCCTGTTTTTCTCGAATTGCAAGTCACCCTCAAGGCAACACTCCTAGTAAACAGTAAGGGATGGGGCGGTGAAACCTGACATCCCTTGCAGCAGGATGAGTTCCTCAGACAAGGCTCTCAGGCCTAGGAGACTGATGCTCAGCGGAGCAGCAAATAAGAGTCGGTGCTGACACAGTGCTTTGTCTCCCACCACCTCCCAAACGCGGCTGCAGTCTGCCTGGGTACCCTGGAGATAACAACGCCTGCATCCCTGGCTGCTTCCCCGAACAGAGCCTGTGCTGCTTTCCATCGGGAGATACAAGGGGCAGAGATGTGCTCGGTCCACCCCACCATCCCCAGCCCCATCAGCACCCGAACCACCCGGGCTTTCTCCATCAGCACAGCTCCTTGATCCAGACAACCCCCCCCCCCTCAAACGTGTGNTCGGACCCCGGCGCCGCCGGAAGCCGGGTGGGAGGGTGGAAAGGCAGCGCTCTTAGCAACCCCTCAAAAAAAAAAAAAAAAAAAAAAAAAAAAAAAAAAAAAGATAATTTCTCGGCAGAGCTTATTTCCGGTCTCTAGAAAGGAGGAGCTCTCTAAGCACACCTGGATTTACGTGGTAGGAAATTTGATTGATTGGAGAAAGGTAGGAAGAGTTGGAGGTGCCTACTGGAAAAAAAAAAAAAAAGAAAGAGCCCTGATCACCCGGGCTTGGGTGCAACAAAGAGAAAGCACCTGCAGCCTTGGAAAATCATCCATTCAAAACCAGGAAGAGTGCACTGAGCTGATCGTCATCACTGGTGCCTAAAACCTCTGCTGAGGACTCCCAGAGCCCTACCCCTGGGTGACATGAGGTGGAGACATCACCTTGCAGGGTCACACCTGGTGCCTGTCCCCGGAGACTTACACATCTTAATTCAGGTGGGAGTGGAAGTGCTGCTTGCAAGGGTCACAGCTCCATCTGATGTAGCCTGCCAGCTCTACAGACACCCCAGACCAACCCCAAGAGTTTTCATTTTGCACATCAGCCACTATGGTGGAAGGCCCCAGGCCATATGGAAGAGAGGTGGGTCCCATCTGGCAACAGACCCAAAATTTGGTGCTGTGATTCTGTGTGGGCCCAGGAAAGCCCAGCAGAGATGCAAACAGCAAAGTAGAGAAGAACAGAGCTGAGGCTGACTGAGCATCACCCAGAATATGAGATTTGACAGCCCTGGCCTCGGACACTCCAGCCCCAAGAAGCTGCCACAAGCATCCTCATTTTCCATCTCTCAGGAAGGAAGCCCAAGTGAAGCAAAGTGGCTGATCCAAGTCAAAAATAGAACCTGAAGCACCTGACTCTGATGCCTCTGCTTCAACTGTTAGTTTATTGTCTTCCCTTGATACCTTCCCTACATCCAAGCTCAAGTCATTGCTCTGTGGTTCTGGATACAGGATTTTTTGTCTCCTCCCTACTCTGTAGTTGCCCAGGAGACAGTGTGTCACCAGAAGAGCTAGAGGAAAAGGTGCCTACTGAATCAGGCTCTGGACTCCAGTGGAGGTATTGCTTCTCCACCCACTTCACCCCCCAGTTGCCAGCTCTGCCAGTTTGCATCTTTAGCTCTGAGTTTCTTTGCTTATCAAGCTGGTGCTGCAGTGATGATGCTGAGTGACCTCCCTTGGTGACTTCCAGAGAGATTAATGAGAAACATCAGTGCAACTGGGCGTTTGGTGAGAAGGAGGAGTGTAAATTTAAAGCAGTTCAGGAAAAAAAAAATACATCCTCTAATGTTTCCATGATCTTCAGGGTAGGATTTGAAACGTGTTATTTGAAATGTATTGTTAAACCTTCTCATTTTTTATCAATTCTCCTTACAACACCTTCCATATAAATGTTTCATTTACAGCCCTATAAATATATTATTGTGTATATATATATACACAATAATAATATGTAATATATATTGTAATATACATAACAAAAAAGGTCAGCAGGTCTGGAATGATATTTTGCTTGCCAGTAGCCTGTGGTATTCTGGTTCTCATCTTCAGTCTCAGGTTGTTGCAGGCCAGGGGGCCCAGGACTGATGCTACGCTGGGAGCTGGCACGTTTCCCATTGCTTCTCCGTTTCAAGAAGCAGCCTTGAATTTTGCAATTTTGAATTTTAGTTTGTTTTCTTCTTTAGAACTCAGCCACCCTGAGGGCTCCATGTCCAAATAGTCAGATATTGTAATGACTTATATTTTATACAGCAGAGGCAGAGCTGCACATGGGGGAATCAGGTGTCCCTCACGCTCATGTCTTCTGCAACACTGAATGCAAAACCAAGAGGAGAAATGAGCCCCCTGGTTTCAATAAGATGAAGCTGTGAAAATTTCAGAGCTCTGAAGTCATTTCCTTGAATCATTTTGACAAACCCACCACTCTGCCTAAACTTTCTCAGGGGAATTTCCCAGGAAGGGAAGGAAAGATCATCCGTGTCCAGAGCACTCGTGGTGATGTGGCTTAAGCACCCATAGACCTGAAGTTGTGTTTTTGCCATCAGGGCTCTCCCACAAAGCCATCCCACAGCTTTTGTTGTGCCAGTTCTCACAAACCAAGCTTCTGGATGAAAATAAAGGTTGAAATCCCATCATTGTGCATCGTGCTACTAACCAGTAACCATTTGGTTACTCACAGGGGCTGCGTGCAGGCAAACAACCCTGCACTGTTGACCCCAGAAGTCAAAGACACTTCAGTTTCAGCCTTATATATGAGGATGTGATAATTTTACAGGTGAGCAGAGTCACAGCTTTCAATTAAACTGTTATGTGAGAAAAGCTGGTATGCAAACTGGCATTTCTGAGCAACCACGTTTGCCTGATAAACATCTTGCTCTGTACTACCCTCTGCTTTCATGGATGTGAAATACATTTTATTTTCAAAAGGGGCTTCTCACAGACAGTGAAAACTGTCTCCACTTGACTGATTCATTAATTCTGATTTGGTGAGCATTTGTTTTAGCTGTTGGGAACACCAAAAAGCTTCACAGCTGTTTTCTTTTGAATTATCCTGACAAACTGAAGCATTACACAAAGTAATGGAAAAAACCAATGCAGTACTTGCACATGAATCAGTGAAACCAAAAGAGCAAATATTTTGTGTTTTGCTGTTATCAATATTGTTTTAATAAGGACAGCTGATAAGAAATGGCCAGAATGTTCAAGCATCTTTCCTTTATGAGCCAGCAGCAGATGAAGCACCTCTCTGCAAAGAGCTGATGAGACACTTCATTTGTCACATGCCAACAAGTTACACTTCCCACAGTCCTGAACCCACAGGCAGCTCCATTTGCAGGCTCCAGAGAGCCACATGAAGTGGTGACAACAGGACCCCAGAAGTTAACAGAAGCTTCAGAGTTTAATCCTTTCAGCCTTTTTCCAACTACATGCCTAGAAATCCCTGCCAAATATATCTCTTCATCCTACCAGCATGCTGTAGGAACTGAGGGGTGGCAGAAACAACAGTAGCTGAAAAATATTGTGTAGCTCCATGTCCATCAACTTCCATCAATTTCCATCATCTCAGAGATGCATCCACAGGAGCCTAAGCCCTTACTATTAATGCCATAAATATCCCCCTAACCCTCACATGGGACCCTACCCACAGCACCACCAACATCAGCTGGGTAGCCCAGTTGGGTTTGCTTTAGTACCAAAAACCTCGAATATTCGACCCCTTGGCGGCTCTCTCATTCTTTCACATTTTGGCTTTTAAAGTCAAAATTTTTACACTTGGTTTTCTAACACAATTAGAAAAGGTCTGGATTCATGTAGTTTTGACGTAGCATTATTATCAGCTCTTCAAGAACACTTAACAACTGTAAGTATTCATAAAGTAATCCACTCATCTGCTCTTTGCAATATTTTATTTTGCTGCCATCATCAGCTTTAGAACCTGGAAGATGAAGTTTGGAGACAACTCACACAGAAGCCACTGACTCACTCCCACAGAAGACTCAGCCCTTAAACACAAGTGAAGGCTTATATGCAATTTTCCTGTCTCTTTCCTACAGTCCCCTGGGAAATACCCCTCCTCTCCTTGCCTGTCCCCACCTGGGATGAGGGAGCCTCACCTGCAACACACCTGAGAACATCACACCCCAACCCTAAACCCTCACCCTACCCCTCACCACTCCCCCAGCCCCCAGCTGCAGTTTTACCCCTCGGGCTGCAAAAAGACTCAGGACACAGAGAATCAGAAAATGTCCACTAAAGCACCTCAGAAATTTCCAGCAGTGAGATGGGGACAAGGTTCAGAGCAGGATAATATGGATTTATTAAGGTTGAATCTAAGGTCACCTGCACCATGGGTGGCCAAAATCAGCATGGTGCAAACCTGATGGAGTCTCATCCTTCCCCTGGCATGCCTATTTAACCCCAAAGTCCCTGGAAATGTAGGCTTTATAAGGCAGGAGCATCCTCACCCACTGCTCTGCCTTTCCTTGGTGACCATGGCTTCAGGTGCCTTATTTCTGAGAAACAAGTGGAACCAAGTGTGGGGAAAGGCTGGGGGGCAAGGCTGGGAATTGCAGGGAAGGGTTTGAAAGGTACTGTGGGACTTGGTTGGATCCCAACCTGATGCTAACATGGGCAGGGCAGCTCCACAGCATTTCTGTGTGGTCTGAAGGAGTTTCTGTTGTCTGGCTTTCTCTTAGAGCTTTCTCAGGCCTTGATGTCTTCTTTGTACTCACAGAGCAAGTTGAGGAACCATCCCCAGGCTCTGAAACCCCTGTACTCATCACCTCAGTGTCATTCAGTGATATCTTCTCTTGAGTAACTAAGTGCCAACGTGGATCATTCCTGTGTCTCAGGTTTCGTGAAGGCTGTCTTCTGCCATGTTCTTCCTGACTGCATCAGCATCTCTGATTCTTGATTTTCTTAGCCTGGGACTTGTTTCCTGTATCCTTAGGTCTTGAATCCAGGCTTCTCCTTCATCTGTCATCTCAGCTTGGACAGTAGCTTCTTGTAACATGCAGTGTCCTTTGACTCTACCATGCAGCCTCCACGTGTCACTGTTGCATCCCTAGAGGTCTTCTTGCCCAACAGTCTTGAATCCTGGAGTCATCTTGGAAGTTTCTTGATGGGCATCTTCTGAAACATCATTCCCAATGGCATCAGCATCTCTGGTCATGGATTTTCCCATCTGGGACTTGTTCTCTGCATCCTTCCATCCTTAGGTCTTGAAGCCAGGCTTCTTGGGCATCTGTTGCTTCAGCCCCTTGCTTCACAGCTGCATCACTATCACTCTTCTTGCCCAACTCTCTGGGATCCTGGAGTCATTCTTCTTGCTGAGAGGTTTCTCTTGAGGTCAGGTCTCATGGTCTGCAGGGCTGTGTCTGGGGTTGGTCTCAGTGTTGAGTGTTTGGCTCAGAGCTGCTCTGCCCACACCATAGGATCAGGGGCTGTTGGAAGAGCCCGAAGGGAATCATCCAGGGGATGAGCAGCATTCCAGTGACTGTGTAATAGTGTTTTTAATAATAATAGCAGTTATTTCTCAGGTGAAGGCATGAGTGTCCCCTGTTGTTTGTTTTCCAGGTGTTCTCCTAACCTTTTTTTTTTGCAGCCCAGGAGGATGGCAGGCAGGTGGGTGAGGGGCCAAGGGAAAGGAGCAGGAGGTGGATATCGCAGCGGGCTGCCTGTTGTTTGAGGCAGTATCTCAGCACATGGCTGAGCTGGTTTGTTACCAATTGCCAGCAGTTCAAGGTACAAAGACTTAAGGAGAAAGCAAATATGCAGCTAGACTGTAGATATTTTTCTGTGCTCAGAAGACAGATCAAATTAAATTAGGTTTACTTAAGTTTTTAATTAAATAGATTATTAATAATCTGAGAAAAGTCAGATGCCTAATCAGCACTTGAAAATACCCTGTATAATATCATACATATTTGACCAACTCCAGACAAACTGTTTTACTGGCAGATCAGTACAAATCTGCTGCATGTTTCCTACCTGTTTGGATACTAATCCATTTGAAACAGGAATGGTTGCCTCAACTGGGTACAGCACCCAATCAACAAAACATAATGTAACAAAACAGAAAATCAAAATTTCTGGACTCGGATGGTGATATGAAAAAGGCACCTTCCTGGATATAAAGATTTATGACCTGCAGAGGGAAATGAGATCTCAGAATTTGTTGGTGAACTGTGATGGATAAAAAAGTTCTTGTTACTACTCTGCTGTTCACTTATAGCACACTAAGCCGTGTCTCGAGGAACAGTCAGAGAAGGTGAGATGGTTGTGGACCAGGTCAGCCAGATATTTAATGTCAACTCAGTGAAGTTTTTTTGGTTTTGCAGGGTTTTTTGGTGCCACCTTTGGAACCAGACGAGTGTTGGAGGCGAGCCAGAGTAGAAATTTAGGAGGTTCATGGAGGTGGTGACTTCCTACAAGCCAAACAGTGTTTTTGAGTATTTTAGGTGCCTCTCAAGGATGAGGCCCTGCAGTGTCTAATTCTGCAATGAGCAGCTGGCTGGGACCTCACAGGACTCTGGAGAAGCTGGGTCTTCTGGAAGAGGTTGGTGCTGGCTCATGTTGGACTTTCTGGTGACAGTTATTGTGTGTGGTGGTGGTTTGGTGGTTTTTTTTTTAGAGCAGATGACGAAGAGGCAACTTGTGGCTGCAGGAAGATCCCTGTGGATGGTTGTGGTTTTCCTTGCTGACCGTGGCTTTGGACCCTCCTACCCTCAACGGTGCCATCTGCTGTTTGTTATGGCAGATGAGGAGGAGGAACTTGGGATTTTCAGGAACATCACCAGTCAGTTGTTGTGGGTTTCTTGGCAGCTTGGTGCTTCAGAGCCCCATCTCTTTGAGAGATAAGTGAAAGGGATGATGGCTGGGGAGGTTCTGTGAGGAGGGGTCAAGGTGGGGAATTGCAGGGTTGGCTTTGAACATTACTGTAGGGGAGAGGGCTGTCCAGAACCAGTCCCCTTTGGGTGGCTGCTGGGAGCCTGTCACTCCCTGGCACGATGGTGACAAGTTCCAAGAATGGAATGAGTGCTGGGGATGAGGTGGTAGCGAGGGGCTCACAGAGCTGCTGTCTCCTCCCAAGCACAACAATAGTTTTGTGCCTTTTAGGTGCCCTGAATGATGACAGCTGCAGTGTCCAACTCTGCAAAGTGTGGGTGAGTGGGACTGTCAGGGTTTGACACTGGCCTGGCAATTAAACCCAATAACAGATTTTATTATTAATCCCCCTCTCCTCCCTGATAAAGAAAGGAGAGAGAATAAGAGAAAGAGACTGATGGGTTGGAAACTAAACTACACAACTTTAATGAAACAGTAATGATAAATAGGAAAAATTACTAAATCTATACAAATATACAGGAAAAGATTGATCCCACGTCCTCCCCTCTCTCCCCCAATAACTCTCACGTCACCCCCGAGGCTGCAGGGCAGCCCTGGGAAAGTCCAGGCTGGAATCCTGGGGTCAGGAGCAGTTGGGAGCTGGAGGCAGGAACACACAGATTCAGGCTGGAATGGATCAGGAGCACAGGCAGAGGAAGGGATGGAATCCTCCCAGGATGCTGAAGCAAACAGGGAACTGGTGAAGGAAGGGCAGGAAGGAGCAGAAAAGGGAGCAGAAAAAAGGAGCAGAAAAGGGAGCAGAAAAAAAGGGGGTTGACCTTCGTGATCCCTCAAATTTATACTGAGTATGAGGTGTATGGGATGGAATACTCTGGTCAGTTCTAGCATCTATCTTGTCTCGGGCCTCCCCCGAGGAGGGGTTCAGGTGGGACCTCTTTACTCCTTCTGCAGGGTAAAATGTTCCTCAGAGCTGAGCAGTGTCCTTGGCTCTGCACACCAGTCTCTGGCAGTAACTATAAACATCCAGTGGGATCAGTCCTAGAAGCAGACACTGTCTGGGAAACTTGCTGTTCATTTCAGCAAGTGCAACTACTGACAAGAAACTTAGCTGAAAGCAAAAGTACAAACCAGAAAATCACCTTATCCTGGCCCAAACCAGGACACTCATCATAGTCTGAGTTGCTGGAACAGCCAGCTAATAGGGTGTTTTCTGCTGGTGGTTCCACCAGTAGGGAGATGTCACTCTTACAGTTCTCAGTGCCTCAGGCAATGCCATCCCTTGTTTTCTTCCTTTCTAACCTTGCTCTGCCTGCCTCTTGCTGGGTCTGCGCTTGGTGAGGCTGGGTCACAGTCACCTGACACTAAGAAGGGGTTCCAGAAAAGAGTGTCCATGAACTGAGAGGCCAGATGCATCACCCTACAGCAGGAACTAACTCAGCACTCCAGATTACCTTTAGATGCTTTTGTGGCCAGTTGCAGCCATCTCATGCAGAAGTTTGGAAAAAACAACTCACTTTTGTCTGTTTTTCCAGACAGACCACACAGCAGAAACACCAAAGCACCAGGAAGATCAAGACTCCCACAGCACCTATGACAACCCTGTGCTGGGTTAGGAACTGGCTGGAGGGCCAGGCCCAGAGAGTGGTGCTGAACGGGGCTGATCCAGTTGGCAGCTGGTCACTAGTGGTGTCCCCCAGGGATCAGTGCTGGGCCCAGTTCTGTTTAATATCTTTATTGATGATTTAGACGAGGGGATTGAGTCCATCATCAGCAAATTCCCAGATGACACTAAGCTGGGGGGGAGTGTGGATCAGCTGGAAGGCAGGAGGGCTCTGCAGAGGGACCTGGACAGGTTGGAGAGTTGGGCTGATCCCAACGGGATGAGGTTCAACATGGCCCAGTGCCGGGTCCTGCACTTTGGCCACAACAAGCCCATGGGGAGCTCCAGGCTGGGCACAGAGTGGCTGGAGAGCAGCCAGACAGAGAGGGACCTGGGGGTTTGGATTGACAGGAAGCTGAACATGAGCCAGCAGTGTGCCCAGCCTGGAGCTCCCCATGGGGTTGTTGTGGCCAAAGTGCAGGACCCGGCACTTGGCCGTGTTGAACCTCATCCCGTTGGAGTGGCCAAGAAGGCCAATGGCATCCTGGCCTGGATCAGGAACAGCGTGGCCAGCAGGTCCAAGGAGGTGATTCTGCCCCTGGACTCAGCCCTGGTGAGGCCACACCTCGAGTCCTGTGTCCAGTTCTGGGCCCCTCAGGTCAGGAAGGAGATTGAGGTGCTGGAGCAGGTCCAAAGGAGGGCAACCAGGCTGGTGAAGGGACTGGAGCACAGATCCTATGAGGAGAGGCTGAGGGAGCTGGGGCTGTTCAGCCTGGAGAAGAGGAGGCTCAGGGGAGACCTCATCACTCTCTACAACTCCCTGAAAGGAGGTTGGAGCCAGGGGGGGGTTGGGCTCTTTTCCCAGACGACTTTCAACAAGACAAGAGGACACGGTCTCAAGTTGTGCCAGGGGAGATTTAGGTTGGATATTAGAAAGAATTTCTTTATGGAGAGGGTGATCAGGCATTGCAATGGGCTGCCCAGGGAAATGGTGGATTCTCTGTCCCCGGAGACATTTAAAAAGAGACTGGATGTGGCACTCAGTGCCATGGGCTGGGAACTGCAGGGGTGGGTCAAGGGTTGGACTTGATGATCTCTGAGGTCCCTTCCAACCCGGCTGATTCTATGATTCTATGATTCTATGACAAAGTTTTTCAGAAAGAGGAAGACTCTGGTGCTGCCTTTCAGTTTATCCATGCCTGAAGGAACAATTCTGCACAGTAGTCTGAGCAGTGCTGGTAATCTCACAGGAGCTCTGACACTGCCAGGAAATGCTCTTTCTTGCTTAGCATCTCTGAACCTGTGACTCTCCTGGGGCTGCAACACTTCCTTGCTTTCAGCAGAAAGCTGCTATTAGTGCTGCTGCACGGAGGCTCTCTCCAAGCCCTTGGGACAGGTTGTCCCACAGACCAGAACTCACAAGGCCAGATAAAGAGCACACAGGGAGCACAGCAGTGTGAGCAGTCACCCCTTTGAGTGACAGGGACCAAAACCATCCCTGCAGCAGGGATTGCCTCCCCAGCCCAGCACCCACACCCCGAGGGGACAGAGTCAGGCCCTCTGAGGAGACACCAAGACCTTGCTCTCCCCCTTGGACTTTTCTCCAGCATGGGCACCACTTCCATGCCCCCACTTTTCAGGACCTCTCTCCCACTTTAGGCCCCCTGAGAGACTGCTCACCTGGACTCTTCCCAGAAGATGGGGATTTCCCCAGGGGTGTGATGGGCTTCCCCAAGGCTGGACAGTCCTGCCAGGGATCAGAGAAAGGTGAAGTCTCCGCACGGCTCAGGCACTGAGGATGCAGAAGGAGGGTGCAGGTTCCCTCCAAGGCGGTGCCTGATCCCTCAGTGAATCCCCTTGGACCTCAGGTGACAGGAGGAATCCCCCTTTGATGGCTGAGGGACAGCAGTTACCTGGCATGCTTCTTGACTGAATTGTCCCTGGTTCTTCAGAGACTTCCCCCACATGACCATCTCCCGCCTCCTCCCCAGTCTCACCCTTGATCTCTTGAGAAAGCAAGTGTGCCATGTTAATTACAGGCAACCATTCCTCACCAGGAACATGCTGCCTTCCAGAGGCAAAATACATGCTTGGGAACAACGCCAGGGCATTTGGGGGTGCACCTTGTCACTAGTCCAAACCATGTCTCGTTCCTGGAGAAACTGTCTCAGGGATGGACCCTTTGTAGCTCAGGCACACCAGACCCAATTCCCAGCCTTTCACTGGAGCTGCCTTCAAGCTAGAGGTCTGTCCTCAAGCTGGGTATCCAACCTGTCCCTCCCCTCAAGGTGTCACCCCTAGCCCTCCAGCAGCAAGGAAGAAGAAGGGACTTGCAGCAGGCTGGAAAAGTGGAGCTGCTGGGGACTGGGAACACAGGATCCAGCCAAGCAAGTTGAGTGGGAGCCCCATCTGCAAACAAACACTGATGAAAAGTTTCATCATACATGATGATATCCATTGTGACAGAAGCCATCCAGCCACTTCGAGGGCTCAAGCTGCACCTGCAGATTCTAAACCCTCATTTTGATGCACCAAACCCTGTGGCAAGGCTCAAAGCCTCATGTTGAGAGTCCAAGGCTTGGAGCCTAGGATTGGAAGCCTCCTTTTTAGGGTACAAGCCATCAGTTACTAGTTCCACATCTACCTTTTACAGTTCAAAGACTCATCTTAAGGGCCCAGAGAATATTTTTTAGTATCTTGAGCCTGATTTGGGGGGGACAAAGAATGGATTTTATAGAAAAAGTCTCCAAATGCTCATTTACAGGTCCAAACACTCATTTTGAGCTTCCCAAGCCCAATATTTAGTACATAGTCAGTGATTTTGAAAGCTCAAAGCCTTGTTATGAGGGTTCAGCCTGGGAACACAGCATCACTTTCAATTCCCAAAGACCCATTTTGAGAGTCTCAGTAGTCACCTTTAGGGTCTTTCTCAGCCCTCTGCAGAGACTGGAGGTCATGGCAAAGGTTCCAAAGATCTGGCTTCCAAAAGCCTGGCAGCCCCTAAAGCCTCATTTTGTTGCTCAGAAGACACCACTCTGTTTTGCAAAATCCTTCTGAGGGTCCAACTTCACACTAGCATCTTCCAAAGCCTCACTCTGAGGACCCAGTCAGCCGTTCTTAGCCACATCCCAAGTGTCCAAAGCCTCAATTCTGGAGCATAAACACCCCTTGCAGGCCCCAGTGCCTCACTGTGAGGGCCCAAAGCCTCATTTGGGGGCTTCAATACTTTGATTCCAGGGTTGAAAGGCTCCTTCTAGGCCCACAGCTACATTTTAAGGTCCAGTGACTCCTTTTGGTGGTTTTAACATCTCTCTTAGTGGAGAGGGCCTCCTTTTCACATTATAAACCTTCCCTCTTTTGTGGCCAAAAGCCTCTTTTTAGAGCTCCAAGCTTTGCTGATAAGGTTCACATTCTCTTTTTCATGTCCCAAAGCCTCGTTTTCACTGCCCAAATACTCATTTTAGGATCCCAGCTCTCTAGGTAACAAATCTTCACCTGGAAGCTACCCAAATACTCACTTGGACACCCCAAAAGCTATCCTCACCGACTCCAGAGCCACATTTCCAAGTCCAGAGCCTCATGTCAGGGGGCACAGCCTTGTTGCCTCTTTCTACACTCCCCATGTGAGGCTCCAAACTTGACTTCTCTGCTGCAGTGCCTTCCTTTTCCAGGCTCCATATCATCAGTTCTACCATCCAGCCCTTTACTTCAGGATCTCCAAGCCCCATTTCAAGGGTTCAAATACCCTTTTCTAAGGCTGGTAAGCCCTCCTTTTACAGTACAAACACCACTTTTAAAGCCCCAAGACCCCCTTTCTAAGGCCCTTGCCTTCACAATCAGCCCACAGCCTCATTCAGAGGGTCAAAACCTCCATTTCTGTTACCAAAGCCCCTTTCTCAGGATCTTGGTAGTCATCCTCAGGGACTAATCCTCAGATTAGATGACCAGGTGATCCTTAGATGACCAGTTTTCCTTCCATGTACTGTTCTTGTCAAAATTTTACGGACGATACTTAAAGCACTCTTTAGAAATACAAAAAAACAAACAAACCAACCCAAACCAAAACATCCTGGAAAGAGGATTAATTATACAGACTCAGTAGTCTTCCTCATGTAGATTTCAGTTCTACTGAAACAGCAGGTGTGTGCTGTTGAAACTTCCTCTGAAACTGAAGGGAGTGAGACACAGCAGCACACTGTCTGCCTCTTCCTCTATCCTGCTTTTTTTTGTGTTACTGTCAGCCCAACTGTGTTACTGTCAGGCCCAATCTCTTATTGGGTTTAATTGCTGGGCCAGTGTTAAACCCTGACATAAATGCAGACCATCCTGCTCTCTCATATCAAGCCTTCAGCACTTATTTTCAGTATAGTAAACCACCTCACCTACAGGATCATTTTACAATTCAAGTGTTTGCATAAGCCTGTAGCAAGCCACTGCACACATTCCCCAGGAGATTCACCAGCAGGACAAAGTCATTCTTTCTCTCAGCTAATGACACCAGTGACAGCCACCAGTTCAGGCTCCCTCCTGAAACACTGACACAGCTACAGCCTGCCCTCAGGCTGGAAACCACAGCCCTGCTCAAGAGAGCTGAGGATTTACATGGAAGTCATGGCCAAGGGTCCCTTCTGCATGACCTGCAACCAGAAATGCAAGGCAAAGGCACCACACAGATTAGGAATAAAGGGGCAGTAATCAGAACTACATGATTTAAGGTTTCAAAATTAATGAAAAACCATGGGACATGACTACAGCAGCACAGCTCAGTGGCACTGGCCACAAAGAAAGGCTGATCCACAGCTTTGGGGCCTCCTCTCTCATCAGCTGATAACAGCTCCTATCAAAAGGGGCAAGACACTTCCATGCACAGAGCAGACTTCAGTCCTCACCACTGTCCCAGAGCAGACTGGCACTCACAGGATTTAACAGCTGCAGAGGCAAGAAGGCAACATTTAACTGCCAGGGCAGAACAAGTGTTCACCATCTCCAAAGGAAAGGCAGCAGATGAGAAAATGCAGAAGAGCATCTGTGCTCAGACAAACTGATCCTCAGGTTAGAGAGGACACTTCATCCAGAGCCCCAGGAACCTGACTGACAGAGATATTTGTACTTTTGCAGCAAGTAACTTGTGCATATGACATACAGGCCTCTCACCACTCAAGCAGAGCACTGAGGAAGCAGTTAATTGTTTCAAACATGCATAAATAAATATGGCAGACAGCAATAACCCTTTCACTGCCTGGGTAAGAAAGCAAAGCACACTGACCTCAGCCATGCTCACTACAGAACAGTGTGCTTGAGAGGCTGAAAGCAGGAAGTATTTTATTGTTGTGCTTTTTATTTGTAAACTAGACTGATATCTGGCTTTCCTGTATGCCTTATATTGTCAGTGAGTGAACAGTTAATGCCTAATTTCTCATAAAACTGCTGGATGACCCCACCTCCCTTCCCTGGTCCCAAAGCAGCCCCCAGGGCATGCTGCTCCAGCACACACACTTCCCTTGTTGTCACTGACCTCCAGTGGGGAGCAGAGAGAAGGAAGAGGTGTCACAGCACAGGGACACAAGGAGAAAGAAGAATCCTTTCTCCCTTTGAAGAGAAGCCAAAAGTTTCATCCACCCTCCTCTTGCAAACTGCAGAGCACAGGTCCCTGCAAGCTCAGGGACAAGAGCTCTCACCCAGAAGCCTGCCTCCCCCCCCAGGTCAGTTTGTGACAAATATTTTACCCCCTTCCCCTCTCCCTGAGGTGAAGAACAGACCCCCAAACTCTCCTGGGAACCTCCTCAGCACAAAGCCTCCTGTGGTCCAAGGCCTGGCCTGCTGCATCCAGCAGCATCACCTCAGCTCAAACCGCTGAGGAGACGGTTAAGATTCGGGGAAGAGCTGTGGGAAGTCCACACCACAGAGTGTAATTACAGAAAAGGGGGTGGACAGCAGCTCAAGGCTTCATGAGGAAACACACCACCATGGAAAGACACCCAGCACAGGCAGCAGATGGCATCACAGAACATCCTAAATCCATCCCGGGGCCAGCCCTCAACCCCTGCCAGCAAAAAGCAGGGGCAGCTCACTAAGGCTTCACACAGAATCCATTTAGATTTAAATCTTTTTTTTATGTGCTAACCAAATCAGTTTGGAAGATCCTGCCTGCAGCCTGAACACACAAAAAGCCACAAACAAAACAGCAATTTTCCTCAGACTGAAAATTACAGGTTACCATTGCTACAGTAACTCCATCCAACACACCTCCAAAAATGTTCTTTTTCAGGAAAAGTTCTCCAACAGCTCGGATTTTACTCTCCCCCTAACTAGATCCTCCAGATTCAAATCCAGCAGGTAATGTTTTAATCAGTTCAGCCAGTCAGTGACAGATACCTGACAGTTCTACACTGACTGCAGCAGTGAGTACAGAACCTTTGTACCTTTTGTACCTTTGCTTTCTTCATGGGGCTCATGATATTGCCAAGGTCTTCCACATCAGTGACAGAACTTGTACCTCCAGCTTCCCAAGCATCAGCCTCCTCCTCACTCCTGCTTTCAAACATCTCCTCTGCCTGGGTAAGGAAAAAAACCAACAACACTAAATCAGGAATGTGTCTGAATGTTAAACTCAAGACCTTCATCTCTGCTCCCACAGCCTGAATGCTGAAAAAAAAAAAAAAAGAGACTATCAATAACCTGTATAATGTGTATGAGGTGCAGTTTTTGGAACAGGTTCTCCAGTAGTTCATATTTTACAGTAGCCCACAAACCACCTGAAACTCAATCCAGCTCCCACTGCACACTACAACAATCTGGAAACCTAAACCCTTTAAACTCCTTCAAATGCCCCTGCCTGAATGAACAGGGAATAAAAGATCTGTTTTCCAAGTCAAACTCTTCACAGAACAGAAAAGTTGTCTCCCTTTCTGTACACAGCTGAGGCACAGCACAACAGCACTGGTGTAACAGCAACTTTTCCTGTCCCTGCAGCAGCCAGCACTCTCAAACCCACTCAGATACAAGAGCCCAAATTTTCCTACAAAACTCAACGCAGCCAGAGTCATAATTTCAAATCCACAATAAATGGCTTGCAAGGAGGATTAAAGTGCTCTGGGTCTCGTCCTGTAGAGCAAGCAGCTCAGCTTCCACGAGCTGAACTGACAGCAGGTGAACTGCTGGCAGGAGCCAAATGCTTCACTTGGCCATGAGACAAACCAGAGACTGAAGAGAACCCAGACTGGCCTCCTGGAGCACACACTGCCCCTGTTCAAGGGGAAGACTCCCTCACTATACAGATGCCATCTAGCCCGTGTCCATCACTCATTCTTTGATCCTTCTTTTGGGAAGACTTCTTCTACCAGTTTTCCACCACAGGATCTCACCCCTCTTCCCCCTCCTCTGCACCACTAGGAAGTATCAAGCTCCCACAGCACCCCTCTGGCTGCAGGAGGAAGGAGAAGTAAAAAAGTGCTACAAAGGGCACTACATCCAGAAATAAGGTCAATGGATTTGGGCTCTGCATCATTCTGATGGCCCATGGTCATCAGCTGAGCTCTCCTTGCTCTGCTTTCCCTGCAGATTTGCATTTCCCTTTCTTACACTTTTCCCCTCTGCAGTGTGCCTGAACTGTTCCTGAAAGCAGGAACTTGCTTTTCCAGGCTTCAAAGTCATCCTCAATGCTGCCATGCTTGCTCTGGGCTGCACTGCAGTCCCCTCAGCACGAGTCAGGACACGGCAGGCACTGAGCAGCCACAGCCACCCCTCAATACTTCTTCCAGCCTAGGGCAGGGTGAAAGTTAAAGGAAAATTACATGAAGACTAAAAGAAACTAAGAAACCAAAGACCAAGCCTGGAAATATTGCTGGTGAGCTGCTCAGGACTATCAGGCAGGGATGTCAGGACTCCCTCTCCTCTGCTGATGCAGAGCGTGGCCACTCCTGGTGCCAGGAGTGCACCTGGGTGCTCCCTGTTCCTCATCACTTATCTCAAAACCACTGAAGAGTTTAAATAAAGCTTGTTTGAGGTGTTTATTGACTGGAAACTGCAGATCAGCCCATTCTCCTGTTATCTTCAGATCTTGTTTTTGCAAACATCAGCCAGGAGCCCAGAACCCCAGTATTTCCAAGAGCCTGGACACACCAGCCTCCTTTTCCCTGGGTTGTCACTAACAGCACAAAATCTGCTCTGCCCCTCACCCCTCCATCACCAACACTGAACCCCAAAACAACAGAGCTGAGGGGACTCCCCCCCCCCGTGCCCCCAGTGCTCCTCTGGGCTCACCCCACGCCTGGAGCTGCCCCTG
>JAAWXA010000046.1:1247938-1291167 GCA_038090715.1 Florisuga fusca | reverse complement strand
GGGGGGGGGAGGCCCGGCTGGGGCCCGGCGGTGGGGCGGGGAAATGACGGGGAACGGGGCTGTGAGGGCTGGAGCCCAGGGGGACGGTGGGGTCCGTGTGTGGCTGGGTCGGGGAGACAACCCTGGGCACTGTGCGCTGTCCCTGCTGCTCCCTGGGGAGCGGCGTTTTGGCAGCAGAGGCTTCCGGGCTCCACTTTGGCAACGAGAATTGGTTTTTTTTTTTCTTGTTAAAAACTCGTGCGGTCTTACCTCATCGACTTTATTATAAAGTTTTCTAACCCAGCCCTCGCCTCCAGGGAGAAAGATCTCGACGAGGTCCTGCAGACACACACAGTGTTTGTCAGTGTGTCCAAAGGCCAGGTGGCAAAGAAGGAAGATCTTGTTCAAGCCTTTGGGACAGATGACCAAACAGAAATCTGTAAGATGGTGGGTTTCAGCCACATTGCAGCTAGCTGCTTTATAGAAACCTATAGAAGACTTTTTAGAGTGTTTTACCTTGGGGTCAGGCAGCTGGGGTGTGGTGGGTCTGGGGGGTGCAGTGCTGGTGGAGGCAAAAGGCTTGTTTGTTTTTTAAGAAGTGGGTAGAAAGGAAGGGTGGCAGCTCTGTGGGTGTAATCTGAAGTTTTATCTGCCTAAAGAGACTTTGTGGTGTTGTCATAGCTTTTGTGCACAGGTATTTGCAGGCAGTGGAGAAAGAAAAGCTTCACCCCCCCTGAGGAGTTTCTCCCCTAAGCTGAGGGAAGGGAGGGGGATGGTGCCTTTGGCTGGGCCAGTTAAAGAGCAGATCTAAGTCCTTAGTCCTTCTTGGCAGAGTCTGAACTGTGGGTGGTGAGAATTCAAGTAAAGCTGTGTCTCTTCTCCTGTACTTTAGTGTTCCCAGGGCAGGTTTTTTCTCTGAGGTCTTCCCAGCACAGTCTCCTCTCGGGTGCGCGTTGCCAGGGCAGTGAAATCCTCCTCTGCCCTTCAGCTCAGCCAGGCCACTTCAGCACAGCTGCTAGGGGTTTCACTCTGTAGTTCGTGGTGTTGATTGGCTGGGATTTAAAGCACTGTTTACTGCTCAGATTTTATCCAAAGGGGAGCTGCAGGTGTCGGACAAGGAGCGGCAGACGCAGCTGGAGCAGATGTTCAGGGACATCGCCACCGTCGTGGCTGACAAGTGTGTCAACCCTGAGACAAAACGTCCTTACACAGTCATCCTCATCGAGAGGGCCATGAGGGACATCCACTACTCTGTCAAACCACACAAGAGCACCAAGCAGCAGGTTGGTTTTCTCCCCAGATCACCCTCTGCTCGGGGGAGTTCCCTTCAAGGGGGATTTCTCTGTCAGCAGCCGCCGAGGGGGAGCAGCAAAGCCCTGAAGCTCTAAAGCCCCCAGAGTGGCAGCTCAGCTGCTGGCAGTTGGATGCTGGGTACAAGCAGCTTCTGAAGCTTGGGGCAGTTTGTTCTGTTAAGATTCAGGGAAAGGATAAAGAAAGAAACTGAATAAAGCAACAACAGTGATACGCCCTGAGCAGGGGTGAAGCTTTTATCATTTATTTAAATTGAGGTGG
Organism: Florisuga fusca; assembly: GCA_038090715.1. NCBI lineage: Eukaryota > Metazoa > Chordata > Aves > Apodiformes > Trochilidae > Florisuga > Florisuga fusca. Next base: position 1,289,616 of record JAAWXA010000046.1, on the reverse strand, counting down.
GAAATGGGGCTTGGCATGGGTTCCTCTTGTTCTGCAGTCCAGCAGCTGCTTGAGATAATTCCAGAGAGGGTTTTTTAAGTATTTGAAATGATGAGGAACAGCAAGAACTTTGCCTTTCCTTCTTCACTGCATAATAGCAAACTTCCTGCAGCAGTGGCAGGGATCAGCACTGAGAAATGTCTCTGAAGCAAAGAGGAAGATTGGATCTGTGCAGTGGGTTTTAACCAGCTCTGTAAATGCTTCCTGTCTGTGTAGGCACTGGAAGTCATCAGACAGCTGAAGGAGACCATGCAAATTGAACGTGCTCACATGAGGCTGCGATTTGTTCTCCCTGCCAAGGAGGGAAAGAAGCTGAAAGAGAAGCTCAAGCCTCTGATTAAAGTTATTGAGAATGAAGAATTCCATGAACAACTGGAAATTGTAAGCAACAGAGCAGTCTTTGGGTTCCATAATTGATTTGGCAGCAGCTGTACAGCTGTACAGAAGTTGAATTAAGTTGTTCTGATCAGCTGCAAGTTTAGCAGAGATTCTAAATCAGGTGTAGTTTGTAGTTTTCAATTTCACAGTCCTGGTGATGGAAGCTTGGAAGTTGCCTTTATCATATGGAGATGGCTGCCTCAGGCTGAGGAGGGCACAGCATCATGGCTCTTGGCAGTGACACTCCTGCAACACTGCTCAGTTTCTCTGCATGTATGAAATGTTACTGTTATTTGTGAGTCAGGTCTGTGTTTTGACAGTGGGCAGGTTTTTTTGGTTTGGTTTGGTTTGGTTTTTAGAAGTCAATGGTAGAGCAAAAGTTGGTATGGGTAGAAATCTGAGAACTGGTTAGAATCCAGCAATCCCATCTCTCAAAAGACACATCCCCCCATAAGGGGAACTGCAGAACTTCTGTGAAAAGATTCTGTGATAGAAATCACTTTCTGCAAAGTCCTTCTTAGTAACTAACCAGGAATCTGTTAAAATGAAAATTCCTGTTTTGAATCCCAGAACCATTTAGGTTGGAAAAGACCTTTAGGATTCTTGAGCCTGGCTGTTCACACTGCAGTCATGAAAGGGGGCTAAAAAAAACCTGAACACTGATGCTTGACTGATGAAATGTGAACTGTTTCAGGTGTGCCTGATCGACCCGGGGTGCTTCAGAGAGATTGATGAGCTGATCAGGAGTCAGACAAAGGGGAAGGGATCACTGGAAGTGCTCAGTCTGAAAGACGTGGAGGAAGGAGATGAAAAGCTGGAATAACAACCCATCCTGGAGCAGTTCTACTTTGACAGCATCCCACGAGACATTTGGTGTTAGCTGCTCTCTTCTGTTAAACCTTCGTGTTTTTTTCAGTCTCTGAATATTTTCTGACACTTAATCCTTTGGGATTTTTCCACGTGGTGTTTTTTTATCATGTTACACTTGCTTGGTTTACAGCTGGGTTTGCCTGTAGGAACATTTAGTGTCAGAGTTGCACTGATGAGGGTTGAGACTGTGTATGGAAGTTAGTCTTGCTGTGGTGCACCTGAAGGGTTGCTGTTTGACTGGAGAGGTGCCCATCATCTCTGCTTGAAGTTTTCAGTGCTGAGTGGCATGTTGTGCAGGTCACTGAGGTGGGTTTTGCAGGGGAGGAGAGGAATGTGAAGCAGAGGGAGCTGCATTTTCACTTTTAAACAGGTGCAGATCATGTCTAACCTAACCTCTTGGCAGCAAGCAAACTGAGTGAGACTTCCATAGGTAGCTGCTTGGTAATTAGAGTACTATAAAAGACCCTTCTTGAAGATTTCTTTCACTGCATTCTACAGTACTTGTTGAGCTAGAGAAAATGTCCTCCAAATAATTTATTTAAAATTAAATACATTAAATACATTAAAATGTATCTCACTACATTAATAAAAAGAAACTATCATTATTTATATCTTCTAGCTATAGAAAGAAATGAAAATAATTATTTTTGTTACTGGTATAGGAGGTGGCTCTGTCTGTGACAGTGCTTTCTGTAGGCTGGAGGAACAGCCTGTCTTTCTGAGCTGTTCTCATTCACGTGGTGAAATGAATGTCAAGCAGGCAGTGGTGGCCTCTGGCTTTTGAGCTGGGCAGGCTTGTGTTAGGCTGGATTTCCCCAGCAGTGTCTGTGTGCACGTGCCCCTTTCCTTTCTACTCTGGCAGAGAATAATTCAGGCAGTCATCTTTCATCCTGTCCTTTTGTGCTGCTCTGATACGTGCCCTGAGCTTCCAGCCAGCTGCTGGGACAAGGTGTATTCTTGGTAATTCTGTTAAATCTTGTTTCAGCTGTCTTAAATGCTTTAAAGAATAAATACTGTTATTTCAAAGAAGAGGTGAAGAGAGGATGAGGGCTGGAGAAGGAGATACTAATAATACAAACCACCAGGCAGAGTCATCCCTGGGTGTCTAAAGGCAGGAATTTAAGGAGCCTTTGGTGCCTGTCCCAACTCTGATGGTATGCAGCACATCAGGAGCTGGATCTCTCTCACCAGCCCTTGATCTCTCTCCCTGTTGGACTATGGGGTTTGGTCACTGCTTGCTCTTGGCTTTTAGAATGTTTTGCTTCCTTTTGTAGGGCAATGAAACAGAGCTCTGGTCTGACATGACCCTTTCCTTTGCACCATTTGTATGTTGTGAGTTTTCTAGAACTGAAGAAGGGAGGTTTGAAGTCAGCTGGAGGAAGAGAGCATCGAGGTGTGGGGTGCAGAGGGTGTGCAGGACTGGATCCTTGGGCAGAGGCCAATTTCTGCAGTGCTCCAGTGACATGAGCTTGTCCAAGCCTGGATTAATGTTTCTTTGGTAATATTTTGGAAGGACTTGCCACTGTTGAGTCTGGGTTTTGCTGAGGGCCAGTGAAACAGATTCTTGAATCATTTTACCCATTTTGAAATGCTTTCTCCTCTGCAGGTAATCTGTAATGTTTAAATGCTGCCTAAATGTAGTGCCATAATGACTGTGTTTGCCATGTATATGCAGCCTGACTTGGAGATCTCTGTATGTGTGGACAGGTTGGCAAGATTCCTTGTGTGTGTGAACCCCTAACTGCTGTTTTTTGAACACCCATCTCTCCTGCACACTTTGTGAAGAACTCCAGAGGTAATGTTGATATTTAGCTTGTGACTGGCAGCTAGCACTAATGTGCAGTGCAGATAAGATGCTGAGTAAGAGGCCCAGATGCATTGTGTTGGAAATACTTGATTTCACAATCTTATAATTTCTTTGTTTTCATGTTCAACACCTGGAGCACAGCAGGATGGCTGCAGGTTAAAGACTCTGATTTACAGAAACTTAATCTAAGCTGATTTATGACCTTGTGCTCCAGGAAGGCAATTTTCTTATAAAGTCTATTTCTGCAAACATTAAGGATTTTTTTCTGGTAGAGGGACCTTGATTTTATTTATCAGCCACTAAGTGTAAGTGCTTGCATTTCTTGTCCTAGTTGTAGATCAGTGAGAAGATCTGGTAAGCATCAGAAGGAAGATCAGTACTGGGAGCTGGTTTGTTGCTGGTTTCAACAGGACCCTGACTCCCTGCACAGCTGTTCCCTGACAAATGAACTCACACTCTGAAGGACCTGTCCAGATGGTTATAGACTCCTCTTGATACATGGGATGGCAGCTCCCAGGCAGGTGGTGGTGTGTTTGGGTGTACCCTGATACTGCCTTTGCTCTGTGGTGACAAGAGATGAAACTGGAATCCCAGCTGATGCTCTGCCTTCTGCTGCCTCAGAGAGATCAGTAACTGCTTGTGAGTTATGCAGAAGTGGAAAGGAAAGGGCTGGGGGTGGTGATGGCTGAGTGGGAGGCAATGGCTGGGCAGGAGATGTGGAGGTGACAGTTACCCAGACACCGAGAGCTCAGACTTGGTGGTGGCTGCAGGCTGGTGGCCAGCTCGTGGCCACAGTGCATGGAGTGGAGCTGGATGGCCTTGGCAGGAGCACCAGCACTGAATGGAGCCAGAGAGCCAACTTCAGCCTCTGCAGAGCCAGGAGCTGCAGTCTGTCATCACCCTGCAAGATGCTGCCCCTTGTGCCCCACGGGGACAGCCTGGGGTGGGTGGTGGGCTCTCAGTCCCCTCCTAGTGCTGCACCAGCAGTGCCTCCTCAAAACGAGGGGGGAAGCTTCTCATGCAGTCCTGTGAGGAAAAGCTCTGAAAGAACAGAGAGCTGCTCCCCAGCCTGCCTCAGGCCTTGCAGGATGACATCCATGCTCTGGGCACTGTCCAGAAGGTGCTGTCAGGTCCCATCTGCTCTACCTCTGCCTGACAATGGCCCTGCAGAACCAGCTTCTCCACTGGTCCTTTCCAGGACAGCAGTGGGATGTGGGTACCCCCAGGCTGGTGGTAATAATGTTCTCTCTGCCCACAGAATAAGAAGCTCAGCAGCTCCAAGGCTTGTGGAGTGCAGAAGTGCTTGGGTATTGCTTTGACACAGAAGTTGGTGGAGGTGGTGGCAGGGTGCAGTGGGCACGGGCTGCTTGCTCAGCACCAGGGCTTTGAAGACACCCAGAGTAAGTGCAGAGCAGGGGGAGCTGGTCCCAGCAGCAGAGCAGCACCACAGGGCTGGTGGGGTGAGTCACAGGGTGGTCACCTGTGGTCCCACAGGTCCCTTTGAGCAGGGTGCCATCCATGCAGGTCCCCCTGCAGCTCCCCAAGCAGATCCTTTGTCCCAGCAGAGCTCCTGGATGTCCCACCCTGCACATCCCTGAGGCTGCCTGTCCCTGCTGCTCTCTCTGCCCTCCACTGCGTGTCTCAAAGTTCTGACCTGGTTCTGAGCCCATGAAGATGGAGCCACTGGCCCTGTGGAGCTGCCTGTGCCTGGGCCTCCTGCAGGGCCAGAGTGGTGCCACCTCTCTCCACCAGCATCTGTGTCTGGGGCAGCCACTGATTTTATTGACACCAAGCCCCAGGGCTGCATCACCTCTGCCTCACCCCAACCAGCCCCCAGCACAAAGATCTTCCAAACCTGCTCCTGTCAGGGCAGGGATGGTATCCCACAGCATCATCCCAGCCTCCCTGGCTTTGCCTTGGGGACAGTTTTCCTGGCAGAAACCCCTTCTCTGGAGGGTGCTCTCTCAGCACCCATCCAGGTGGCCCAGGAGAAGCTCCAGGCCATGATGTGTCACCAGTCAAGCAGCAAAAGCCATGTGTTGCTGCACAAGAGGTGGCTGCAGCAGCTGCAGGGTGCTGCCAAGGATGACAAGTGGCTCCAGGTGCAGCTGGAGGTAGCCAAAACCCCTTCCCAGGGTAGCACCACATGCCGGGGGCTTTAATCCAACCCCATCCCTCTATTCAGTGGGTGGGTGCCAGGCTGGGCCTGCAGGATCATCCTGTGTCCTCTTGCCCTGACTCTGTCCCAGGTGATTCACCACCTGGAGAACACTGAGATGCTGCTCAGGAAAGTCCACACTGGGCAGAAGGTGACCACCCAGGCCCTGGTGGTGCTGGGTGTCCTGAGGATATGAACTCCTTGCCATGCCAGTGTCCCACCTGCTCCTCCTGGAAAGGCCATGAGGTGCCCGAGGAGCTGCACTGCTGGGATGCCATCCCAGATCAGCAAGATCTTCCTGCTCCCCTCCATCCCCTTTCACAGCATGCAGGGATGCAGGGAGGGGACCCCTGGGGCTCGGTGGGGTGACAGGCTGTGGCTCCCTGTGTTCCAGGGGTTGGCCCTGGACATCCTGGACAAGGTGGCTGAACTGTACCATGGGGAGGTGCAAGACATAGAGCTCGTGGTCTTGGGGTGCCCACAAAGCCACTGATGCAACCAAGGTGAGGTGGCACTGTTGGGCCCTTTCCCATCCTCCAGATCCCACAGGCAGCACCATGTGCAAGGGCCACTGAGTCTTCCTGCAATAAATAGCAAAAGAGACAGACCTGGGCTTGTCTGCAGCACCTAGATGCCTGCACAGCTCCTGCCAGGTCTCACTCTTGGGCCAGCCTGAGGCCAGCCTGCTTGGAGCACCAGCTGTGGTGAAGGCAGCATGCTCCATCCTCCAGCCCTGCCTGCCCAGCCTGTTTCCACAGGGATGGTCATTTTTTTATGCTCAGAAGCTCAGCTGGCTTCTAGAGGACCATTCTGGCTTTGACTGCCACTTCTCCCTTCTCTGACATGCTCCAGGAGGACTTTGCCAAGCTGGAAACCTGGTTCCTTGTGGAGAGAAAATTTATACACTGCTCCCTGGCTGCAGCTGACAGATTGTGGCTCAAGGAAGGAAGAGAAAAGCATCTGACAGGAGTGAGCTGGGGGTTCCCAGTGCAGGCAGAGCTGTGGGCACAGGGCAGGCAGTGCCCAGGGTGTGGGGCATTGCAGGGCCAGCTCAGAATGCCACAGCTTGAGGAGTGGTGATCAGTGTCCTTGCAGCTCAAATCAAGTTAGACATAACAGAAAATCACTAGTTCTGGATCTAGCATGACAGGGCAGAGTTGGTGTCAGTGAAGGTCCCCAAGCCCACCACCACAGCTCCTCTTTTGAGAGGTCTCTTTCTCTGTAAAACCATTTTGCAATGATTTAACTGTGTGGTTGAAAGATGTGGGAACTGACTTAACTGCAGACAGCTTAGGTCTCAAACTGGAGTTGGGAAGTTGTTAAAGAATGTGGATATCCCCAATGAGAAAGCAGGAAGGCAGGTAAATATCAGGTGGTGTTTTGAGACCTGCCAGCAGGTGAAAGGATGCTGACCACTTAGAAGAGGAGCTTGGACTCATGTACAAGAATACAGAACCCATGAAATGTAGCATGTATGTGTGTGGACAGAAGAAAAAGTATATAAAGCTAAGCCTTTCAGGAAAAGGCAGGAAAAATTCTCTTTGATGCTCTGACAAAGGGAGGTTCCATTGATACCAACTCCCTGACAACTTTAGACTCCCTCAAACAATTAAAAGCAGACTGCAGTGCTGGTTCAGCTGCACCCAATGCTTTGAAACTGGACATCTCTGGGAAGGCAGCCCCTACCTGGAGCCCTGGTGCAGCAATCGACCGTCCTAAAATTCCTTTGCCAGACGACTCCCCTGAGAGTTGGGACTGTCCAAGCTCTGCACTCCCCCCTGCAGCTAACGGGGAAGCCATCTGACCAGCAGAGAGCAAAAAAGAGCCTTTGCTAATAGAGCTGGCTGCAGAGGGGGGGAAGCAAAGCCTTACATACCCCCCCCTTCTCCAGGGAAACGTTTTTTGACCCTACAGACGGTCCAAGACTCTTTCAAGTGTCAGACCTGCATAAATTTTGGCAAAAACTGAAAGAGCAGGCAGAAAAGGAGGGAGATACAGATGTGGCTCAGGCTATGAAGGGGGGAGCAGGGACTTCTTCTGCTTACCCTGTGACATGCAATAGTGGGGATGGCCCAGAAAGCTGGGAGCTGTTTGATGACTATCATTAAGGATTCATGGCAAACTGTTGTGCACCACGGGTTTAGCTCACCGTTTGCCTGGTCTATAATATGAGGACTGTGGGCAAATGAGCTAACACTGCATGTCTGAGCTGTGCCAGAGGTGTTTTAGTCCCGTGCAACAATTAATAACAATTAATTGAGGCACACTGGAGGAGGCTGGCAGAACAAGCCTCCTTGGCAAATTTGGAACAGCCACAGGATGACCTCCCAGCATCTCCCAGTTGCTGGGAGATGCCCCCATCAATCTACCACAATTGCAAGTGTGGCTGCATCCCTTTATATTACAGCAGAGCAAAGACCTATCTGCCCGAGCCTTGCTCCTTGTTCCAGGCACAGGTAACCCAAAACAGACCTGGACTTCAGTAATCCAGGGCGTCGACAAATCTTACATCAATATCATGGATTGGGTAAAACAGGCAATGGAAAAACAGGTTTTTATTGCTTCCCCCTCTGAAGCCTTGGTACTACAAGTGGCCAGAGAAAATGCCAGTGAGGACTGTAAACATGTGCTGTTGCCTCTTCCAACAAATGCTAGCCTAGCTGATATGATTGAGGCTTGTGCTAAAGTTGGATCTGTAGCCCATCAGATGAAGGAACTTACTAAAACCTCTGCCCCTGCGGTACAAGTGACAAAGAAATGTTTTCATTGTGGACAAACTGGACACTTAAGAAACCAGTGTCCCTGCAGAGCATTTCCTGTTGATGGCTCATACACTAATGTCATCTGTGCCCCATGTCACAAGGCAGGACGTTTTGCTACACAGTGTTGGTCCAAGCTCACCTTCCAGGGCCAGCCACTGGAGCTGAGGTCAACTTCGGGAAATGGGAAATGGAGGGTGAGGGGGAACCCTGCCCAGTCACTAATCACCCCCTGGTGCCCATTCCAGGCTTATGTGGCAGCCTCTCTGCAAGGAGAGCTGGAAGTGTGGGAGTGGATGTTGCCACAGCAGCAATAACGACAATCAGGGACTCTGCAGTGCATAAGGTACCCTTACAAGCATGGATACAGGTTAAATGCCTGGCTAGTAGGATGCTCCAATGCCACGACAGAGGAGCTTTTTGTTCTCCTGCACTTCACTGATGCAGGCTGTATGGTCCAAACCCAAGCCATGGTGTGGACACCCTCCCCACCACCTGTTATACCAGAAGGGAGTGGAATAGCACAACTGGTCCTGTTTGTTGTGGAAGTCCTGGTAGCAGATTCATGAGGGTGAAATACAGGGGGAGGTTTGGGTCCACGGGTGCTCCATAAATTTACTGGACAAGAGTCATCAGTTCTGATAGGCCAACTATGACCTGTGTGCTCACACTAACACAGGGAAGTTCAAAAAGCATGTGAATTACGGGTGTGATTGACACTGGAGCTGATGTTACTACCACAGCACGTATGACTGGCCCACGGTGCCAGCAGGGGCTTTCATGGCTGGAGTAAGCAGAGCCACTCAAAGCCTGCAGAGTAAATTTCCTGTGCAAATTGTGACCCCCGATGGACAAGTAGCAATGACATGGCCTTTTGTTGTCATGGGACCACTGAACCTGGGGGGGAGGGATGTTTTGAGCATGTGGAGAGTGTCTGTTGGAACTGACCGAAAGGATTTTTCCTGGGGCTCACATTAAGCAACCCACCCTTAAGCTGACTACAGCTCCCATGTGGGTGGACCAGTGGCCCCTACCACAGGACAAACTGCTTGCCCTTCATACTCTGGTAAAAGAGCAGTTAGAGCAGGGTCATATAGAACCCTGTCATAGCCCAGGGAATACTCCTGTGTTTCTGATTAAGAACAAATCAGGAAAGGGGCAGCTTCTTCACCATCTGAGGCAAATAAATTGAGTAATGAAAAGCATGGGGCACTCAACCTGGTATGCCCTCCCCTACCATGATTCCAGTTGGCTGGGACATGTGAATTATGGTTTTGAAGGATTGCTTTTTTTAACCATTCCCTTGTGTTCTGACGATGTTGAGAAGTTTGCCTTCTCTGTCCCATCAGTCAATAATCAGGAACCTTGCAAGCATTATCAGTGGGCTGTTCTGCTGCAGGGTATGAAGAATGGCCCCACCATCTGTCACTGGTGTGTGGCTCAGGCCTTGTCAGAAGTCCAACAACGATTTCCAAAGGTGCATTGTTATATTATGGATGATATCCTTGTTGCAGCACCAGCTCTATTGCAGTTCTACCAGGTGATGCCAGTGGTGGAGCAGTCGTTGCAAACATTTGGGCTGCAAACAGCCCCAGAAAGGGTGCAACCTCAAGCACCACGGAAAATCAGGGGGTCAAAATTTTGGATCAGACAATTCAGCAACAGGCTGCCCAAATTTCACATGAGGTAAAAATGCTGAATGTTGTCCAGAAGCTTTTGGGGGTCATTAATTGGGTACACCCTTTACTTGGGCCAACCAGTACTCAGTTGGCACCTTTGTTTCAGTTATTAAAGAGTAACAGTGACTTGCTCTCCCTCCAACATCTAACTAAAGAAGCACTAACTGCTCTTCAATTGGTTGAAAAAGCAATAGGAACAGAACAGGTGTGCTGCCTTGCAGAGGACCACCCTCTTAATTTGTATGTGGAAATCAATGCTTACCACCCTGTTGGTCTGTGAGGACAATGAAACACCCAAGGGAGAAACCCCTTACATTTCCTTCAATGGAGTTTTTTACCCCATCAACCATGCAAGCCTGTGAGCATCCTTACTGAGCCAGTTGCCAAGGTAATCTGTAAGGGACAGTGATGTTGTCTTCAGCTTAGTGGCAGAGATCCCCAGGATACTGTTTTCCCCATGTGTCAGGATTACCTAGAATGGTGTTTGGCAAACAGCACTGATCTTCCATTAGTGTTGTTGCATTTTGCAGGAGAGGTCTTGTTTCTCATACCCTCTCATAAGTTTTTGCAGCTTCATTTGGAACTATATGTGATAGAAAAGCCCTTGTTATTCTCTGTCCCAGTTGAAGGACTTACAGTATTTACTGGCAGATCTGGAAGGACAGGGGAAGGGGTGGTTACATGGCAAGAACAAGGTCAGTGGCATGAGATAGTGCGTCAGGAAGATGGATCTCCTCAGTTAGTAGAGCTGTGTGCCTCAGCAATAGCATCCCAGCATTTCTCCTGTGGCCCTGAATGCTGTAACTGACTCTGCCTGTGTGGCAGGTGCTGCATTGAAAGATGTAAATAAGCAATTGTTTTGGCTGTTAAAACTGCTTTGGCGTGAATTACAGCATCAAATACAGCCCTATTATGTTTTGCACATCCATAGCCATGCTGGTCTGCCTGGATTCATTTCTGAGGGTAATGTGTGGGCTGGTGCCTTGGCAGCCCCTGTACCAGACACATGGCAACCAGCAGGATCTTCTCCTGCCTTTTTTCATCAAGGTGTGCTTGCTTTGCAGCGTCAGTTTGACCTCTCAAACAGTGAAGTGAGGGACATTATTGTGTCTTGTGGAGACTGTCAACACCACGTGTGTTTACCCTTGACAGGTGTTGATCCCCATGGTTTACAGAGTCTACAGGTTTGGCAGACTGGTGTGACACATCTGCCTGAATTTGGTTGTCTCAAGTATGTCCATGTGTCAGTCAACACCAGTTCAACTGCACTCTGGCCTCTGTCCATGCCAGAGAAAAGAGCAGAGGCATCATCTCACATTAGCACTGAGCCTTTGCAGCCTTGGGTGTTCCCCCATCTCCTCAAAACTGATAACAGTCCAACTAGAACCTCTGCCTCTCTTAGCCAAGGGGGCATTTCTCGTGTTACAGGTATCCTGCATTCCCCTACAGGCCAAGCCATTGTTGAATGGATGCTCAAACATGTGCTTGAAAAACAAAAAGAGGGAATGCATGGGTGAAAATCCTCAGAATCAGACATGGGAAGCAGTGTACACACTACACCACCTCGTGGTACTGCCTAATGCAGAAAATCCTGTAGTTCTAACACATTTCTTATCGTTACAGAGAGTGGGGGATGAACTAAGGCTTGAGTAATGGTCCAGAGTCCCCAGACACAGGATTACCTGGGGACACTGGTATGCTCTTGTTTCCATAGATGCCAGACCCTGGTGGATTCCTGCCTGGTGTGTGCATCCTGCTGTTGGTTCTGGTGGCCATCAAGGGCAGCCTGAACCCCATCAGAGGTGATCTGAACCTCCACAATCTGAACCCTCAACATCTGACTCCATGGAACAGGAAAAAATGTTTGGGTTACCCTGATGAAGGCCTTAAATCAAATCACCTTTTGTGCCTCACTGGCACAACCTGAACAGCCTTTTCACACCTGCCTAGTGGGAGTTCCACTAAACGGCAGTGGATCCAGCCTTAGAGTTGCTGGATTGAAAAAGCACTTGCCTAAGATTTTGTGCAAAGTTATGCAGAATTGTACACTTAATTGGGATCTGTGGGACCATGCCCCTCCAGTTGTCTTGGAGCCTCAGGAACTAGACACATTAGGGAGTCTGCCAGCTGAAAGCTCTGTTTACTTTGACTTTGCAAGCAAGCAAAGAAAACCTCTCAAGTTTTGTACCTATTGGCAGTTGTAGATAGTGTACACCATGCCATGCTTCAAAAGAGAGCTGCTCTTGGGTTTTTTGCTTTTAGCACATGGGCACGGGTGTCAGGATTTTGAGGGAATGTGTTGTATGGACCTAACTGATCATTCTGAGTCCATATATAAAAGCATAGCAGACTTACAGGCAGCAACTCAAAAGATAACATGGGACACAGGATTTTTTGGCAATGATGGGGGGTTGAATGGATGGGGCCTTAGTGCCTGAATGAAACAAGTAGTGAAACTAGGCCTTTATTGCCTCCAAGTGCTCATAATAACTGAGCTGCTGCTACCATGGTTGCTACCATGTTTGTGTGGGAACCAACTTAGCTGCAGACAGCTTAGGTCTCGACTTGGAGTTGGGAAGTTGTTAAAGAATGTAAATATCCACAATGAGAAAGCAGAAAACAGGTAAATATCAGGTGGTGTTTTGAGACTTGCCAGCAGGCAAAAGGATGCTGACCACTTGGGAGAAGGTGAGCTTGGATGCATCTACAAGAACACAGAACCAATGAAATATAGCATATATATTTCCATATATATGGAAATACAGCATATATGCACGTGGACAGAAGAAAAAGTATATAAAACTAAGCTTGGTATTAATAAAGTCATTGCCTGCCAAGAAATGGAGTCTGTGTCTTTGTGGTCTCACCCCAGAGAGATACCATGACTGAGCAACTGGGGTGGTCCTCCACCCCTTCCAGTCTTTCACTGTTAACAGTTGTCTCCATTCACAGGCTGAAGCTGTTCCTCTTCACAGGTATTTCCATAGGTGTCAGCCCTTGGGAGCACAGACAAGGTCTTTATTCAAGGGCTTGCAGGGATGTTTCCATTCCCCTTCCCACTGTAGGCCTTGAGGACTGTTCCCTCACAGCATCCCCCTGCAGCAGGACATTTCCTGAGCACGCTGCTCCCCAAGCTCTGCTCCTGGCAGAGCAGAAGGACCCTTGCCTCTTGCCTGGCATGGGCAGTAGTACCAGCAGCATGGGCTTGGGTCACAGGCAGCATCTCCACTGGGCAACTTGAAGAGGGGCCACCTGGGCAGCTCCTGCCACAGGTTTGTGGTGTCCCTGCAGCAGATGGATGGCTGTGAATGTGTTTGGCTGCAGGGGGCTGGAGGAGGAGCTGGGGCTGAATCTGCAGTGGGAAGGGGCAGGACTGGAGCAGATGCGGTCCCAGGTGCTGAGGAACCAAGAGGTCCTGCTCCAGTATGAAATGGGCATTGAAAGCCCCTTGGCCCATCTGCAGAGCATCACTGTGCTCAGCCAGGTACCTGCGTGGTGCTGGGCTGAGCCTGGCCCTGGCTGGTGCTTGGTTGTGCCACTGCACAGTGTGGTGCACAACTGGTGCAGCCACCATCACCCCAAGTGGCTCTTTTTCTCCACGAATGCTTTTCTCAGGATGATTCTGTCAAGGCCACGGAGGTGGAGGAGAAGCTCCAGCACTGTGAAAAGAAGCTGCAGCACCTGGTGCAGTGGATGGCCACCTTGCTCCATCCCCCACCACCCCCCCCAAGTAAGGTCTCTCCCAGATAGCTCATCTCAAGCTATCCTTACAGTTTTGGGAGCTCATGACTTTTTTTTAATGAAGCAGGAGCTGTGCCCACCACCTAATGGATCTAGACCTTCATGGAAAGCCCCAGCAGTGGTGGAGATGGGCCATGGCAGCAGCATTGCCAAGCCCAGCTGGTCACCCTGGGCTGGAAGAGCAAGTCAGTAGCACTTGTGCTGGAGGAACCCAGCATCTGTGATGCCACCAGCCCACCAAAACATGCTGGCTCTTCCCAGTGCTCTGCCCTTTTCCCAAAGGTTTAATGGAGCAGATTCTCATGCCTCCCAAGCCTGGAGTAGAGCTGGAACGCAGAGGTGTGGATGTCCTGGGGTGGGGGCAGCTTTGCTGGGCATAGGAAAGCAGGGGCTGGGCCTCTGGGGCCAACCCCTTCCTGGATCCTCTGCCTCCAGATCTCTGTGACCCCAGTGAGCTGCTGTCAGTCCCAAGCAGCTCTGGGAGGATGAGTCAGGGGCTGAGACCTGCATGGGTGTTGGACCTCAGGGCAGATGTCCTTGTGTCTATGCATGGGAGCAGAAGGGCAGAAGGCTCTGGGAAGGAAAGGCCAAACCTGAGCTGAAGCTGCAGCCTGGGGCTGCTTGACCTGTCTGGGGACCCTTGGCACCTCTTCTCTCGCCTGATCCCTGCACACACCTCCTGCAACTCGTACTGCTTAGCCTGAGCTCAGAGGAGAAGTCAGTCATGACCTCAGGGAGGTGCCTGGAGGGAAGGTCTAACCCTGTGTGACCCAGGACAGCAGGAGATGTTGCATCAACCCTGTGCCTTGGGGATGGATCCCCAGCCCTGCCCAAGTCTCACCCACAACCCACCCCTGGAGGCTGCCTTGCTCTCTAGAAAGATGCTCATCAAACAAGGCTGCAAATAGATGGTGCCATGGCCTCAGGTTCAGCCAACACTCGTGGCTTCTGCCAGAGCAGTCTGGGCTGCAGACTCAGGACAGTCAGACCTCCTCCCCTTTTGCAGGGGAACAGCAGCATCAGACCAAGCTTCCATTGTCCTCCTATTTCATGCTGACATGGCTTGTGACATCATAGTGGCAGGGAAGGAACAGCTGCTCTGCCCACAGACTCACAGGTCACACCACACGTTCTTCTTGGTGGGTTTGGTGAGACTCCAGATATGGGGATCATGTTGCCACACTGCAGTGCAACTTGTGGCTTTTAGAGGAAGCTCCAGAAATAGTAGAATGTGCCAGTGAATGCACCTAATGAAGCTTCCCAGAATTAATGGCCACCATCTTCCCTTCTGCACTGTACGACCACACACTATAAGCTCTGCTGCAATTGAAGACCACACTATAAGTATACCTGTCCTTCTCCTGTCCCTGCCCCTTTTTCATGTGCCCACCACAGCCAGGGGTGTGTGTCCTGTGGCCCAGGCCAGGGAGTCTTCTGCTGTGGTTGTGGCAGCAGAAACCTGAAAAGACTCTGCAAAGCAGCTGGCCAAGCAGACAGCATGGGGTGATGGTGCTGGGCCACTGGAGCTATCCATGCTCAACCAGTTGATAAGACCAACAGAGGTTCTATCGTCATCCACCTGGCTATGTGGGGGGTGATTTCCTCCCCAGGATCAACTGAAGGGCCTCCCTTCCTCCCTTGGTGACAAGAAACCAGCACACACTCCAAAGGTGCTGCAAGGGGAAGCAAAAGTTTTCATCCCTCCTCTTAGCAGGAATGCTTCAGTAGAGAGCTACCAAATCAGCTGCCAAAGTCTCAGGTGGCCAAGAATCCCACCCTTCAGCAGCAACATCATCAACTCTAAGATCCAGCATCTGATGGTCAACAACTGAAAGTGTCCCAGATGCAGGTATTCTGAAGGTTGAGGAGAAGGGAAGGAGTAAATAATGTGTTTGGTGAAATGAAGAGCACAGTGATGCTGCATTGCCCCTTGTGCCCTGCTCTGATGTACACAGGAGCAAGGAAAGACCCTGGAGAGCTTTGGAGAAGATCTTCATGTCCTGAGGAGGCGTTTCAGCCTTTGCCAGGGAAACAGGAGCCAGAAGCAAGAGGCCACAAGGTCAGCCACCAGGTGGGGGTACACCTCTCCTGCTGGGGAACGTGGGTGCCCACCACCCACACAGAAGTGTCTTGGGGTTGCAGACAAGCCAGTTAAGCCATATTTATTGAGAAGGGTTGTGGAGGGATAAAAATATTTCCACTAGCTCTATAAGAATTTATAAACCTAAACCCTGCTCAGCCTATAATAAATGCCTCTGTGACCATCATGCGAAGCTTGGTACTTCTGTAAGAAAATAGCAAGATTTAAAAAAAGGAAAGCACTAATACAGCTTGCAGGCCCCTGCCCATGGGGGCTGAGGGACCCTCCATCTGGCCCCGGGGGGACATGGATATCTCATGTCAGGTACCCAGCACGCCCCAGCACTCACAGTCTTGGACAGACACGGCCCCATTAGCCTTGGCTGGATGCCCTTGGGGGGGCCCCACAGCAGACCCTGGCTCGGGTGGCCCTGCTGGGGAGGGGACACATCCCTTTGCCAGCGAGCTCCCAGCAAGCCCACTGCTCCCAGTTCTACCTCCACCATGCAGCCCCACCAGCCCTCTTCAGCTTTTCCCATGCCCAGGAGGGAGCAGGGAGCTGGGGGCAGGTCTGGGTCCATCTCCCCAGGGATGCCCTGCAGCCACTGCCCAGGAGGTGTGGACGCAGGCTCGCTCCAGGAACATGCAGTGGGGAAGGAACACAGATGGGGATCTCTCAGGGAAAGGAGCCACAGGGGCATAACACAGTGGTCCATAGGGCAGCGACAGGGATGGGGACATCCTGGGGGGGGAACAGGGACACTACATAGTACTCTGCAGGAAAGCAGTACGGGGACACGCCGCAGCATCCTGCGGGGCCACAGCACCCGTGAGGACATCACTGAGGAACACTGGGACACAGCAGTGCCTTGCTTGGGAGCCATATGGATGGGAACATCCTTGAGGGTCACACAGTGGTGCTCTGCCAGGAATAGGGACATCCTGGGGACACACAGGGATAAGAGACACCAGGGGCCCATACAGGACAACGCTATTGCTGTGGGCTGGGAAGCACCACGGGTGCTTCATTATTGCTCTACAGGGCCAAGAGCAAGGAGGACCCATCGGGGGACCCAGCCTGTGATTTGGGGTTCAAGAGACTTTCTCTAGGGCCTGTGGTTCCCCAGGGCTCTCCATGTCATGGCTCTCTCCACTGCCTGAGGCCATGGGGTGGACACAAGGGGCAACGCTGGCTGGGGACAAGGTCCCAGCTGAGAGCACAGGACTGGACACTGCAGGGGCCATCTCCTCCCTTCCCCTCCTTTCCTCAAGCGAGGGCCAAGCTGAGTGTAAAGTCTGTAAGTACACACCCTGAGGTGACATGGGGACAAGGGACACAATGTGGGGAGCTGGCTGTCTGGTGACCCTCCATAGAGCTGCGGGGGAAAGCCAAAGCTCAGGGTGGACAAAGCTGCCTACGTGCTGGTGTGGGACCAGGGCAGCAGTCTGGCTGGGACAGGGGACCCCCAGGCTCAGTGCCCTGTCCCCTCGCTGTCCCTGTGGGATGGGCACTGGCCGGGTGGATAAGGCGATACTGCAGCAGCTTAAGGTGGCAGGTGTGGTGCCGGTACCAAGACTCGCAGTGGGGCCGGGATGGAGCGTGATGTAAACATTTCTGATCTGAGGGAGGGGGGAAGGGAGGGAGGGAGGGGAAGAAGGGGGCTAGTGTGAGTCCTTCATCTGCTTCTGGATCTTCTGGAGCATCTCCTGCATCCGGCGCAGCTGGAAGGGAGCAGAGCAAATATCATGGGAGGGTGCTGGCCCCCCTAGCCATGCCAAGTCCCTTGCAAACATATTTGGGATAAGCATCCCAAGCAGGCTGGGATCGCCTACAGCTGCAGAGGGAACCCTCTGCTGCCCCTCCAGGACCTCCTCACTCTGGCCTGAGCAGCAGCAGGGAGGGTGACCCCTCAGACCCATCTCACTGATGGGTCTGGGGACATGCAAGGAGTGATGAGGGAGAGCTCAGGCCTCTCCCCCACTCACCTCCTCGTCCTTCTCCCGAATGAGCTTCTCTGTCTCCGCATCTGGCACCGGGGGGATGACAGGGATGGGGAAATCTGTCCCGCTCTCTCGGGTAAGCTTGCTGTGGGCAGAGACAGGAGGTGAGGATGCTGCCACAGCCCGACCCCCGCCCTCAGATGACATCTGCCCCCCTCCCCTTGTGGGCTGCAGATACTCAGCACTCACCTGCACAGACCCTCAGCCCCCCTGGCCAGCATCACACGAGGCCTTTTTTCATGCAGGGGGGATACAAGCAGCTCCAGGCATTCCCCCAAACTCCAGCACCCCCTGACCTGCCATACCAGACTGAGAAGGACCCAGGGAGCAAGGGGTGCCAGGGCCTCCCCAGGACACAGAAACCTGCCTTCCCTTCTCCACAGCCTCCCAACCTGGGAAACTTCCTGCTCAGTGCTTTCAGCTGGGGCCGGGCTCTCCTCACACAATATATTCTCCGCTGCATTTGGCAACTCCTTCCTCTCCCACAGCCACAGCCCCACAGCAGGATGGGCTCCCCCAGGTCTTCCCCTGCCCAGCCAGCCCCAGGGATGCTCTGCACCCCTTTTCCCATCCATCAGCTACTGCTTGAGCCCACCCCTGTGGTAAGGAGCACAGGCACACCCTGGAGCCACCCCATCATGCAGAACCCTACCGGCACAATCGATGGCTTCTCCCACCCCTACAGCAACAGGGAGGGACCAGCTCCCCCAGCTGTGTCCCTCTGGGTGCCATGTGCAGCGGGTGACGACGTGACTGGGATGCCACCACTCTAGCTGGCATGGGTCACAGATGCTGCCACGTGCTGCTGCCACGTGCCACTGCAGCCCCTCCACACAGCAAGGGGTGAGGGATACGGAGGATGTTGCATGGTGGGATGCACCCCCCTCCCCTTGCCCTGCAGGGTCCCATCATGCTCGGGGGACTGTGCCAGCATGTCCTGGCAGGGTATGGGTTTTGGCCAGGGTTTGAGCTGCTTTGGGAGACACTACCCGTTGTCATGGCTCCTTGCCACGGAGGGACCCTGGGGAAGTGCAACTGAACTCCTTCCATCTCTGGCAGCAAGACAGGGCTTGAGGGAGGCAACGGGGCAAGCAGCATCACCGGGCTGGGGAGGACTGTCTGCTGCTGCCTCCTGCACCCCAAAACCACAGCCCCAGGGGAGGGCAGTGTGATGGGGTTGCCAGACCTCTGGCCCTGCCCTTGGGCAGCCCGTGTGTGGGATAAGGTGGCTGCTATCAAACAGTCACACATCCCATCACCCCACCTCACCAGGGGGAGCAGGAAGATGCTGCTGGCACACAGTGTCCCTCCCAGCACCCTGAAGGCAACTTGTGAGGGCAGCAGGTGAGTGGCCACAGTGCTGGCTCTCCCTGGGACCCTCTGCCTGGCCCTTGCAGGGGCACAGAAGGACCGAGACAGGGTTGGGTAGCAGCAAGTATTTTATATTAGGCTGGGGGGGAGTGGGCATGAGGGGGAGGATGGTGGGAGCCAAGTATGGCCCCAGCCAGGCCCTGGCTCAGTCAGCGCAGCAGTCGGAGCAGCACAGCCTCAGTGTGGAGGAGGGATGCCTCCTGCTCCAGCAGCACGTATGGAGACACCAGCTTAGAGCCACCTATAGCCAGCCCCCCCTGACAGCTCCCCAGAGCCACTGCTCACTTCTGCACCAGTCCAGACCCCACCAGGGACTTGGTGGGAGTGAAGGGCTTCCCCCAAGCACCTCGGGCAGCTAAAGGGGGTGCTAGTGCATTGAATACAGCTGATATTCAATATATTGGCAGGAAAGTCCCAGCTCCAGCTGTTTGCTTGGCTCCTGCTCTGGCCCCAGAGCCTGCAGGGACGCGGGGTCCCCCCTCACTCACTGCTGTGGTATCACCCGGGACACATCCAGGCCCGGGAGAACACGGGGTTCCCTTTGCTGCTGAAGCATCCCCCCCCAGCCAGTCCCAGCCCAGTGGCACAGGAAGGGGCCCCCCCATCCCACTGGGGCTCCCTGCCACATTGCAGAGTCTCCTTTGCCCAGCCCAGCATGCTGCCCAGCACACCCCTGCACACAACTACGACCCCCCCCCACCGAGATCATTGCTCGCAATGGGCTGGGGTCACCCTAAAGAGCAGAGACACCCCCCCAGCAGTCCCCTCCCAGCTCCGTACTTGCGGTTCCGCTCCTTCACCACCAGGCGGGTCATGCTCTGGATGCACTGGGTGCGGTAGTTCTCGTAGTGGGTTTCCCGTGTCACGTCCTTGAGGTCCTGCATGTGGGTCCTGACCAGCATCGTGCGCAGCTTCACGAAGTCACAGTGGGATGGGTTCTCCACTGTGGGGAAGCCTGAGGTCAGGGGGCCATGGCCAGCCTCCCACATCCCCCTAAACCCCCTGGGGCTGAGCAGGGTGGAGATGGGGCAGAGAAAAGGCCAGCAGGACACCAGGGGTGTGTCCCAGCGTTACCTTCCACAATGCCCCAGGGGTAGAGGCGCCCACGGATGCGTCTGCCTTTGGCCTCCACAACTGTGTTGCTGCCGATTACAGCGAAGGGGATGCTCTCCTGCGAGAGGATACTGGGGGTTAGCAGGGCTTGGTCCTCTCCATCGTGGCCCATTCCCATCTTCTTGGCTGTATACAGCTCCCATTGGCCAAGATTACCCCTGTGCCTGAGCTGTGCAGAGCCCCAGGTGGTATGGCAAGAGTCATGGCTTGGGTTTCTCCACCCCAGCCCCATCCCACCAAGCTGCAGGTGGCATCTGTGGGGCTTTGGTGGCTTTGGTGGCAGGGTACCCTAGCATTTTGGGGTCGCCATAGCCTTGAATAACCCCAAGAGTCATAAGGGTGACTTGTCCTCCTGAACATGGGGCTCTGCCCCCAAAGGATGGAGCTGGAGGAGCCAGACCCACCTTCATTGCCTGGTCCTGCAGCTTGAACTCTTCATCCTCATCTGAGTCACACTCAGGGAACTGGTAGATGCGGATACTATACTGGTTGATCTCCTCCCGGATCTGGAGGCAAACAGCTGCACTGAGGGCAGGACTCTGGTCCTCAGTAAGGGGGTGGGAAGCACCATACAGTGTCAATGTTCCTCAAGGACTTACAAAAGCCTGTCCCTCCCAGACTAATGCTGTGGACTGGAGACCACCTTCCTTCCTCCCCAGACCTTTCCAGCCCCTAGTTGAGGCTCAGGGAGATGTGTACTTGGTGGCCATGTGGGCAACATGATCCTTCACAGTGCTCTGAACATGGAAGATGCTCCACAGCAAAGTCCAGGCAGGGGATGGAGAGATGGCCCCCAACCAAGAATCGACCCAATTCCCCCAGGGCAACCCCAGCCCCAGGGACCTGCTGGGATTGCTCCAGGCTTGGCTGATACCCCTGTACCTTGTTCTTCATACGCTCCACCTCGGCAGGGGTCAGGGTGTCAGCCTTGGCCAGCACAGGCACGATGTTCACCCGCTGGTGCAGGGCTCTCATAAACTCCACATCCAGGGGACGAAGCCTGTGGGGAGAGCCCAGGGAGCACCACCCCACTGAGCCCCTTCCCCAGCACCCCCCATCCCAGCAGCACAGGCAGGAGCTGCTCATACCCGTGCCCGAAGGGTGAGATGAAGTAGATGCAGCAGTGGACACGGTTGTCCTGGATATTTTTCCGGTTGAGGCCACTTTCATCACGGAAATACTGCTCAAACTGTTGGTCGATGTAGTCAGCCACTGGCTTCCAGCTGTGGGAGGGAGGTGACATAAGTGTTCCCTGCAGGACCCCCAGTCTTTCCCCGGATACCCTGCTCAGGACCTCCCAGGGCTCAGCATCCCACCATCAGGAGCCATTGGCATCCCACCCTTGGAGCTGCTGGCACCCGTGGGGGCACTGCCAGGCCCTGGGAGGCCTCACTGCCACCCCTCCACCTGACACACCACTCGGTGTTGTTGACAGCATCCCCAAAGCCTGGGGTGTCCACGATGGTCAGGCGCAGCTTGACACCCTTCTCCTCGATGTCCACCACGTGCTTGGTGATCTCCACTGTCTGTGTGATGCGCTCTGCAGGAGACACAGAGACAGCAGGGGATGCCCCGGGCAAGGAACAATGGGTCACCCTGGGATGACTTTGTAGAATCAGACCCTGCAAGCACCAGCACCAAGACAGGATGCTCCATCCCACAGCCTCCCCCATCCCAACATGGATGTGTACCCTTCCCTTGGTGGCTCACTGACACCCTGTGACAGCCCAGCTCCGGCAGCTGCTGGGCCCTGGCAGGAGCATCTGTGGCTCCCTGTACCCCTCATGTGACCTCACAGCTCTGGGACTGCACATTCCCCTCCACCCCCAGGATCCTTCCCCTTCCCTGTGTCCCCAGGGATGCTCTCACTGCACCACGTGCTTTGGCTGTCGCTCTGTGCAACGGAAACAAATCAAGAAACTGCCTCAAAACAAATCAATCAACTGCCTCCAACTCCTGGAGAGTTGGGCAAGTTTGGGCAACTTTAATTCCAAAACTGTCTGCAGCTGACCCAGACCTGTGCCCTGGACCCCAACTGTCAACATCCTCCCGGATTTGCTGTGGCTTCAGCCAGTGCCCAGCAAGCTGGGGCTTGTTTTCCTGGCAGGAACAAAGCCCCTGTGGGATGTCCCCTTGCCAGGCAGGGGGTTCCCTGCTGCCTTCAAGCATTCCCCAGCACAGGCAGGCAGCTGGCATGGCAACGTGCAGCTTGGGGTGCCCAGAGGAGATTGGCTGGGCGGGGAGAGGGGCTGCAACTCTCTGGGAGGGGGGCACAGGGATCTGCCACCCCTCACATCCCCGGGGACACCCCGGGACTCAGCATGGGGGACAGCTGGGACTGTCCTCCCTCACCTTCAGCATTCAGCAGCTTGCGGTCTCTGTACATGTCTGTCAGGAAGAGGCTGTTGACCAGGGTGGACTTGCCCAGCCCGGATTCCCCTGGGACAGGAAGGACAAGGGTGAGGGGAGGCACTCAGTAGCCCACCCTGCTCCATGGCTTTTGGGATCCCAGGCAGGGTCAGCAACCCCCCAGTACCTGCCACCATGAGGGTGAAGTCAAAGCCCTTCTTCACTGACTTCCGATGGACCTGGTTGGGCAGCGTCGCAAAGCCCACGTACTCCTTGTCATCCTATAGGCAGAAGGGACATGGTACAGGGGACACCACAATCCCACCCCAACCCCCATCCTGGCAGGATACTTCCTTCCCTCTGCCCCCCCCCAAGGGGTCCCCCAGTGCAGGAGCGATGGGGAACATGGCCCAGCCTGCCCAAGATCCTTGTGTTGGGAGGGTTGGGACAGCCCCCAGCCTGACTCCTGCAGCCCCCTGCCCCCCATCCCCTCCCAACCAACACATCTTGCACCTCAGAGGAGTCATAGGGGTCCAGCTGCCCCCAGGGGCTCCGTGGGCGGTTGGGGCTGGGGGGTGGGGGGGCAGCGATGTGCTGCTGGAAATCTGAGGGCCGAGACTGGGAGAAGATCCTGGTGTCCCTCTCTTTAGCAGGTTCATCAAGGGGGACCCTGCCCAAGCCACAGGAGGGGTGGCTGGGCTCCCGCCTGCTCTCTGGGGTCTCCGCCTTCCTGGAGCTGTCAGCTGGTGGGCAATCCCGCAGGAACTGTGTCAGCTCAGCCTCCTCTGAGTCCTCCTTCAGGAAACGCTTTATCTGGGGATCAAAGGAAAAGGTGACACCAATGGCAGCAATTCCAGCCTCAGGTGGCATCACCTGACTTGGCCTCATGAGTCCCCAGGACACAGCAACCAGACACATGCACCCCAAGGATGGCAGGGATGGGAGGAGAATGGGGACTTGGCCACCCCAGGTAAGACCTGGGGACAATACCAAATACCCTGGGGACAGCAACGGGGACAGCCAAGGGCATGGCAATGGGGATAGCCACGGTCCCATGCACCCAGGATGCTTACAGCTTGTGGCACAGGGATGACAGCTGGCTCCTGGCACACTGGGGGACAGGAACCTTCCCCCTGAGCACCCCTCTGCTCCTCGGGGTCTTCTGGGGTAGCCAGGACCCCTACACACCCCATGGCCTTCCAGGAGGATGCGGAGGAGACACCAAGGGGGAGGGAAAGACAGCAAGAAGAGATGAACTGCAGGGGCAGGCACTGGCCTGTGACCTCCTGCTTGCCCCCTCGCAGGGTCCCAGCACGGGTGACAGCACAGGAGTTCACCACCCCTGCAGTCCCAGTGGACAGCCTGGGCAGGGGACCTGACACCACACCATCAACAATCCATGTGCAAAGGGTTTGGGGGAACAGGGACACCCATCACCCAAAGGGGCTATAGCCCCCCCACAGCTATTCTCAGGCTGTGTCCATTCCTGCACCTGGTCCCTGACACCCCCTTGCCCTGGCTCTGCCCGTCCCAGGGATGCTGCAGGTGGCACCTTCAGATGGCACGCCGGAAGGGGCTGGGGGTTGTGTGCAGCAGCTCCCATGCTGGTGACCCCATGGGGATGGCAGGACTGGGACAGCTCCACATCCTGTTCACAAGCACGGGCAGATGTGTGCCCAAGGACATGTCTGGCAGTGGCTTGGTGAGACCCAGCCTGGAGTCCCCTGTACAGTGACAAAACAACTGCCAGCCCCATGGACAATGAGACCCCCCAATGGGGTCACACAGGGCCTTAGGAGAACCCCTGACCCTGCAGGCTCACACCTGGGGGTCAGTCACCCCACAGATCAGGGTTTCAAGACAAGAGATCCCCCTGGGAAAGTGCACCCCCCACAGCCCATGTCCCTGCTCTCTCAGTGCAGGGCGGTCACGCCGGCGGCAAGGAGAGATGTGCTGAGTTAGTGGGCTGGAAACAAGGTCACTGCTCTGTGGGGCTGTCATCTGGCACGTCTGCTCCCTGGCACCCCCACGGCCAGCAGCAGGGGGACAGGGCACGGTGCCAGGCTGAGGGGCAGCAGGTGCCCCCAGGGCAGGGGTTGCAGGTGTCCCACCCTTCCCCTCCCCTAGAGCATCCATAGTGCTCAGCAGGTCTCTGAGACCTCAGCATCTTTCTCCTCACCAGCCTTGGCCTGAGGGAAGCTCAGCACCAGCCCCCACCACAGCCCAGCCAGGGGTCACACTAGGCTGGGAGATAATGCTGCCACCACCAAGCACACCCAGCCCCCATCCCACAGGGGATGCTCCAGGCTTCCAAGGCTCCCCCTCATCCCCTTGCCCCCCACCCCAGAGGAGCAGACAGCCCTGGTGATGCTGTGGTATGGGGAGGGTTGCACTGCATCTTTGGTGGCCTGCAGTGAGTGCATCCCCCAGCAAGGCTGTCCCAGGGACACAGCACCAGCTGTGGCACATCCCAAGTTCCCCATCCCCAGCTGTCCCCTCCCTGGCCCTGCCGAGGGACACATGGCCCCTGTACCTCCTGTCCAGCTGGTAGCTCAGGGCAGGTGGCCATGGCAGAGCTGGTGTCACCGTGGCTGGGAGTGGATGCCGAGTGACACCGGCTGTGCTGAGGGGTGAGGAGCTAGAGAGCAGCATTAGCATAACCCCACCCTGGGCAGCCCACAGCACCCAGCAGCCAGGCACAGCCCCCTCAGGTGCTGGGGGACAGGACCAGTGGGGGGCTGGGCTGAGGAGGGAGGGCTCTGGGGTTGTTGAGATACCAGCAACCAGCAAAGCACTTTTGCCCAAGGAGGTGTCAAGGAAGGTCGTGAGGGGCTGCTTGATGATTTCTATTACCACCAGCTCCTCTGAGTTGAGCACATAGCTTGGCTACAGCCCAGGAGGATATTCAGCCCTCTGAAACACATTCATCCCAGGACAAAAACCTCTATCCCATTTATCCCATGAAAAAAAAAACCAAAACCTCCACCCTGGTGCACACCCAGTCCTCACTCACTTCTCACTTTGGAGTACCTGCAGGTGCCCCAGCAGGTCCCTGCAGCCTCTTTGAGGGGAGAACACAAACTTTCCATGGAAGACTGTTAGAAAGCTCAACACTTTTGCACCTGGAAGTTTAAATTTCCCCACACAGCTCCAAGTCATGTCTCTGACCGGATAAGATCCAACCCTGGGCTAGGAGAAGCAGAGATGATGCCCACCAGGAGCATCCCTGGCAGAAGCTCCAGTGGCCTGCTTTGACTTCCCCAGCTCATTGTTGGGGAGGCAAAGGGTTAATGGTACCATGGGTGGCACTGAGGTACCCAAGCTGTCAGAGTTGCAGATCACCAGGAACAGCAATTCACCTTGATGCATGTCGAGATGCATCAGAGAAGCTTGGGTGCAGACCCAGGGCTGCACAGCTGTGGAAGGGCTCTTCTCACCAGGAAAGCACTAAGGAGCCCTGAAGCATCAGCTGATGCAGGGACAGGTGCAATGAACTGTGATCCTGCAGATACAGAGAGGTCTGGATGCCTCTGTGCCAGTCCCAAACATCCCTGGATTCCAATCACAGTCTTCACCCCAGTGCCACGTTTCCCCACACCCAGCCCTGAGGCCACCCAACGCCAGTGGCAAAGACCTCCCTGTCCCCAGCCAGCCTCAGCTGTCCCTGCTTTAGCCCTGTCTCAGGAGAGCAGTGCCACCACCCCTGTCTGACACTTCAGTAGCTTTGCAGCCCCTTCCCCACCTATTGGTGGCTGCAGCAATCCCCCCACTGGCCATCCCCTCACCCTTCAAATCCCTCCTGCCTGATGCTAGCACAGTTCCCCTGTAACGTGCACCACTTCCCAACTCTCCCACCCCACGCTCCAGTAGGGGACATCCAGTAGGGGCAGGGATTTACTGCAGGGAGAGCCTCGGGCAGTGCCCGTGCCCCTGTAAGCAGATTACACGCATGAGCCAGCACTCAGCGCTGGGACTGTCACTGGCCTGGCAGCTCCAGTGAGGTGGGACATGCCAGGCCACATCCCCACCTGTCACACGGTATCACACCTTCCCCACATGGTGACAACCACAGGACCGGGGCAGAGGGGGGCACGAGGGCAGCAGACAAAGCCTGAGCTGGGGAAAACTCTCCCTGCTAGCATCTTTCTGCAGGGTGCCACATTCCCATGGGATGTTTTGCAAGCCCGTTTCTATAGGGAAAAGAAGGGAATGTGCCAGTGAGGTGCTGTCCCCACGGCCAGACTGGCTGAGGTGTCCCCAGCCCACTCAAAGGTGCCACTCAGAGTGCCACCCATGGCACAGCACACACTGCTACACTGCAGCATGACAGCTGAGCACCTCGAACACAAACAACCTGTCCCAAAGGCACAGGCTTCACACAGGACACTGGCACTGTGGTCCCCAGCAAAGCCCAGCTCTGCCAGGACCGGGATGGCTCTTTCCTGGGGCAGCTGGAGCCTGGGCTGCACCTGCTCCAACCTGTCTCCAGATTCAGAGGATGCTCCCACCAGCTGTAAACGGAGATTCTTACCCCTATCTTCCCCTTCCCACCCCATTGGAAGCACCCAGTTGGGAAACTGAGTCCACCAACAGCTTTAACAGGAGCAGGATGCTGAGCACCCCGTGGGTGCAGGGGCAGGCAGCAGCATGGGTGAGCTCTGGGCAGGGTGTCAGCACCAGGTGGGCAGGTACTCAGCACAAGAGCCTTTCTGAAACATCTCTGGGTGCCCCAGCTCCTTTCCTGCAAGGAATCCTGCAGTTTGAAGGACCTGAGTGTTCCCACGGGGACCCCAGGATGGAATCACATATGGTGGTTCTCAAACCAGTGACAGCGGGGCTTGTCCAGGCTGGGAATAAGGTGGTGACAGCACATGGCAACAGGCAAGATCCAGCCCACTAAGAGCTGGTAGCAGATGTCAAAGGAGAGCATCACTCATCCCACTTCTCCAGGTGAGCTGGGGAGCACTGTGGGGACAGAGGGATGTGGGACCAGTGTCAGCAGGACTGGCTTCACCTCTGTGTGTTCTTCTGGATGTGTCCACACCCCTTCCAGCTCAACCAAAGTCCATGGCCAAGGGAACCCAGCTCCTCTCTGTACCCAGATGAGACTGTCACCCTTGCCCTTCCCCTGGGATATTTCCAAGCCTGGATCTGTCCATCTCCAAAGCCATGGTTTGGAGCCTTTCAGGAAGATACTGGCCAAAGCTGGTTGTGACACCCTCCACCAGTCCCCCCCTGTCTGATTTCACTCTGTCCTGCTCTGGAGGAATACGATGGTCCTGTTCCCACAGCAGCTGCCAGGGAAGGATGGCCGAAGGGTGAGATGAAGGGGGGACGGTCCCCACCAAGGGCAGCTCTCCCTGGTGCCACGTGAGCCATGGCTACGGCTACGGCTCTCCATCTCCATCCCCACGCCGGGTACAGGGTGTGCCTCGCGGTCCCCACGGGGCCGTGGCCTCGGTGAGCAGCTCCTGGGGACCTGTCACTACGAACGGCAGGACACGGTCTGCAGGAGATGCTGCCGCTGAGCCGGGAGGGCCGCTGACAGCTCCGGAGCCTGTCGGTAACTGCAGCGGTGGCTCCGGAGCAGCGATGGGCACCGGCAGGGTGCCACGGCACCCGAGGGAGGCCCGGCCAGGCTGGCAGCCACCCCAACCGTAGTCGGGGGGACCAGCCAAAGGCACAGCGGGGTGACCGATGTTCGGCTGGGAGTCCCACCGAGAACAGCGCCCGCAGGGACACCCCGGGGGTGCCTCAGGGACACGCAGGTGCCGCTCGGAGGCAGCGTTGCCGTTCCGGGATGCGTCCGCCCCGATGCCGCGGGAAGGGGAGGCAGACAGGCGGTTCCCGGTCCCCATTCCCCATCTCCCCCAGGGCCGGGACAGGGCAGGTGCTACCTGGCTGCCCGTACCCCCTTCCCCCCCAATCCCCACCCCTCCCCGACCCCTGCTCCGCTGCGGCACCGGCGACCCGNCCCATTGGAAGCACCCAGTTGGGAAACTGAGTCCACCAACAGCTTTAACAGGAGCAGGATGCTGAGCACCCCGTGGGTGCAGGGGCAGGCAGCAGCATGGGTGAGCTCTGGGCAGGGTGTCAGCACCAGGTGGGCAGGTACTCAGCACAAGAGCCTTTCTGAAACATCTCTGGGTGCCCCAGCTCCTTTCCTGCAAGGAATCCTGCAGTTTGAAGGACCTGAGTGTTCCCACGGGGACCCCAGGATGGAATCACATATGGTGGTTCTCAAACCAGTGACAGCGGGGCTTGTCCAGGCTGGGAATAAGGTGGTGACAGCACATGGCAACAGGCAAGATCCAGCCCACTAAGAGCTGGTAGCAGATGTCAAAGGAGAGCATCACTCATCCCACTTCTCCAGGTGAGCTGGGGAGCACTGTGGGGACAGAGGGATGTGGGACCAGTGTCAGCAGGACTGGCTTCACCTCTGTGTGTTCTTCTGGATGTGTCCACACCCCTTCCAGCTCAACCAAAGTCCATGGCCAAGGGAACCCAGCTCCTCTCTGTACCCAGATGAGACTGTGTCCTGGTTTGAGCCAGGATAAGGTGATTTTCTGGTTTGTACTTTTGCTTTCAGCTAAGTTTCTTGTAAGTAGTTGCACTTGCTGAAATTAACAGAAGTTTCTCAGACAGTGTCTGCTTCTAGGACTGATAACACTTGATGTTTATAGTTACTGCCAGAGACTGGTATGCAGACTCAAGGACAGTTCTCAGCTCTGAGGAAAACATTTTACCCTGCAGAAGGAGTAAAGAAGTCCCACCTGAACCCCTCCTTTGGGGAGGCCCGAGACAAGATAGATGCCAGAACTGACCAAACAGAGTATTCCATCCCATACACGTCATACTCAGTATAAATTTGAGGGATCACGAGGGTCGACACCTTTTCCTTTTCCCTTTCTTTCCCTTCCCTCTTGTCCTGCCTTCCTTCACTGGTTCCCTGTGTGCTTCGGCATCCTGGGAGGATTCCGTCCGTTCATCTGCCTGTGCTCCTGATCCGTGCCAGCCTGAATCTGTGTGTTCCTGCCTCCAGCTCCCGACTGCTCCTGACCTCAGGGTCCAGCCTGGACTTTCCCAGGGCTGCCCTGCAGCCTCGGTGGTGACGTGAGAGTTATTGGGGAAAGGGGGGAGGAACGTGGGATCAATCTTTTCCTGTATATTTGGATATATTGGTATATATTTAGTAATTTTTTCCTATTTATCATTCCTGTTTCATTAAAGTTGTGTAGTTTAGTTTCCAACCCATAAGCCNGCGGGGCGGCGGGCGGGGCGGGGACGTCCCCTCGGCACCGCCGGCACCGGGACCGGGCAGCGTACACCGGGCACTGGGAACAGGCGCTGTACCCCGGGCAGGAGGCAGAGGCACAAGGCAGCAGGACCAGGCTTGGTGCCCCAGGGCCTGGGTGCAGGGCACGGGGTGCTGGGGACAGAACAGCTGCACCGGGAACGGGACATCGGCCCTGGAGAGCAGTGAGAGGGCAGCAGCACGGTGCCCCTGGCAGCAGGGACAGGGTCCCCGCGCAGTGTGTAAAAGTCCCCAGCATCAGTCTCCGTACGGGTGAGGGGGATCAGCACCAGGGAGTGACCTGGCAGCAGGCACCAGCACTGGTGCTGCCTGGTACCGGTCCCTGGGGATTGGGAGCACCGGGCACAGGGTGTCTGTTAGTGGGTGTTTGGTACTGGGAACCATGCTCCAGGCACTGAGCACCAGGCAAATGGGTCGAGCACCGTGCACCAGGCTCTGGGGACTGCACTGGGCATGGGGCACTTAATCCTACTCTTTCCCGGTGCTCCCTCTGCAAAAGCTCATCCTGCTTTCCCCTTCCTGGGGACTTTCCCAGGGCTGACACTGGGCAATCCTGTTCCCAGCCCTACCTCGGTTCAGGTAGCACTGGTTGGTGGGTTGGGAATCTGGCACAGGGAGGCAGTGACCCTGTGGTTCACAGCCCTGCTCCCATGCCCAGCCTGTCCAAAGACAGTGATTTATCCAGGGTATTACAGCCCCTTCCCGGGATGCCAATAGCCCCAGGTTGTGCTCTCAGAGGCAGCAAGTGCCAGTGGCATGTGACTGTGTCCCCCATCCCCACTGAGGGCAGGGGAGGACACTGGCACGGCCAGGGTGACTTGGAGTGCTGGTGTCCCAGTGGTGAAAGGGGTTGGGGAGCCTTGGCTGGTGGTGGCTGCTCCCCACAGCGAGCAGCTGGCAGAGGCTCAGCCGCCTGCAGATTGCAGTGTCCCAGCCCAGCAACCACCCATGCTGTTCTCATCTCCCACAAATGCGTCCCAGGCTGGGGGTGGCAAGGTTACATGTGTCCCCAGAGCATGCCTCTTCCCTTCCTCAGTTTCTCTACCCATAAAATGAATCTGGCGGTAATTTCCCAGCAGGAAAAGCCAGACCAAACCCCACCCAGAGACTCCCACTGAGACTCAGGACTACAGGGACCAATGTCTGCAGCATTGTCACTGTCCAGGATCCTGTTTCCCCCACCCCTCTGTTATGGGGACAGGCTGCTTCCAGGTGGCTCTGTGTTCCTTTTATTCCTTTAAATAAGGAATATTTAAATATTTAGGCTCAACACAGTGTGGTGGAACTCCAGCAGCCACCTGGACCCCATCCGTCTGGGGAGGCCGGGTAGTGACCTGCTGGCCTGGCAGCCCTTCCTTGCCCAGTTTCAGCCAGGGGGCTGCAGGCAGGACCACAAGCAGGGTCAGGGGCAGGTAGGCCAGGGCCACTGTTTGCATCTCTAATCCCCTCACTGAGTGCTTTCCTCCAAGATTACTATGGATTATCAGCTTGAGGGCTCCAGAAGCTCAGCCTTGTCTCTCCCTGTCCTTCAAGAAACAGTGCTGAGCGCTGCCAGAGCGTGGGAGGGCAAGCTGGGCACTGCTGTGATGAGCTGGGTGTTCTCAGCCGTGCTGGTGGGCATAGCCTGGAGCAGATGCTGACTTGCCAGGGCCTGACTCTGTGAGCCTGGTGACCACTGAGATCTGCAAGCTGCAGCTGGGATTTAAATAGGGCATTAAAAGCTGAAGGGATCAGCCACAAACAGGAGGGGGGATGCAAGGGACTGCATTTTTCTTGTCCAGGGGATGATGCAAGGGGACCTGTGGTGATGCTGAGGGAGACTGGTGCTGCTGAGAGGTCCCCAAGGAACCCCAGTCCCCCTCGCCCCAGCTGGCAGCAGCATCATCAGGTCCCTGTACAGCACAGCAGGGCCAAGAAGCCACCACAAGCTGCTACCGGGGACCAGAGCTCTGTAATTACCAGGGAAGGTCATTTGAGTTATTTTGGGAAGTGGCTCTGCTGCTGCCAAAGCTTTTATTCCTCCAAACCAAAACAAGATGGAAAGGGCCCAGCCCAGGATGCTGCATCCGGAGGCTGTGGGGAGGTTAACCCCTTACTTGCTGCCTGTGCTCAAGGGGGCTGCATGCTCCCCCCTGCCCCCACACTGCACTGTCCCAACATCACAGGGGGTCCTGGTGGCTTTGGTTGCATCAGGAGGGTTCAGTGGGAGGGGGGAGATCTGGGCCACACAGTGCCTGCTGGACATGGAGGGGGCTGGGGGTCAGCTGCTGGCAGGTTCAGAGGCCACATGTTCAGATGCTTTTCTGCAACCTCCCTGAGAATCTCTATTTTCAGTTCTTTCTGTCGCAACCCCCAGTTTTGGGACCTTCCCAGCACAGAGGCTGTGCTGAGGAATGTCATCCAGAACAGAGCACTTCCAAATAAAATGTCCCAGGGGACAAAGCCCTGAAGGATTCATACCGAAAGCTACCCTGACAGGCAGAGGCAACAGACAAGCAGGGAGGCTGCACCTTCCAGTCCCTGAAGCAGCTGAACAACCTCCGAGCTGGGTCTACTCGTTTTCCCAGAATGAAGAGGATGAGCACCGTGGTGAACCCCATGATAAACTGTCCCCACTCCCCCCGACTCCCTCAGAGCTGATCCATCCATCCTAAGCATAGGGTGCAGGTGGGCTGGGGGTCTATGCTTAGGGTGGAACCCCAAAATCCCAGGATACAATTCCTGCCTTATGCAGTCTTTCCCTTGACCTGAGCCTGTAAGGGCTGCATGCACCTGGGGCCCTGCTCCTCTCTGGGTCTCTCCCTCATAAGGGGCCCCCAGGTGCATGTGCTGTTATCCCCCCACCCCATTCTAAACCTACATGCCAGGGTCCCCCATCCTTGCCCCAAGTTCCCCAGGCTGTCTCTCTCTAGGAATCTTCAGCCTCTGGCCAGGGTAGAGGAGCTGGGGGCTGCTGGGGGCCACATTCCCCTCTCTGGCCAGTGCCAAGCTCCCCGGAGAGGAACAGACTGAGCCCCATAGGGTGGTGGCACAGCAATGGGGACAGAGTCACAGTCATATGAGCCCACAAGCCCAGAGTTTCACAGCCCAAGTTCTGGACATACCTGCCTCCTGCCTCTACCCCTCAAACTGAGCTCTCCCACAACACGTCACACATCACCAGCCTCAGCAAACCTCTTGCAAAGGACTCTCCAGCCAGCACTGCCCATCTCTGCTCCTGGTGGCACTGAGGAATTAGGAGCACTCCAGTGACACCCCAGGGTCCCACCCTACACCCTGTGCTTACCTCACCCTCTGAAGCAGCAGCTGGGAAGGAGTTTGCACTGGAGCTGGTGGAGGTGGCAGGGGGATCAAGGAGAAATTAATTTCCCTGTCAGGACTGGATAAGGTTTTCCAGGGCTCCCCCTGAGCCCCGTCCCCTCTGGGACCACCAGCCAGGTTGAGTCTGGGGCCCACGTGCCCCCACTGGCAGGGATGGGTGGGCAATCAGGGAAGGTAGAGATGCTGCAGAGATGGACGAGAGAGCTGTGTTCAAAAATGTCATGTTTATGTCAAAAATGTCATGTTTATGTCAAAAATGTCATGTTTATGTAGACCCTCCAAAGACAACTGTCAAGAGAAGCAGCAACCTGTGCCCCACAGGATTTTCCTGCTCAGCTTTGTCACCTTTCAGGAACCAGACTGTGCTGGCATGCTTCTCATCAGTCCCATCTGGAGCAATGTCCCCTTCTTTGCATCCCCACACCCAGCACCTCAGTCCTGAGGGGAAACACCCTCAGGAGGGCACTCAGGTGGGCTGGGGGCCACCCAGGTGCCATTGGTGGGACTGTGGCACAGGGTGCTGCACACCCCTGGGGGAGGGTGGTTGGGTGGGTGATGGCCATGGCATGGGGCCACTGGGGCTGTGCTGAGGCCACCTCCCTGCCTGGTGAGGGGGCTCCCAGCCAGTAGCTCAGTTTGGGAAGAGTTGCTGGTCACAGGGAGACTGAGCTGCCACTGCTTGGGCACTGTGCTGGCTGATGGCCAGCTCCTGCCTAGCACTGATCCTGCTCAGCACTGACCCTGCCCAGCACCAAGGGGTCTCTGTGAGGTCTTCACCATGTAGCTTGATGGCACCAGCTGGACCAGACACACCTCATTCTGCAGCTGCATCCAGCTGGGCAGGGGGCTGCAGGAGCATTTGGGATCCTGTGGTGATGGGGGGTGGGACACCTGCTGCTGGGCTGGGAGTCCCCTAGGGTCCTGCTCTCCCATGGCAGCAATGAGCTGGGGACAACTGTCTGTTGCCATGGCCACAATGACTGGGGGGCATGATGGTGATGGGGACATCATCCTTACGTTCCTGGGGAGTAGTGGTGCCCTGCTCCCAGAGCAAAGAACCACTGGGGGGCAATGTCACCAAGGGCATGATGGTGGCACTGTGATGCTGGCAAGGTGTTTGCCCATTCTTTCACCAGGGTGATGTGGGACAAGCAGTCAGATGAAGGAGCCACTCTGGAAGGGCACTGAGCTGCTGTCACCTCCCCAACCCTGCCAGCTCCCCTGCACTGAAGCCGAGCATCTCTGGAGCACTAAACCATGAGGTTTCCCAAACTGTTGGATTCCAGCCCAGATCCTGGGACCCCATAAGAGCTGTGCCTTCCTCTTCCCATCTCACCAAGCTGCAGCATCTCTGGGGACATTGCTGGGGGGACATTGCCTGGTCCCCTCCCTGTCAACCCATTAGCTCCTTGGGGCCCAGCCTCTCTCTGCCCAAAGCTCAAAGCCCTCTGATAATAGAGATCCCCCCACCTTGGGGATCTTAATTTGGTTTAGGAAGCTGAGGACAACACAGCATGGGATGGCCATGGGCCACCTCACTGTCCCCTGGAGCCTGTTTAACACTGAAGGCAAAGCTGCTCCATGGTGCCCATGGTCATGCAGCTCCATGACCTGCCTGTCACCATGCTGGGCAATGCCACTCTGTGGGGCCATCCAGGCAGGGGGGGAACATGGGCTTGCTGGTCCTGGGGACACGGAGAGGTGGTGCAGGTAGGGCTGGTATCAGTCCCAGGGCTGGGGGGGCAATCACGATGGGGTGGGAACATGAAAGAGCACAGAAGTGCTTCCACCAGAGATGACCAAGTCTGGGAGATGCCACCAAATATGGTACAACCACACTGCCTTGAGTGGAGAGTCCAGCCCCCTCCTGCCTCAGTTTCCCCATGAGCTCCCAGCCCCCCCAGGGGAGGTGAGCAATTCCCAAGCAGGCTGGGGAGCGAGCAGGGAAGGATTTATTGACTCACGGCTCAGGGTACATCACAGTTTTGAGCTCCCTTCCCGCCTCCCAAGAGGATGTCACCTTGGACTTCCTGGGCAAAAGTGCGTGGAGAGGCTTCACAGTTTCATCCCTTTGGGAAAGCAGAACCGAGGCAGTGACAAATGGCAAACGCTACGTTGTATGAAAAAATAATACAAACTCTTCTTTAAATATCTTACAGAAAAATGAACCTGAATAAAGAGCATGAAAAGCACCATGTGGCGCAAACCCCCTGCAAACACCCCATGTCAAGGGGACTGAGATGAGCTGCATCCCTTCAGATCACCTTGCATCATCTCCAGGGATGCAAAGTCAGAGATTAGCACAGGCAGCGGGGATGTGGGGGCAGCAGGGACCACTATGTGCCTGTCCCCATGCCACAGGGCTGTGCCCCCCACCAGGGACCCCTCACTCGGCCAGGGATACCAGCAGCCCCCCAAGCCCAGGGTGCTAGCAGAAGCAGTGTGAGGGGCTGACCGAGGATGAGGGCATTGCTACAGGGCTGTCCCAGGATCTGGGCTCTCCTGGGGGCCAGGGAGTGTGTAGCCCCCTCTTGAGGAACTGGGGGGGTCCCTCCTGTGTTGCAGTGCAAGTTCATGGAAAGCCAAGGCACTGCCGTGAGGCTGCGGCTCTGTACCAGGGAGCTGCCAGGGCTTGGGGGCTGCGGTGGCTGCGCAGCTCCCGGGTGTGCAGAGGGGAAGTGAGCTGGGGGGGGAAGGAAAGGGGACACGGGGACAGTCCCTGCAGTGTGGCCAGACAGGCTTGTCCAGGGGTAACAGCTATGGCATGTTGGGGATGCACAGGGGCCATGCAGCCCTGGGGAGAGCCAGCTCCTGGGGTGGTGTGGGCAGAGATGTGGGCAGCCCGTGCAGAGGGGACGGGGTGGGGGGCTCATCCAGGGAGCCCCAGGGATCCAGCCCTGGGAGTGGTGGCAGCTGGAAGAGATGCTGGTAGCAGAGGCAGCTCCTTCTCCTGTGACTTTGGAGCTGGTGTGGGTGGGGGGACTCTACCGGGGGGGTGCAGGCAGTCCCCCCTCACCCCGCCGGTGTGTCTCCCCAAAGACCCGGTCCAGTTGCTCCAGTTGGGAACTCAGAGGCAGGTGGATCTCCAGGTGCATGCGGAGGGTCTCCAGCCACTGCTCCAGCTTGCTGAAGGATGGCCTGAGCAAGAAGGGGGACACATGGCAGCCCTGTTGGCCCCATGTCCCCCTGCCACTAGTCCCTGTGGTCCCCCAGGGGAGGGTCCCCAACCACTCACCGCTTCTCGGGGTCCAGGTCACAGCAGCAGACGGCGATGGGGAAGAAGCTGGGGGGACAAGCCGGGGGGCAGTAGCGGTCCAGGAAGCCCCTGATGTTGAGGCCAAAGTCAGTGGTGCGGGGCAGATAGTCAGGGTCAGCGCTCACCCGGCCAATGATCTGGGAGAGACCAGGGGGGAGAACTGGACTCAGCACCACAGGGGGACCCCAGCCCCATGGGGAGACCCCAAAGACAATGAGAAAAGAACCCAACCACAAGGCAGAACCCCAGCTGGAGACCCCCAGCCCCGAGAGTACTTGCCTCACACAGGACAATACCGAAGGAGAAGATGTCCACCTTCTCATCGTAGCTCCTCCCTGTAAGGAGAAATGGGTCAGGACATGCAGCATACCCCACCAAGTGTCCCCTGCCTGGGGACAGAGGCCTGGCTGACCTTGTCCCCCCCTTCTGGGACCACTGCCAGGCTCACCATTGATCATCTCGGGAGCCATCCAGTATGGGTTCCCCACCACCGTGTATCTTTTCTTGCGGTCGGGTTTCTTCAGGTTCTTGAGATGTTCAGGCTGGTTCTTCTCATCCACCATCAGCCGTGCCAGTCCAAAATCAGCTACCACCACGCTCTTGTTCTGGGTGGATGGAGAGGGGTGAGGCATGGGAGGAGCCATGCAGAGGGCTGACACCAGGGCCATGGAAGGATCCCACTGAGGTGGGACTCACCTCCCGCACGAGGCAATTGTGAGAGTTGAGGTCACGGTGGATGATGTTCATGGAGTGGAGGTAGGCCTGGGGGAAGGATGGGGATGAGAGTGGGGGGTGGGCACCCCCACCTCACAGTCCCCCACCCACCAGCATCCCATCCCACCATCCCAATCCCATCCATTTCCTGGTGATACCCACCATGCCAGCAGCAATGTCCTTGGCGAAGCTGACCCGCTGGCTCCAGGGATAGTGGCTGTCCTGGGGGCAGGAGGGAGGATTTGCCAGAGCAAAGATGGGAGAGAGAAGGAAGAGAAGAGAGAGAAGAGAGAGAAGGGAGGAGAGAAAGGAGAGAAAAGAGAGAGAGGAGAGGAGAGGAGAGGAGAGGAGGAGTCCCCCAGTCCCACCAGGGCTCTGTGGTGGTGATGGGGCTGATCTGCCCCCCAGTGCTCACCATGGTCTTGATGAGGCTTCTCAAGGTGCCCCCCTTGATGTACTCCGTGATGAAGTTGAGCCTCTTCTCCTTGTACAGCACTCCAATGAACTTCAGCACGTTGGGGTGCTCCAGGCAGCGCATCACTTTCACCTACAGGACGCCCCATACCTGTAACACTTTGAGGAACTGGACACCCACTGCACAGACCCCGCAGCTCGTGTGCTCTCCATTAGATGGGCAGAGAGCTACCTGCACCCCATCGTGCCTGGCCATGCCCATTCCAGGTGCTGTGCCTCACATCCCATGTCAGGGCTGGGGACAGGACCAGGACAGCTCTGTGCCTCTTGTGTATCCCCACAAATCCTGGGGGATCAAAAGGGAACACCCACCTCTTTAAGGAAGGTCCTCTGCGTCTCCTCATCGAAGCGGATCAGCTCCTTCATAACCATCACCTCGCCTGTCTCCCGATGTGTCACCTGGCAGGAAGCACGGGGGCTGAGCCACCATTGGGGACACCCTGAGAGAGACCCCACCCCAGGGAGCTGAGACCTTCCCGCTCATGACACCTGTGGCTGCCCAGCCCCACCTTGATGGCCTGGCCAAAGCAGCCCTTGCCGAGCACCTCGCCATGGATCAGGTCAGAGGGACGGAAGATGCGATGGGTGCGAGAGACAACGCGCAGCGACTCGGAGCGCCCGATGTCCTTGCGCAGGGAGGCAGGTGAGCCCACCAAGCCCGAGCCCGGGGACTTGTCTGTGCTGCAGCTCCTCCTGTGGCATGGACAGACGGACAGGGTCAACCTCCCCCCAGAGGGACACCTACAGAAGAGGTGGTCGAGCTGGTGGCCTTACATAACAGTCCGCTGACGCATGGCACTGGGGTCCCCACCGGGCTGGGGGGTCGGAGGGCACAGAGGGCTGTGTGGGGTGGGCAGGGGGCTGCAGGCAGGACCCGGCTCGTGGGCTAGGGGCTCATGGGGGTCGTGCTCAATAGTCAGCTGGAGCAGGCGGCTGGTCTCCTGGATCAGGAGATCAATCTGGAGAGAGGAAAGGAGGGTAAGGATGGTTAGGGTAGTGTGGTGCCGGTTGGGGGACACCCCAAGGGGAGTGTACCTCATCTAGGGGGACATGGCTGATGGGGGTGCCATTGATCTCCAGGATGCGGTCGCCCACGTGGATGGAGTTCTTCATGTCAGGGCTGATGCAGTCTGGATCCACCCTGCAGGACCGAAAGACAGCAAGATTCAGCCCCCTGAACACCTCCACGGGTGGGGACACTACCCCCCAGCCACCCCGGCCTGTCACATCTCCAGAGTCGCCTCTGTGAGGTGGGGATATACTGTCATGGTACCCACAAGTCACCCGAGATGAGGATGTGGAGCAGAGCTGCCCACGAACCACCCCTGCTAGACAAGAACACGCAGGCCCAATGCCCAGAAGTCACCCTTGCTTGATGAGGACATGCCATCACGGTACCCATGAGTCATCCCTCCAGGATGGAGACATGCAGTTACAGCACCCACGTCACCCCTGCTGGTGGGGACATGCTGGCACACTGCCCATGAGCAATCCCAAGTGTACAGGAACACTCCAGTCCAGTGCCAAGTCCACCCTGGCAGATAGCACAGTACCAACCTGCCAGGCCCCACACCACCCTGATGGCCAGGGACATGCCAGCATGGTCCCCACAAACCACCCCAACCACCAGGGACATGCCAGCATGGATCCCTCTGGCAACCCCCAGCTGATGCCAGACCCATCCCTCCCTCTCCCACCCCAAGGGCCTCTGTGGGGAGGATCCCAGCAGCAGGGGGGTGCGGGACACCCCAGCCTCGGGGAGGGGACACAGACGCACTCTCGGACACGGACGGTGCAGGGGTGCTCGGTGCCACAGCCCTGGTCGATGGAGACAGAGAAGCCACGTTTGCCATCAGAGCAGGCAGGGATGGAGACGAGTGTGACGGTGTGAGGGATGCGGGCAGCTGGAGAATCCGGCAGGATCTGCTCGATGACCGGTGTCACCACCATCTGGTAATAGCAGTGCCCGCTGTGGGGCCGGAAGGAGGCAGGTGGGTGCTGGGGGGTGCACATCTCCCACGCCAGCCCCCCCCATGCAGGCTGGGACATACCAGTAGAGTTTGGAGCGCTCCACCAGCGCGTAGGTGTCTCCATCCCCGATGAACGTGTGGCAGTTGAGACAGATGAAGCACTCAGGGTGGTACTTCTGCTCTCCAGCCACCTACAGCAGATGCCATCAGCCCTGGGGACCCAGGTGTCTGGGGGACCCAGTGCAGGGTGTGCCAGGCCTGGACAG
The DNA here is from genome assembly GCA_038090715.1 of Florisuga fusca. Taxonomy (NCBI): domain Eukaryota; kingdom Metazoa; phylum Chordata; class Aves; order Apodiformes; family Trochilidae; genus Florisuga; species Florisuga fusca. Next base: position 1,249,956 of record JAAWXA010000046.1, on the reverse strand, counting down.
TGCTAGAACCAACCATAGGTCCACCAGGGCCAAAGAAAGGGTGGTCTGAGCCATGGTGTTGGGGGGACACCATGCCATGGGGGTGGGGACAGCCACAGGGACATCTCCCCACCACCCTGAACCTCACCCCCCACAACCTCCCTAAACCACAGAGAACACCCCTGCCAGCAACAGAGACCAACAAGTGCCGGAGGTCTGCACTCCCTCCCCACCTCATCCCCTTTCCAGTGTTCTCTGGGGCGGGTCGAGGCACCAAGTACCCCCCTGGGACCTCCCAGCACTCACCATGACCAGCCCCTTGGTGATGTGCTCAGAGCAGCCATGACAGAGCTCTCCAAAATGTGCCCAGTAATCCTTCTTGCAGTACAGGCGCCCATCCTTCTCATAGTATTGGTGGGATAGGGAGGCCCCGCACTCACAGCACCTGAGGGATGGGGACCCTCTTGTCACCATGTCCCCAGTGTCACTGTGTCCTCAACACCACCTCAGGGGGCAGACACTGCCCATCCACCCCCCAGCTCTCTGGATAAACCACTTCCCCTGTTTGCTGCCCTGCTGCAGAACCACTGCATCCCTGCCAGGGTCACTGCAGGCAGCAGGTGGCTCTGGGGGTGTCAGTGCAGGGTGGTGGTGTGGGAACACCGGGGTGGACACAGCAGGGCACAGGGGCCAGGGGCAGGCATATGGAGGGATCTACATGGATAGGCCAGCCTGGTCATGGATGCACAGAGGGATGTGCCACCCTGGTCACAGAGGTGCCAGCTTGGCAGAGACACAAAGGGACACGTCAGCCTGGCCAGGGACACAGGGACATACCACCCAGGCCACAAATGTGCCAGCCTTGGGGGGGTAAAAAGCCCTGAGTGCTGAAAACGTGTTGGAGGGGGCAGGGATGCTCTGGGGGTGCCGCAGGGGTTTGCTGCAGCGGGTGGAGGCTGCTGTAGGAGGGTGCTGCAGAGGTGCNATCTGAACCATCTGCCCACCCAACCCTCCCCACAGAGACATGAGCACCCACAGTCACAGCAGGGTCTGGGGGTGGCCTGGCACAGGGCTGGTACCATCACACGGAGCCCCTGCCCTGTCCCCAGCCCTGGGAACATCAGCTCCAAGACCTTGGCCCCTATACGGGATCGATGGGTGTGGGGGGAGATGAAGGGGTGCAGGTTGGAAGGAGTGTAAAAGGGGGATACAGTGGGACATAAAGTGCATGGAGGGACACAGAGGGGTACAGAAGGGGTGCGAAGGGACCCAGGAGCAAGATGGGTGATGGGGGATGCTGAGGGGAGCAAGATGGGTGATAGGGGGATGCTGAGGGGTGCAGGATGGATGATGGGGGACACTGAGGGGTGCAGGATGGATGCTGGAGGATGCAGTGTGCACAGAGGGTCACAGAAGGGTGTAGGATGGGAGAACTGCAGGATGGCAAGGGGTGCAGAGGCACATGGGGTGCAGAGGCACATGGGGTGCAGCAGGGGGCTGTGGGAGTGCAGAGAGGGATGGGATACAGGGGTGCACGGAAGAAGGCAGGAGGGGTGTGTGTGTGTGTTTGTGTGTGGACTATGGGCGTGCAGAGAGGGTGTTTGTGGTGTGCAGGCTGGAGAGGGATGTGGGGGTGCAGCAGAGCTGCAAGCTGAAAGGGATGCAGTACAGATATGAGGGTGCACAGGTGATGTATGATGAGGGGTGCAGGGGGGAGTGTGGGGGTACAGGATGCAGAGGGCATATAGGCAGAGATTTAGGGGTGCAGGAGGAATGCAGGCTGGATGGTAGTGCAGGGGGCTGTAGGGGGGGATGCAGGTTGAACAGGGGGTGCAGGGGGAGATTTGGGGGTGCAAGGGCACTGCAGGCTAGACGGGGGTGCAAGGGAGGATGCAGAATGTGATGTGGGGTACATAGGGGTGCAGGGGCGGATTTAGAGGGATGGGAGTTGGATGTGGGGTGAAGAGAAGGATACAGAATTGCAGGGGGATGTAAGGGTTCAGGAGGGGATGTGGGGGTGCAGAAGAAATGTGAGGGTG
>JAAWXA010000046.1:1221827-1246668 GCA_038090715.1 Florisuga fusca | reverse complement strand
GGGAGGGGGAGGGGGGGCTGTCTCAGCTTTGCTTCTTTTTTTACATTCTGGACCATGCAGTAGCACCAAAGTTCATGAGGTCATCAGTGATGTCGGGCGGTTACTTCCGCTTCCTGCCGCAGTACTTCCCTTGTGCGCAGCCCACGCCGCCTGGGGGTGGGAATGCGGAGAGTGAGCCCCTCACCCTGCCCGGGGCTGGGAATGCGGAGTGAGCCCCTCACCCTGCGAGGGAGCCCCTCACCCTGCCCGGGGCTGGGAATATGGAGTGAGCCCCTCACCCTGCGAGGGAGCCCCTCACCCTGCCCGGGGCTGGGAATGCAGGAGGGAGCCCCTCACCCTGCCCGGGGCTGGGAATGCGGAGTGAGCCCCTCACCCTGCCCGGGGCATGGAGAAGGGCAGGGGGGGCTGGAGCCGGCCGCAGCGGGGTGGGGGGTCACAGGGCTCACCTCTAAAGCCCAGGGCACCGAGGGCTCCTCCAAAGGTCTTGGGGGGTTTCCCTGTGGGGGAAGGCAGAGCAGGGTGAGTGGGACCCCCCCACCCCACTTGGCTTCTGGGTGCGGGTGAGATATGCGCCCCTTCCCCCCCTACGCCCCTCTGCACGGGGGTGGGCACTCACCAGGGAATCCCAGCTGGCCAGCAACCCCACCTGAAAGCAGAGTGAGGCACTCAGCACCCACCAGGCACCCACCCTGCCCTGCCCCTCGCCCCAGCCTGAGCACCGCCAGGGTCAACCCATCTCCTTGTTCTCCCCGTGACCCCAGACTGTGACTGTGTTTCCGTGCACAGTGGGCTGTGTGTGTCCCCATGAGCCAGCTGGGCACCGAGATGTTCCCCGGGTGGGTGCAAGGTGCTGAGCTGGGGACAGTACCTGGAAATATCGGTGACACACCAAAGCCAGGAACTCCAGCCCCTGGGGAAAAAGCAACAGCCAGTGACAGTCAGTGACAATAGTGCCACTCCAGCTCTGCCTGGCTGGGGACATCCTGCCTCATTGCAAGGACAGGAGCTGCTGTAAGAGCCCCTGCCCCTTGTTCTTCTGGGCAGTAGCACGCCCAGTGGGGAACAGCAGCAGTGCCAGCAAGCAGGGACAAGTATGATGCAGCAGGGGACGCGTCCCCATCCCAGCCCTACACTGCAGCACTCACCTGGCTGCAGCCCCCCAACACCAAAACCTGCAGGATGGGAGAGCCCTGGTGAGGATGGGGTTTGTGGGGACAGGGAAGGGGTTACCCCTCCAGCCCCCTGGCCAGAGCACATCCTGTTCCTTACCTGGCTTGGGAGGCTTCCCAGCAGCTCCTGGATACAAGATGCCTGTGCCAGAGAGGGGCATCAGTGCAGCCCCCACCAGGGCTCGCTGACCCAGGGACTGCAGCTAGACACTGCTGTGAGACCAGAGGGTCCCCAGGCAGGAACCTCTGGTACAGTACCATCCCTGTCCCCATGGCATGGGCAGCTCTGCTGGTATGGCCCTTGGTACCTGCTTGGTGATGCTGTTCCTTTCCGATAATATCCCAGGAGCAGAGCAGGCGGCAGGCACAAGATGTGCCATAGAATGGTGACAGTGTGGGGTGGGACCAGAGGGGAAAAAGTGACTGTACCTCCCCTGCACCCCACAGAGCCCCTTTCTGGCACTCATTCCTGGAATGCATTTCCACTTGGCTCCCTAAGCCCCAGCCTGGGGCAGCCCCAACCCCAGGGCCAGCATCACTCACCAGCACCAAGCCCGCCAGCTCCAACGCCACCGACTCCAAGGCCACCTATGAGAGGGACCTCAGGTAAATGCCAGCAGGTAAGCAGTGCAGCATCTGATCTGCTCCTTGCCCAGCCCCACTCCCCCTGTGCCTTTGGGGCGCGTTCCTCTGCCCACATCCCTCTGGGGAGGGATCCCTCTGCCTGCACATCATCCCAGAGCATCCCTCTGCCTGCACATCCCCTCTGCCTGGGTTCAGCTCTTGCCAGCACCTACCTGGGATGCCACCAACCCCTGGGACTCCAACACCGGGAACGCCTGCCAGAGAGAGACCATTAACCCCCATCTTACCCAGCCTGGAACCCCCCACTCAGGGCACCCTCAGCCAGTGCTCGACCCATTGGGATGTCCCTAACACCCATCCCAGGTGCCCTTAGCACCCACCTCACAGCACCCAGAGCAAGAAGCCCTGGAAGGGGCTCACTCCCTGCATGACACATTGCTTCAGGCAATGCGGAGCAGGAGAAAACTGTCCCCTGTGAGTCCCAGGGAGGTGGCACAGGTGGGACTTTGAACCCATGAGTGACATCATGCCACCTCCTGTGCCTGGGCCACCATCCACTGGGGCACCCAGAGGCACACAGGCAAGGCCAGCACCCTGATGGCCAGACAAGAAGGGTGCCCAGGGAGGGTCCGAGGTGGACCAGGAGCAGCAGAGGTACATACCGAATTTGGGAGGTTTAGCACCAGGCTGCACCCCTACTTGGGGGATGCCTGTGAAACAAAAAGGGCACCACGGTTAGGATGGTCATTGCTGCACCCCTTCGGTGTGCCAATGTCCTCTGTCCTGCCTGCATTGCCATCTGCCATCCCATTGCATGGCTTGGTGGCTTTTAGCATCCCCAGACACCACTGTCCCCAAGCAGGTCCCCAGCTGTGGTGTGATGGAACACATACCTGCCCCAGGTACGCCCACACCCGGCACCACCCCAGGCACGACACCAACACCAGGTGCCACTCCTGGGACTCCAGCAATGCCAGGCACCCCACCGGGCACCCCTCCAACTCCAGCACCTGTGGAGAGAGAGGGTGAGGCAGCACAGGCTGATCCTGTGTCATCCTCACACTCCAGTGGGATGATGTGCCCAGTGTGGGGTGCCCACCCCCAAGGCCTCCAAGATGCCCACTGCCTGGGTAGGGCCAAGATGCCAGTGATGGGCTTTGCCAACCAACTCACCAAATTTGGCTGCCTTGGCTGCTGCCTTGGCTGCTGCGGCTGGACCTCCGACCCCTGAACAGAACAGTGAGAACAGGGGGTCAGTGCCTCTGGGAGCCCCCTTTCCAGCAATGCTGTGCCAAACCCACCCCTCCTGCCTTGTCTGCATCCCCCAAGGGATTTCCAGGAGTGGATAGAGACCACCAAGGTCCTCCTCATGTCCATACTGCCCCAGACCTGCCCCCATGCCAGCCAGGCTGCCACCACCACCCACCTTCCTCCTCCTCACCTGGGACACCTCCAATGCCAGGGGCCAGGCCACCAACTCCAGGAACCAGGCCACCTACACCAGGAGCAAGGGCACCCACACCAGGAGCTAGACCACCAACACCAGGAGCCAGGCCACCTGCTCCTGCAAGGAGACAGGGAAGGGTTGGGGCATCAGCTTAGGAAGAGTGGTGGTGGAACAAGTCAGCTGAAATGGAATAAGAGGCAGGGGTGTGCGGGTGCAGAGGTGGATGGAGGGGTGGTGAGATGTATGATTGGATGGGATAGCAGATGGATAGACAGATGGGTGGATAGATGAATACTGAGGTGGCTGACTGGATGGTGGAGTGGATGGGAGGGTAGAAGGGTAGAGGGACTCATGTATGAGAGCTGAACTAGCTGATCTCTAGAGGTCCATTTCCAACTCCGACCATTCTGTGATTCTCTGATTCTGTCTGTATGATGGTGAAACTAGGATGCTCCATTCAGACCAGGTGTCTGGAGAGCATACCCCCTGTGAGAGTCTGACTGTAACACCCCCTGACACAACCAGGATCTCATTGCACACACAGCCCTAGCCCAGGCATGGCCCCTGTGCACTTCCAGGCCTCAGCGTCAATGAAGGGAAAAGCCTGAGGTGTAGGGATGGCAGGAGACAGGACATGTGGGATAACCCCTGAGTGATGCCAGCTTACCATACTTGGCTGCTTTGGTGGCTGCTTTGGCAGCGGCAGCGGCTGCTGGACCTCCTAGGGGGGAGGGAAAGCATGAGGGGCAGTGACAGGCCACAGTGGCCACACAGGGACCTCTCAGCTGCCACAGCTGAAGATGTCCTGAGCATCCATTAAACACCTTCTCACCTGGTAAGGCTCCAACCCCAGGCACTAGACGGGGCACACCAACTCCAGGCACACCAACACCAGGCACACCAACTCCAGGCACACCAACACCAGGAACACCAACTCCAGGAACACCAACACCAGGAACACCAACTCCAGGAACACCAACTCCAGGAACACCAACGCCGGGAACACCAACTCCAGGAACACCAACACCAGGCACACGCCCTGCTCCTGCAAAAAGATACAGGTATGTGGTCAAACAGGTGAGCTCTGCAGACAAGAATCCTGCTGAAATCTTGGTCATCTGCAGTGCCAGGGGTGATCCCCACCTGCAGACACCCCTCTTGGCCTGGGAGGCCACCAACCCCTGCAGCTGGAGGGAAGGAGAGCGGTCAGACCCCCCCAAAACACCTCGTGCTCCTTTGCTCCAGGCTGAAGACCCCCAGGTTCCTCAGCCTCTCCTCTCAGGAGCGCTTCTCCAGAGCCCTCCGCAGCTCCGTTGCCCTTCTCTGACCTCGCTCCAGCCCCTCAGTCTCTCTCTTGTACTGAAGGGCACAGAACTGAACACGACACTCGAGGTGCAACCTCACCAGGGCTGAGTGCAGGGGCACCATCACTTCCCTTCTTCTGCCAGCCACACCATTCCTGATACAAGCCAGGATGCTGCTGGCCTCCTTGGGCACACGCTGGCTCATCTTCAGCCACTCTTGACCCACCCAGCTCCTTTTCCACCATGGACTTCGCCCCAAGCCTGGAGCGTTGCCTCCAGGGGTTGGGGTTGTTGTGAGCCGAGTGCAGGACCCGGCTCCTGGCCCTGTAGAACCTCATCCAAGTGGCCTCAGCCCATGGATCCAGCCTGTCCAGATCCCTCTGCAGAGCCTTCCTGTCCTCAGGCAGGCTCTTCCTGTGCCACTCCGGGCTCTGCGGAGTCGATGCAGGAGAAGGTGGAGAAACCTGGCCCTGCAGCCCCTGCCACGGCCTTTTGGAGCAGCACATGGGCCCCCCGGCGCTGCGTGGACTCTCACGCCCATTCCTGGCCACGTCCCTCGCCCCCTCTGGGTTCCTCCTTGTCGGAGCTCTCTTGTGGGTGGTGACGCCTGGTGCACCCCTGGCTCTTGACAGACCCAGTCAGACGCACTCGCTGGGTCCCACCGGGGTTTTGGGTGGCAGTGACCCTGGCAGTGACAGGGCTCGCTCTGTCAGAGGCAGAACCCGCAGGCACCAGAACCCGGGCTCAGGGCAGCTGCTGGCAACAGGGCTTGGGTGCAAAAGCCCAAGAATTCAGACAACGTCCAAAGACAGGAGTCTGGTCTCAGCCCTTCGCTCACTCCCAACGAAGCAGCCTGCAGAAACCCCAGAGAGGGAGAAGGTCCTGCCCTGGGGACGAAGCCAAGTCCAGAGGGGACAAGTCCTGGGCCGGGGACATCCCGTCCCCACGTGCTTCCCCGAAAGGAGCCCTCGGCAGAGATCCCCAGGGAGACCCGGGGGCACCCCCAGTGCCCGGGGGGCAGAGGGTGAGCAGGGGTCCCCAGGGAGCTGCCGGGAGCTCCTGGCACCGCGCAGCACCTACCGAACTTCGCTGCCTTTGCTGCTGCCGCTGCTGCCGGCGCCCCGACTCCTGGGGACAAGGGAGAGAGGGACCCTCAGCCACCAGCTCCCGTGCCCCTTGCAGAGCCAGGCGGTGGGGACAGGGCTCCTGGCAACAGTCACCTGCCACCCCGGGGACACCTCCGACACCGGGCACCAAGCCGGGCACACCACCAACGCCGGGCACGCCACCAACGCCGGGCACGAGGCCTGGGACGCCGCCAACCCCTGCACCTGGAGGGAAGGAGAGCGGTCAGACCCCCCCCAAAACACCTCCTGCTGCTCCTGGGGACAGTCTCCCCCAGTCCAGTGTCGCAGGAGGCTCCGGAGCACCTGGCTTTGAGGTGGGCTCTCCACACCTCACAAACCAGCTGGCCAGGGGACCTGGGCTGCGCCCAGGATTGGCATTCCCAGCTCCCTACACCCAACCCAGGGCTCTAGAGCCCACCAGGCCACCCACCATCTTCAGGTCCCCCAAGGCCCTCATTCCAAAGCCCAGCTGCTCCCGGGGCTGATGCCTCTCCTCTGGGTGCTCCCAGGAGCGGGTGCTTCTTACTCCCTTTTCTCCCGCAAAACTGCCACCAAGGGCAGCAGCAAACGCGGGGTCGGCGGCACCAAGCGCAGAGCCCGCTAACCAATGATGGCTCCTGAGAGGAATTGCCTCCCCAGACACCCCGTGGGAACTCAGCACAGCAAAACTTCATCTCTTAGGGAGAAACCCTGCGTGATGGGTCGGCACTGCCCCGTGTCTGCGTTGGCTGATGGCCAGAGAGATCTCCAGCCAGCGACCAAAAAAGCTGCATTTTCCAAGCCTGGCTCTCCCAGGAGGCTGCTGGAAGCTTCTCCCTGTGGGCTAACGCCCCTCCCCTCTGTAGCCCTGGGGGAGGTTCCACACCTTGCTGCATCCACCTGCACAAGCCATCAGGCTCAGCAGAAAGGTTTCGTCTTGCCCTCAGCTCCGGCAAGGAGCTGCTGGAGCCCTGATACTGCTCTGGGAGAGCACCCCAAGAGATGGCACAGGGGGTGAAGCCTGAGCACCAATGCACAGCTCTTGGGAAGTTCCCAGGACACTGACAGCCTTGACCCACAACCACTCCTCCATGCCAGAAGGACAAGCATTGGGTCACTTTGGGAAGGGCTGAGTGCCACAGGCGGTGTCCTCATGGCCCCCAGCTCAGCAGGAGCCTGGCACCCCAGCCCACAACACACCCACTAACTCCTCACTGCCAACATTTTCCCGAAATCCCATCCTTCCCTCAGCACGTGGGGGGATTTCTTTCCACGTGATGCGGGAGAGAAACGGAAGCAGCAGCCAGCAGCGGTTTCGCCCTCAAAGGAGAGTTGCCATCGAGCATGGTGGCCCTCGGGGGACGGCCAGGGCTCTGCAGTGGTCATCACAGAACCCTTTGGGTGGGACAAGACCTTTGAGGTACTTGAATCCAACCATCAACCCAACTCTCCTGAGTCCGGCGCTGAACTCTGTCCCCAGGCACCACATCTCCATGGCTTTGAAACACCTCTGGGGACGGTGATTCACCCACCTCCCTGAGCAGCCTCTCTCAGAGACCGACAATGTGCTTTCTGTGCAGAAACTGTTCCTCGTGTCCAATCTAAACCTTCTTTGGGGCAAAGCGAGGCCATTCCCTCTTGTTCCATCACTTGCTCCTTGGGAGAAGAGAACAACCCCTCCTGGCTCCAGGCTCCAGGCTCCAGTCTCCTTTCGGGCAGTTGCAGAGAGCAAGAAGGTCTCCCCTCGTGCTCCTTTGCTCCAGGCTGAAGACCCCCAGGTTCCTCAGCCTCTCCTCTCAGGAGCGCTTCTCCAGAGCCCTCCGCAGCTCCGTTGCCCTTCTCTGACCTCGCTCCAGCCCCTCAGTCTCTCTCTTGTACTGAAGGGCACAGAACTGAACACGGCACTCGAGGTGCAACCTCACCAGGGCTGAGTGCAGGGGCACCATCACTTCCCTTCTTCTGCCAGCCACACCATTCCTGATACAAGCCAGGATGCTGCTGGCCTCCTTGGGCACACGCTGGCTCATCTTCAGCCACTCTTGACCCACCCAGCTCCTTTTCCACCATGGACTTCGCCCCAAGCCTGGAGCGTTGCCTCCAGGGGTTGGGGTTGTTGTGAGCCGAGTGCAGGACCCGGCTCCTGGCCCTGTAGAACCTCATCCAAGTGGCCTCAGCCCATGGATCCAGCCTGTCCAGATCCCTCTGCAGAGCCTTCCTGTCCTCAGGCAGGCTCTTCCTGTGCCACTCCGGGCTCTGCGGAGTCGATGCAGGAGAAGGTGGAGAAACCTGGCCCTGCAGCCCCTGCCACGGCCTTTTGGAGCAGCACATGGGCCCCCCGGCGCTGCGTGGACTCTCACGCCCATTCCTGGCCACGTCCCTCGCCCCCTCTGGGTTCCTCCTTGTCGGAGCTCTCTTGTGGGTGGTGACGCCTGGTGCACCCCTGGCTCTTGACAGACCCAGTCAGACGCACTCGCTGGGTCCCACCGGGGTTTTGGGTGGCAGTGACCCTGGCAGTGACAGGGCTCGCTCTGTCAGAGGCAGAACCCGCAGGCACCAGAACCCGGGCTCAGGGCAGCTGCTGGCAACAGGGCTTGGGTGCAAAAGCCCAAGAATTCAGACAACGTCCAAAGACAGGAGTCTGGTCTCAGCCCTTCGCTCACTCCCAACGAAGCAGCCTGCAGAAACCCCAGAGAGGGAGAAGGTCCTGCCCTGGGGACGAAGCCAAGTCCAGAGGGGACAAGTCCTGGGCCGGGGACATCCCGTCCCCACGTGCTTCCCCGAAAGGAGCCCTCGGCAGAGATCCCCAGGGAGACCCGGGGGCACCCCCAGTGCCCGGGGGGCAGAGGGTGAGCAGGGGTCCCCAGGGAGCTGCCGGGAGCTCCTGGCACCGCGCAGCACCTACCGAACTTCGCTGCCTTTGCTGCTGCCGCTGCTGCCGGCGCCCCGACTCCTGGGGACAAGGGAGAGAGGGACCCTCAGCCACCAGCTCCCGTGCCCCTTGCAGAGCCAGGCGGTGGGGACAGGGCTCCTGGCAACAGTCACCTGCCACCCCGGGGACACCTCCGACACCGGGCACCAAGCCGGGCACACCACCAACGCCGGGCACGCCACCAACGCCGGGCACGAGGCCTGGGACGCCGCCAACCCCTGCACCTGGAGGGAAGGAGAGCGGTCAGACCCCCCCCAAAACACCTCCTGCTGCTCCTGGGGACAGTCTCCCCCAGTCCAGTGTCGCAGGAGGCTCCGGAGCACCTGGCTTTGAGGTGGGCTCTCCACACCTCACAAACCAGCTGGCCAGGGGACCTGGGCTGCGCCCAGGATTGGCATTCCCAGCTCCCTACACCCAACCCAGGGCTCTAGAGCCTACCAGGCCACCCACTATCTTGGGGACCCTTGAGGCTCTTTTGCAAGGGGCCCTCAGGCAGCCATCCCTGGCAGCATCAAGGTTGGGTTGCGTATGGATTAGAATATTGTTCCCTTTTCCCATCTGTTCCTGCCCTTCTTCTCGTCTAAGAGATCTATTCCATTTTTATTTTCCAGCTTTGAACTCTTTCGACCTCATTCCCCTTTTATTCTCCCTTGGGAAGGCCGGGGGTGGGGTATTGCCAATAGAGAGAGATTCTGCCCTCTGGTTTTTGGTCAGCCCAGCTGCTGAACTGTGACAGCCTGGGATAGTATCCCAGGAGATGCTGGTGAGGCTCCAGCGCCAATGAATGGCTCCCATGTGCCCCAGCAGTGAGCTTTGCCCCACGGGCAGCTGCTGGACTTGTCTGAGGTAACTCACCTGCAGCTCCTGCCTTCGCCGCTGCCTTCGCCGCTGCAGCTGCTGCTGCTGGCCCTACAGCTGCTTGGAGAGTGAGAGAGGGTCAGGTCTGTGGGACAGGGGGATGTGACCTACCCTGCACCCCAGGGCCAAGCCCCACCGTTGCCTTACCTCCAGCTCCTGGGACAACCCCAGCACCAGGGACCACTCCGCCGACGCCAGGGATGACACCAGCCCCGGGCAGGACACCTGCTCCTGCCACATGGAAGAAGGGGACCATCAGCCTAGTTTTGCAAGGATACAAACGGCATCCCCCCAACCCAGGGTGGAGGGAAGGAGGGGAGCAGCTGTCTCTCTATTGCAATGGGGAATGGATGTTCAGAGGGAAGGCAATTCACCATATTTTGCTGCTGCTTTAGCTGCTGCTGCCTGTGCTCCAACTCCTGGGGAAAGACATAGGCAGCTGCTGAGGTCCCCTAGACCATGCCCACCTCATCTCCCACATCCCACGAGGCCCCTGGGGACCATCCCCTCCTGTAAGCATCCACCCTACTCTCCTTTGGGAGGTGATGCACCCTGCCAGACTGTCCCTGGGTTGACACTAGGCAGTGCCTAACACCCAACCCAAGGACCAGCAAAGGACCAACAGACCAAGTCTCCCTGCCATGCCTGTGCCAGCCCCCCCGCCCCGGGGGTGCCTGCAAAGGTGGTGTACCTGTCCCGGTGGGGTACCCTGCCTTTCCTCCTGCCCCAATACCAGCTCCTATCCCGCCGGGCCCAAAGCCTGCAATCACAACCAGAGAGGTAAAGCCAGGTAAGGCACTGCCTGGGGAAGGGGCAAGGCAGATGGAGCAGCATTCTTGGACCAAAGCATCAGCCTCCTGTGGCTTTGAGGGATGTGCCGGGGGGATGCCAGAGCCAGCTCTTCCTCAGTGGAGATGTGAGGCCAAACATCCCTGCCTGGAGCTGGCGGCAGCTCAGGATGTCCTAGCACAGAGCCTGCCAGCTGCTGACCACTGCTGGTGCCACAGAACACCTGAAGATGAACAGCACCTGGCCTCATGGAGCAGGACACCAGGAGAGCTGGGTCACTCCCAGACAGGTTCACAAGCATCACAGCAGGGGAAGGCATGGGTGCCCTGAGGGACCACCTTGCCCTGGGAATGGGATGCCCCTCACACCGCCCAGAGGTTGGTGGCCATGAGGTCATGGGGGCATTTGTCAGAGCCACAAGGAGCTACAACCATGGAATGAGGGCTACAGGCACTCACCGTAGGACAGCTTACCTGTGGTGTAGGGCAATCCATAGCCACCTGGAGAGGAGAGAAGGTGGTAGGTTAGCATCTGGCTGCTGGTGGCTGTACCCCCTCTGCCACATAGTGTAGCCCCTCTCTGCCAGCTGGCTGTGTAGCACAAGCCCACAGGGCTCCTTCCATCAAGATAGTAAATCCCCAGGGATTCAGCCCCCTAGTAGTGGAGCTGGGCCAGGAGACGTTCTTCTCCCTCACCTTGGAAGCAGAGGCTCCAAAAAGGGCCATGCACTCTCGGCCTTGTGCTGAGAGCCATGACACCCAAAGCTGGTTTTACAGGAGTCTTCCATGACACCACTCTGGCAGGAGCTCCCGCAGGAGCCCCATGGCAAGAGCTGTACCCAGCTGGATGCACCAAGGCCAGATCCAAAGGCAAGGTCTTAATTAGAATCAGGGCTTGGGAACCTCTGGTGAAACTTGACCTCATGTAGTGCTCAGCATGAAGAGACAGAATATTGCTGCCGGGCAAATGTCTCCTTGTGAAATATCAGGATCCCATCGCTCGGGATGGTGTGGGGATGCCAGTGACTCTGGGCACTGTTCACGTGGGAGCTGACAGCACCGAGCTCCCATCACTGCCAGCAGCAGCCTAAGGAGGGTCAATGTGCTGTGCCATCCTCCAGGCTTTCCAGGTTCTGGTAGCCATGAACTCTGCTAGGCATCCTCCACCTCAGGGACCCCCTTGTCCATCTTGGGGCACCTCATGAGCACCTTGCTCACCCCAAAGCTGCGGACGGGTCCAGCACTGGGTGACACACGTAGCAGTGACTCCAAGGGTCAAGAGTCCAAGACCATCTCCCCATCTCTCCCAGCCTGACGGGAGAGCAGTCTCTGCCCCAGGGCTGCAGGTACCCACCCTGTGCCAGTGTGATTGCACAGCAGTGCTGGGGACCTCAGGCCCCAGAGAAGTGGAAGCAGCTTCTCACAGATGCCACCCCAGTGTGGCCAGGCACTGGGGAGCAGTCCCCATCTCAACAGCATCACGTGGGACCCAAGTTTCAGCCACAAATCCAGGCTGAGGCCCAGTGAGTGGGGTGGGCCTGGGGCCACATTCTCAGCAGTGACAGCACAGAGCAGGAGCTGGTGGGGGCATTTGGAGAAAATCATGGAAAAAGGAGACCTTCCACTGAAAATGTTATTTTTCTTGCTGTTGCCTTGTGCCCTATGAACCTGATCCTGAACTCCCAGGAACCTGGTACACAGTGCAGGGGACTTGGGGATGTCTGGGACCTCTGGATCTGTGTGTAGCATCAAACCAAGAGCCTCGGCAGCCAGCCCAGCATGTCCCCATGATGCTGGGGGACAAACTAGCATCCCCCTGCACCCTGGGAAGGACCAGGATGTAGACAGCACCCCATGGGTTCAGACTGCAGCTGGGGACAGCACCACTGTCCTTCTGATCCCTATGAGAGGCTTGACTGGATTCCCTGGCCAAGGAGATGAGTGACCTCCCCTGATTTATTTAATAAAGACTCCACATAAAGTAGGGGAGCTGGCAGCAGTGTCCCATTCAGGCTGCTGGGCCTGGATGGGGCCCAGGATGGAGCCAGACCCAGCTGCACTGTGTGCTGTGACTTACACCCCAGGAAAGGCAGCTGGCAGCCAGAGAGTCTGATGGCAGGGCTGCCCAGGCACCCACATGAGCATAACTCAGCCTCAGTGGAAGAAAGCGGGCACAGGTCAAGTATTTCTGCTGTCATCTGTGGCAACAGGGCCCTGGCAGGGGGAAGGGGACAGAGCTGCTGGGGCTGGTGCCCATGCCAGGATGGGACCTGCTCTCCAGGGGTGGGCTTCCCCCACCAGGGCTTTCCTGCCTGCAGTTACAGGTTTCAGTGAGTGGGAAAATGCTCAGGGATCTACTCAATCCCCAGCAGTCAAGGGATTCAGGTCTCCACCCAGATCTGCCAGGATGCTTTGGGGACCAGTATGGTGGCAGCATTGCCCTTGGAAGGCACAGTGCCTGGCACTGCCTCTCCACCACTGTCCTTGCCTGGGCACAGCTGGCTGTGAGCTGGAACACAACACAGAGCTGCTGAAAAAGGGTGCTGAGCACTCTCGGTTTGGGGCTGAGCTTTGTCTGGGTGGGTAGTGGGAAGGGGATCCTGCCCAGAGATTCATCCCCACCCCCTGCCTGTAGGTGGTGGCCTTAGCTAGAGCTGCTTCAGCTGGGACACTGGGCCTGGGTGAGTGCCCAGAAATGCATGGCCAACTCCAGGAGCTGCAGAAAGCAGATGGTACCTGCCAGGGCTGTGCTTCATGCCAGGAGGAGCCAGCAGGGACATCCTGGGGAGGCTTGGCCCAAAGCATGTCCCCAGAACATGCTCTTTCCTACCTTACAACAGCTGGAGAAGAGCATAGCATCATCCTCATGGACTGTGGGCAAGAATAGAGGCAGCAGCAGGCAGCTGCCCACAGGGCTGCTGCTGGACTCACCTGCCCAACACCCCTGCTCTGTTCTGCTGTTCCTGGGCCAACACCAGCCCTGTCAGGTCCAGGGGACCCAGGGGCACTGCAGCTCAGCCCTGGGGAATAGCAGGTCCTTCTCCTGGCATTACTGGGGGTCCTTCACCCCCAGCCCATTGGATGTGACAGCTTACCTGGGAGCTTAGGAGCTTTGATGGGATACCCCAGAGGGACACCGGGCTGCTGACCTCCAAAACCTCCCAGTCCTGAAAAGCCAACAGCAGATTCTCACCTGGAGCCTGCGGCCAGGCTGCCACCAGTCCTTGTGAGAAGGGAGCATCTTGGGGCACCCAGGGAGAGAAGAGTGGGTGGCTTGGGAAGCCCTGAGGCATCTTCTCCCCACTCTGTGGAGAGGCCATGGCTGTGATGAACAGGCTTGGGAAGGAAGAGAAGGACAGGCAAGAGAGACAGGACACTCACCAGGGATTCCTGCAAAGGCTCCTGCTCCTAGGCAGAAACACAAAGTGACCAGTGTGAGCCTTGGGGCCAGTCCTCAGGGTAAAAATCAGTCTGTGTGGGCTGCACGGGCTGTTTTGCCCACCCGACTGCACTGTGGGGCTCTCCCATCCCAAAGGATGGGTCTGGAACCAGCCCCAGTAGGGTGGCAATGAGGGCAGAGCAGGAGCCAGCCCAGGAGCCACTTCCACCCCAAGTGTCCCCAGGTCCTTGAGGGGACCTACCTGGACCTTTTGGTTTGACGCCAGCACCAGTGGGCACTCCGGGCAGCACCCCTACACCAGGGAAACGAATGCCTGCAGCAGAGACCAGAGGGGCCAGGTGAGCACCATGGGGCATCGTGGCCTTGCATCAAGACCCCTGAACCCAGCTCCAAAATCTCTGTCACCCATCTCTGGCTCAGTACTCACCTGTGTACCCTGGAACAGGGTTCCCTTATCCCCCAAGGGCTTTCTTTCTGACTCACTCCCTGTGCCAGTCCCCTCTGCACCTCTTGGGCAGAGCTGCTGGGGAAGGGTTTGCTCCATCCCCAGGGCTGGCTGTGCTTTGGAGGGGGTGCTGGGCTGCCATACAGGAGCTCAGGGTGCCTGCAGAGGACGTGGCAACCCGGAGCAGGTCCCACATGTGACAGCACAGCACCAGCCCACACTGGGGTGTAGATAAGCCTGGGCCTTGCTCCCTACCCCACTGACATGCAGTGACTTTGTGCAACCTGGGTCTCTATGAGGAGCAGGAGGAGGGGTCCTGCCTGCAGAGCCCCAGCCCTCCAGGGGAAACAGGCAGCACCAAAGTTTTGCACTCACTTAGGCTGGAGTTTTGGTGATGGGGCTGGGGTTTTGTTTTGTGTTGGTTTGGTTTGGTTCTGGTTTTTTGTTTTGGTTTGCTTTTTTCCCTTTTACAAATGTCTCTCATTATGTCTCACATGTTTTCAGACATGGAAAAGACATTCCTTACCAGCAACACACTTCTTCTGACAATGTTGAAACATCTTGTTTTCACAAGTTTTCCTCCCCCCAGATTACTCTGCAGTGAGGAATTCCTTTTCCCCTTGCCATCTCCTCCCCCTTCTTTCCACACTGCATCTGGCTGGGTAAGCCAGCCCTGCTGTGCTCCCTGCCTGCTCCCCTCCAGCTCCTCTCCCAGTGCCGATGCCGCCTGCTCCCTCTGAACCTGGCACAAGAGCCCCGGAGACGCCGGGTCCCCCCACCTTTGGCATGGTGAAAATGTCACTGCAGCCCCAGCGAAAGGGTTTGTAAACTGCTGGAATGCCCAGGGTGCAGCTGGCCACAAGGCTACTGATCCAAACCAGGGTGCTGGCACCAGCTGGGGACCCTTTTGGAGGTGGGGATACTGCCGGTGGGGTGGGGACTCCCAGCTCACCTGTGCCGGGGAGCACGCCACCCGGGAAAGCTCCAGGAATCCCAGCGCCTGCCAGGCAAGAGAAAGGCAGGAATGAGCACCTGGACAGAGCCAGTCCCTGCCCCAGCCCGTGGCTTTGGGACCGGTCACCTACCTGGTACTTTGGGAGGCTTCCCTGCTGCACCAGCCCCGGGCTGCACCCCACCCGGTGCCACCGCACCTGCAGGCAGCAGAGACCCCCTGAGCCCTGGGCACCAGCCCCTGCCCAGGCTGGTGGGCATGGGGATGAAACTGCCTCGGGCTCAGCTACACTGGCAATGAGGGATATCTCCTACCTGTGGAGACCCTGAGGCTACCAGGGCCACCAGCTCCACCCATGCCACCAATGCCAGTACTTGGGGACATTGGGAAGAGGAAGGTACCAGTGTGAGATGCCACTGCTGGGCTATGGGTACCCAGAATAGTGGCAAAGGAAGGGACAAGCTCAGGATGGCTCTTGGGGGTGAAGAGAACAATCTGAGGCAGGACCAGGGACACATCCCCTAGACCCAGGCACAGGGACCAGGCAGCTCAGGTGCTCTAAGCTGATGGGGGCTCGAATTTGTCCAATGCACCTTCCCTGCACACCAGTAAGTTCCAAGATCCCTCCAAATTGTCAGGGATCCCCATGAGAGCAGCACTTCTGACCTGCAGTCCCTCAGCTCCATGGGGAAAGCTCTCCTAGCCCATGCTCCCAGGGACACTGGGAGTCCCTGGGGGGCTGCCTGAGCCCCAGCAGTGCCTTGACCTGTGTTGCTGCCTTGCCCACCACAGTGTGGGACACCCCTGGCACTCACCAGCTTTAGCTGCAGCCTTGAGCGCAGCAGCAGAGGCAGCACCTGGGAAGACTCCCCCAGGATAGGCACCTCCAGGGAAGAGACCCCCAGCACCTGTGGGGAGGAGAGGAACCAATGTGAGCATTCCCAAGATGGTGTTGGATCCTCCCTGCTGGGCACAGTGGGCACAGGAATGGTGGTGAGCTGTGAAGGCCTCAGAGCAGTGGCAGGGGCTGGTGTCAGGCTGGGCAAGGTGGTGTTAGCAGGCACAGCCCTGTCCTGCACTGGCTTCTCCCAGCAACTCCCCTAGATACCTGCTCCCATCCACATCCTGCCTATCACCTGTGCCACCAGCACCCAGGACACCCTGTGGTGTCACTGGCCACACGTGCTGGGGTCCCCTGCAGCCCCAGGCAGTCTGGCCAGACACATGCAGGCAGTGTCCCCCTGCTGCAGACCCTGTGGGGAACCCTGGTTCTTCCTTGCCCATCAATGCTCAGGGGCATCCAGTCATGGCTGGGGTACCACAGGGCTCTTTGTGGGTGGCTGCCAGCCCCTCAGGTCTGAGAAAGTACCCAAGTCCAGAGGGGACCCACCAGGTAGGCTATGGAGAGCACCCAAGAGGGACAAGCCACATGCTGTCCCCAGGGTAGGTGTCTGGGGACATCACCCTGGAGACAGTCCTCAGTGGGGGTGCCTGGTGGTCTGTGCTCACCTGGCTGCAGGCCAAGTGGGCCAAGTCCCCCGAGGGCTCCGACCCCTGGAAAGAGAAGTGGGGTGAGGCAGGGGGGATGGGTGGGGGGGATGGCCAGGGCCAGACGAGCAAGAGTGTCCCACTTGCACCATCCCCATGGGGTTGGATCATGCAGCAGAGATGGGCACAGGGACGGGTGACAAACATGCCCTCCAGCATCCAGGTCCCTTGTCCCATTCTGTTCTGCATTGTCTGCCCCCCACACTGCTGGGCCATGAGGGGACTGAGCTTGTCCAATGACTGAGCTGAAATGTTTATGGCTGAGGAATGAGTCCCTCCAGCTGGGGCCAGCACTGCCTTCCAACATCTGGGGCTAATCAGCCCTTACTCCCTCCAGGCGCAAATTCCACGGCCCTTGGCTCAGGGTGGACCCCGCTCGGCTGGGGCTTCATGGCTGCACTGCGTTTGGTTTTAATTACACTGAAATAAAGGGACTTGTTTTTCTTTCCACAAGCTGAAATATGAGTAAACGGAGGTTGCTGGCCCCTGCCTTGGGTTGGTGTTCCTGCCGTGCAGATGGGACGGCTCGGGTGGCCAAGGGGTGCTGTGTGCCCCCTGCCCTGGGGCACAGCAGGTACCCCCAGGGCAGGCAGGGAGTGGGCAACCCAGGTCTCCACCTAAAAGAACATCCCTCCCTGGGCCCTGATGGGAACCAGGCATCTCCACTGGCACCAGATTTACCCTCTGCTGACCCAGCACCATGCCACAGGCTCGCTGCCCTCGGCTGTACATCCTCCTGCCATTATCTCATTTCTCTTCTGGTGATGTCCCCTAATGCCCCCTGATTTATAGTCCAGAAAAACCCTAGTGTGGGCTGCAAAAGCTTCTCAGCCAGGAGCAAAGGCAAAAAGAGGTGCTGCTATCTTCCCACTGGCCAAGGTTGAGAGACTTGGCTTTGTGTCTTCCCAAGGAGCTTTGGTGTAGGTTTGCAGGCAGTGACTGCCCTCAGGGTGATCAGTGTAGGCTAGGGGGAAGGTGCAGTGCACTGAAGCCAGGGACAAGGGAGGAAAGCTCCCTGGGCTCTCAGGGCTTGGTGGGTGATAGTGGGGCAGGGCAGGGTGTAAAGTGCTGGCTAGTGCATGCCTTGGCTGCACCAGCCAGGATGGGGGTGGTCCCCTAGGCCATGTGGGAGAAACAGGAGAGCAACAGGGGGTGGGAGACATCCTGGCAGCTGGCAATGCCAGAGACTGTGAGAGCGCCAAGGAAAGGTTCCTTACCTGGTTTGAGAGGTTTTCCTGCAGCCCCGAGTCCTAGTGGAAAGTGGGTGGAGAGGTGTCAGACCCATCCTTCCTCTTAGCATCCCCCAGGGGCTGGGGACCATGTGGGATGGGAGCATCCTCATGGCAGATCCCCTGCCTCACACCAGGCAGCTCTGCAGGAATGCTGCGCCTGGTCCCTGTGCCACGCACTCTGGGCAAAGGGGTCCCAACACTCACCTGCTCCTAAACCTCCAACTCCAGCACCTGTGAGCAATGGCACAGTCTTAGCACACAGCCCTTTGAGCACCCACCACCCACCCACTCATGCCATGTTCCTGGGTCCCATGGGGAGGCAGAGAGGGTCACAAGGGTGGGGGGTGGGGGGATGAGGCACCTTCCCTGGGGTGTCCCCAGCCTTTTGGCTGAAACACTGGGGACATGTTACGTCTGAGCACCTCCTATGGCCAGAGCTGGGCAGGGTGTAGGTGACATCCAGCCTAAACATGGCACTGCTGCCCAGTCTTGTCCCAGCATTGTGGGTCTGGGACTGGAGGAGCCAACCAGAGCTGAGTGCCGAGACAGGGTGTCACTATGTCCCCTGATACAGGCTGGCAGGACCCCAGCCCTCTTGTGCTGGCTCAAGGTACCCAAGCACTCACCAGGCACCTGCCCAACATGTGTGCAGGGTGATGCCCCTTCTCCCCCCAAGGCTGCCTGGAGCCCCTTACCTGGGAAAAAGCCTGCTCCTGGGACTCCACCTCCTGGGATAGCACCAGGGACCCCTGCAAGAGAAGAGACCCTTGTAAAAATCCTCCCAGCAATCCAAAGGTATCAGGTGGGTCAGGGCAAGGGAGAACCTCCTGGGATTGAGAGCTGGTGCCTGAGGAGGGGGTGGGATGCAAACCCCCAGAATGAGAGCTTAAGAGCAGGTCCCCATCTCAATTTCCCCAGTGTGATGGTGGTGATGGGGCTTGGAGTTGTCCTAGCCAGGAGCTGGAAGGTGTCAGCAGGACTTGGCCCTGCATGGGAGGGAGGAAGGGAGGGACACAGGGCTGGCACAGAGCAAGGCTGGCTGGCATCCATCTCTGCTTCCCAAAACATGTCCCATACAGTCCCATACATGTCCCAGACAGTGCTATATCCATCGCCTCCAGCTTCCCATGGCTTTGGGGGGATATGTCCAGGCATGGTCATGCAGACGTGGGTGAGGCTGTCCCAGTTCATTCCCACGGTGGGGATGAGCATGCTTGGCTGTGGTTGTCCCATGCCCATGCTGCCTGCCCTGCCTTGTCCTGCCTGTGGCAAGAGCCAGCTCAGGCCAGCAGGAATATGGTGTTGAACTGTGAGGACAGTGCTGAGACCCACCAAAACTATCTGCATCACTCTGTCCATCTCTGCAAAGATAAGACAAGTGCCCAGGTCCCACTGCTTTCCACAGTGACTGAAGCTTGTGCTCAGGGGTCATGCTCAGACTCCATGGCAACCTACTTTACCTGGTTTGGACTCTGGCAAAGGTCAGTCTCCTGCAGACCTCCAGGTAGCCATTCCCTGTTGGTGGCACAAAGAGGCTGCAGTGCAGAGGGATGCTCCATATTTGGCTGCAGCATGTTTTTGGCACTGGAGGGGTTTGCAGTGGGCTTTGCAGGGTGGGTTGCAGGGCTTGCGGGGAGTCTGGCAGGGGTATTTGGGGGATGCTTTAGGAAAGTGCAGGGCTGCTGTGGCCAGTACCCCTGTAGCAAGCTGTGCCCAGCTCTCCCACCTCTTCTGGGCAAAGGGGATGGAGTTAAGGGTGAATGGGAACTGGGGACCCCGCAGTGGCACGGCTGGAGCCTGAGGAACCTGCTGTCCTGCTCTGAGGCTGCGGAGGCCCTCCCAGCACCCCCAGGAACTGGGTGCATGCAGTGGGACAGCTCTGGAAAGACCACGACAGGCTGCATGCCACGGTGGGGACACACTGGGCTGCACATCTCCATCTCAGATGTGGTGCAGCCTCTGAAGGTCCATCTCACCGTGCCTCACAGCCCCCCTCTTTGCCCCATCAGCTGCCCACTGTGAGGTGGCAGCGGCCAGGGGGGTCCCATGGGCCCTGTTCAGGCCCCGGGAACCCATCCCAGCTGCACAGAGGGCCGGGCTGCAAAGACCTCTGTGAGGACACAGGCGGTGCAGGACGGGTGTCAGGCTGTGCATGCACAGGAGCTGCTGGGACACACGTACCCTCAGGACATACACCCACAAACCCACCGGGACACAGGCTGCCAGAGGATCCCTGACAGGACCCACCACACATCCCCCAGCCTTGCCAAAGAGCAGGGGCCCCAAAACTACCTCCCAGGGCCCTACAGGGGCCAGGGGCCAAATCCGGTCCTAGAGCGGCTGATGTCCCTTGGAGTGGAGGGGACATGGGCTCGGCGATCGCCCCGGCCAGTCAGGCCCAGCCCCGCCACGGCCCAGTCCGGCTGCCGTCCAGGGCTTCACGGAGCGGCTCCTTTTCCCGGCACATCCCCACAAAGGGCCCTCCTCCTCCCCTCCCCCGGCTTGGAAAAACAAATGCCAGCTTCTCGCCCGTTTCCAAACCAACCCCGAGAGGCCGCACCTCGCCTGTTCGCCCCACCCCCGCCACTGCCGCGGAGAGACAGCGCTGGCGGCATGGCCGGGCCGATCGGTGGTTCGGAGCCTCCCGTGCCCGAGGCCAGCGACTGTCCCCCAGCAAGCAGGAGAGTCCATGCCGGGACTCCCAGCCTCAGCCCCTCACAAGCTGCTGGGGTGATGCGGGGCACCCGGACTGAGCTCCTCTACCCCTTTGTCCCTCTGTGCCAGCACTGCCTGGCAGAGGCCCCCAGGCCCTCATAACTGTGGGGACCCTAGAAAGTTCTAGGTGACACCTGCCAGCAGGCACGGCTGCCATACTCCATCCATCATTGCTGACACCCTCCTGGGCTCTGCGGAGCCTGGCAGGGGGATCTCTGGAACTCTGGCTGCCCCCTACCTGAGCATCTCCCAGGAGAAAGGTGAGGTGCTCAGCCCGGAGGCTTAGGGCAGGTCTGCACCTTCGGGAGGATTCCAGGGATGTGCCAGTTCCTCAGCTGTCTCCATGGGCAGGTCAGGGTGTGGAGGGGGCTCAGCAAGTCCTGGCAGGAGGCTGGCTGGCAGCAGGGTGTCTGGGGTGCAGATGTCACGTAGCTTTGGGGAGCTGGGGCCTTTGCTCGGAGCACCGCAGAGGGCTGCCCCCTTCCCTGACTAGTTTCCTTGCCCGGTTCTGCTGACAAACACATCCAGCTCTGCACCAAGGCAGCAAAAGAACTTCAAGCGCAGAGCTGTCTGTGTTTGGCAGCAAAGCCAGGCTTGTCCTGGTGGGGGGATACAAGGGTCTCTGACCCCCTTGGCTCTCTGACTGAGGAGCATCCAAACTGACTCCAGCATCCCCAGTCCCACCAGCTGACAGCACTCCCTGAGCTCAGGTGTTGACAGCAGCCCACATTCTTGGCACCAGCAACATCATGGGCTCTCAGGCTAAGGCAACCACTCTCCACCTGGTCACTGCCCTTCCGCAGCCCCTTCCTTCCCAGCCTCGGGGACAGGAGTCCATAATCCACCTCCAGGTCTGCTCCTCAGTGTGGCATGCCTCTCTCTGGTCCCCCCACTCCACATTCCCTTGGCACACCAGGGAAGGGGAAGCTGAGTCACCGGCATCCCAGGACTGAAGGAGCTTCTACCCTCGGTCCAAGCTTGCCAGGGCCCCAGTAAGAGGGTTTCTCCTCTCTTCCAGCTTGTCTCCTGGGCCAGGACTTGCTGTAAGCCTTCAGAGCAGGGGTGGCCCCCAGCACCCCAGCACTCCAGCACCCACCCTGGGGATGTCTTCTCTAGCAAGGGGCAGGATGATTTACATCCATATGCATGGCCCCAGCTGTGATAGGGCTTGACCCTTGATGCCACAGGGATCCAGTGTGGAGCCTTATAGACAGAACCTGGATTTCTTCCATAGCTCTGTACCACAGGTCACTTGCAATATCTGCAGTTTTGTCCCCTGTGGTATCTCTAACTGATGACTGTATCATCTGCACCATCTCTACCTGCATCACTGCTTACATCTTTCTTAACAGCCTATACAGCTGTTTTCTCTATTTGACAGCTGATTTTTCCCTCCTTTGAACACCAGGACAAGGATCCATCATTGGACAGGAGTTCACACCTTTGCAGCAAAACCTCAGACCCATCAACAAACTCCAGGAGGAGACTTAGCACATAAGCACCACAGTTATTTCCCTTCTGCCCACACACCACTGTGTTCTGCTTCTTGGGAGAATCAGTTTTGGAAACAATCAGTCTCCAAGCAACTTTGAATCTGCATCCCAGCCTGAGCTCATTGGTAGCAGCTCAGTGGGGTGACCAGGGAGGTTCAGTGGGGTGAACAGGGGGCTGCTGTAGGGAACCTGGCTCCTGTCCAGCTCCCCAAGGATCCAACTTCCATCTCAGAGTGCTGGAGGATGAGCAGCACCCTGACAATTGCTTGCCAAAGGAGCAGTCCCAGCAGGAGAAGGGGAGATGCCATCTCAGCCCCACAAGGGTACTACTGGCCCTGAATCACCTCAAGGACTCTGGGGGTCCTGGGAGGGTCCCAGCAGTGCTCAGGTTGGGATGCCAGCACACCTGGTGCCAGTCTTTCTGTGCCACCCAAGCTATCCCCCGTGGTCCCAGAGCCTGAAGGCCCCAGACCCCTGGAGTCCCTGTTGCTCCAGGGGTATCCCCTGTGCACAAAGCAGCACTGGGGGATGGATAGAAGTGCAGATGGATGGATGTCTCTCTGCAAATGCTGGGACCGCTTGCACTTGGCATCTTTTAGGGAACCATCTGGCAGCAGGGGCCTGGATCCAGCTGTGCTGGCCCCCATGGTCCCGAGTACAATCTGCTGCCCCAGAGGGTGCAGAGCAGCAGAGGTTGATCCTGCCCTGCTGCTGGGAGCTTCCTGAGCACAACCATCTGCAGCAAGCTCAGGGCTCAGCCCCTTGGCAGGGTCACTTCTCTGACGGAGACAGTCTGCATGTGCACGGGGGCTCCCCCCCTTTTCTCTCTCCACCCTGGGATCTCTCAGGGTTCCTTTTCCTGCCAGGCTCGTTTGGGGCTGTATTGACAAGCAGATGCAGGAGAATGCTTCCCTGAGCCCTCCCCAGGTAGGTGCACCTCACAGCACCCTGGCATCACCCCTACCCTGTGCCACTGGTCCTGCCTCTGTCCCGGCTCAGTCCCTGGGGGTTGGCATGGCACAGGTGAGCTTGGCTGCTGCCATGTAGGCCACCAGGCTGCAGAGGCACTGGTCACTCATCTATGGGGAAGCATCCCCCAGTGTGCCCACTGGGGCAATTTCCAGCACCAGAACCACCTCCTCTGTGAGCGGCTTCCCAAACCAGCAAACAGCCCTGGAGACTGAGCCAGAGACTGGAGCCAGGCCAACAGCCCCAAAATGCTCAGCAACTAACTGTTGCAGGATCTCACCCAAGGGCCAAAGTCTTCCTGAAACTGTCCCAGCTGGCCACTGAATGAGAGCTGAAGAGCAAAGCTCTCGTGGTTGAGCAAACCAGCATGAAGCACCAGTGCCAGGGATGAGGAATGCTGAGGACCAAGCTGCTACCGACCAAGGATGGCACCTCCACCCCAAGGTGTAGCTACCCAGGACCAGACACTGGTGGCAGATCAGCTTTGCAGGCAGCTGCCTGGCTTGTCTGGGGTCATGGTGCTGGAGCTTACCATGCAGAGGCCGAGCAGGCAGCTGCAGGGCACTGGGAGATGATATTGTGGACTGCAGAAAGCAGCCCCTAGGACTCTGCCTGCCCTACCTTGCCCAGGGGATCCTACCCTCTCCCCTCCTCTGCTCCTCGCTCCTCTGTGGCTGAGCAGCCCCATGCAATGGCTCAGCACCCACGTGCATTGCTGATGCTGGCTCTGACCCACCTCAGAGTCTCCATGGCATGACAGAGGTCGACATGTCCTGGCTTTCAAAAGGTGGCTGTCTCATCATTGACCCCACTGTGCCCACCTGACAGACTTTTGCCCAGTCGGGCCATTGCAGCAGGCTGCAACTCTGCTCAGGGCTGCTCCCCACCCCATGTGTGCTGCTTTCACCTCCCTGCCCTGGTAGACACCCACGGGTGTGTGTGTGTGTGCTGGGGGTGTCACACAGTCCCTGCCCAGCCAGGGACTGGCCAGTGAGCCATGACCCATGTCATGCACTGGTGGATGGACCCAAAGCTGGCAGCACAAGTGCAACAAGGATGGCACAGGGGCCACTCCAGGCCCCCAGAGCCTGTGATTTGGGCTGAGCTGCTCTGAGGACTGCTCTGAAGAGGCAGCTCACACGCATCAGCTGTGGGATGCACACATGAACCCCCCCACTGCCCCTCCAGCTCACCTCTCTCACACGGGGGTGATGGGTGCCAACTCCCCTGATCACTCACAGCCACAGTCCTTGTGGGGGCTTGGCGTTCACCCCCCATAGCCCTGCCCTGTGCCCTGCCTGCATGTCCCCAAGCCTCTCAAGTCCCTTAGCCTCTTGTGTCCCCAAGCCTCTATCCAGGATGAAGCACCTTGCAGCCTCCTCCTGACAAGTCCTTCGGGTCCTTCGGGCAGCAGTGCCATTCCCTGACTGCCCCGTGTCACCCCTCTCGGTGACATCCCACCCCACTAGGGAATGGCACATGCCATCCACCCGGTTTGGGGGGCAAAGAACCCTCCAGGGACGTAGCACCCAGGGGGGCTGCCTTCCCAGGCTCGGGGATGTCCCCAAGGCAGGGCAAGGGGGTGCCTGTCCCTAATCTGAGACCCGCATCCAGGGGGTGGAGGGGGGACAGCAGCCGAGCCCTAGTGTCGGTGGAGGGTTCCTGCAGATCCGGGGAAAAGCGCTTGCTGAGGCTGGGGGAAGGAAGGAGCCTTTTCTTTTCTTACCTCCTTGCTGCGAAGCCGGGAGGATGGAGAAGAGGAAGAGGACTCCGGGGAGGAGGGGTGCAGCTGCCTGCCTTGCCATCTCTTGAAGCAATGCCCCCGTGCTCCCGCCGGCAGTGTGTTTTATCCCAGAGCTGCTTAATTGTTGCTTCCAAGGATGCGAAGGGAAGGGGAGGGG